>VZTU01012158.1:183259-250326 GCA_013400835.1 Zapornia atra
AGCAAGTATAAATCTATCACAACTTTTAGCTCTCTACTTACTGTTTGTGACACTTTCTACTTGCAATTAAGGTGGAGAAATAAAATCTTGCAGTGGATCCTCATTGGCTTAGTCATCCCATTTTCAGTGGAACTCTGCGAGGTTTGTCCCCTTTCCACTATGCTCCTGCTTAATTGCAAGTATTTCTTAGATTTTTGACTTCTGTGCTCTAACCACATGTGGAGGAGCATATTAAAATTAGGGTAAGCATAGTTTTATTAGTTCTGATCCAAATTTGTCAGCTGAGACTTCATTCTTTTAAATACACACACACACAAACACACACACACGCACACACCCTTATAGCTTGGGGTTTCTTTTCTGTATCATTATATTTAAGATTCTATTTAAAATCGCAGAATGTCCTGAGTTGGAAGGGACCCATAAGGATCATCTAGCCCAACTCCTGGCTCCACACAGGGCCAGTCAAGTCAGAGCATGGGACTTGAGTGCATCATCCAGACGCTTCTTGACTTGCTTTGCTCTGTAGGAGGATCTTGAGGTCTCAGCATGTTGCATTAAGTACCATGAAAGCACCTGTTGGTAGACAGACCCTGGTACAAAAACTTTTAAGTTACCAAGATACAGTAGGAAACAGGTAGGTAAGATAGAAAGAGGAATGTGTACTATTCAA
Source organism: Zapornia atra (assembly GCA_013400835.1). Lineage (NCBI taxonomy): Eukaryota > Metazoa > Chordata > Aves > Gruiformes > Rallidae > Zapornia > Zapornia atra. Next base: position 183,933 of record VZTU01012158.1, read on the forward strand.
AAACATAAAGATGTGGAGCAGACGCACAAGGAGATGAGACACCTGTCCAAAATCACCCAGGTAGTGTGGCAGAGTCAGAGATTAAATCCAGGTTTTCCCCATTGAGATCCAGAAGCGTGTGAGCAGGCAGATTACCACGGAATATAAGATTTTATTGGGATGACCTCTGGCAACACTGAATGTTGCATATGTCCCAGATAACACTTTCTGGAAGGTGTTCTTACTTGAAAGTGAAGTTCTGCATCCTTTCTCCATGATTTGCAAAAGAAATCAATTCAGCAGGCTGTATTTCAATTGCTTGCTTGCTGCTGTTCACAAAACAGCTTAGCCTGTCCTCTCATAGTTTATGATGTCAACAGGCCCCTTGATTGAAATACAGCCTTGAAATCCACCTCATTCTTCCAGACCCCAGTATATATCATTCTTGTAGTTTTTAAAGACAGCTGTGTGAATTAATGAACTGATCTGAGAATCAGGGTTGGCCAAGAGCGCCATTTAAAAGTCATGTAGATGACCTCATAAAAACTGCAAAGAATGCTTACAGCTTGCTTGTAAAACAAATCTATTCCTTAATAACTCAAAATGCCCACATAATTCAGTACACATTTTAACCCAAGTGATTGCTTCATAAGAGAAGATGAAAATTTCCCATGAAAAAGACATTTAACCGGTACAGGCAACTATAAACTTTAATTGATATTTCACAGTATGTACAAGTTTGCTCTCCAGGGAGTGTAGAATATCATTTTTGCACCTGCACTCTAACTGCAGTCTTATAGTATTTCAGCCATTAAACATTTTTCATTAAGGCACTTCATATAGAATTAGTATAATCTGATTTTAACAAAAGCATTCTATATATAGGTTTTTCACACCATATTAACGTAGAACTCTTAGAACTGGAGAAGCAGTATTGTGCAGGCAGACCCCAGGTTTCAATCCACGGGCAGTAATAGGGGTGGTCTGTACTCGGAGCACCATATTTGTAAAACATATTTATGGTAATGTACTTGACTGTATCAGAGAAGAAAGGTATTTCTAACAAATTAGGTGGTTTTTTCCACATAAATTGCTTTTTTGTGCTAGATTTCCCCAAAGAAATCGGGGAATCTAGTGAAATAGCAGTTTATGGTATAGCACAATGGTATCACATTCTTTACAACTTCCATGCTTGGCAGTCATAAAAACCTAACAGTAGAAAGGGTGTTTGCATATTGGGCAGCAGAGGGAATATTTTTGGATGGCTATAACTTAGCAAATCTGCAGAAATATTTGTCTTATGGTTTGTATTTTATAGCTGTTATCTAGCTGGCAATCAGAGGTGAACAGCTGTGCAGTTTTAAGATGTATGATTTTAAAACAATGAACTGGAGGCCTCGCTAAATGCTTCAAATTAGATGTGGGTAGTAGCAAACATCACAGGACTTTTCACCTTGTGTTTGAGACGGAGGTCGAAGTCTAAAGTCCTCTACAAACTCAGTGAAGGCAGCACCTACTTAGTCATTTGCACAAGACCCTCGAGAACATCTGCAGCACAGAGCTAAGGTTTCCTTGAAAATATTTCTGGGGATTCTGTGAATCTTTTATGTGCAGAATATCCTTCAGATAGTCCTTGCAGGCCCTCACACCAAAAACACTCTCCCCTGCAGAAGAGCCAAACTTGACGGGCAATGCCCGCCGTACCTTTGACAATGATTTTATTGTTTGAGCAAAGGGGTTAGCTGAAAAATAGAAAAAATAAGGTACGTAGAAAGTTGAAGGGATCTGGGTTTCACAAAAGCCAGTAAATGACAAAGTTTGCAGTAAACACAATCTATGATTTGTGCAGGGCTACACGGAATGGTGGTTTGCCTATGTCTGTGATGAAAATGTGAGACATCGTTTGTGTTTGTTAGAGGTACGAGGAGATATGGTTGTTTTGTATAAAAATAACTTTCTCCATACCCCACAGACTTACAGAGGAGGTGTATGGAGGTGTGACTGATTGACTTTGAGATAACCAGCTTCAGACCACACACGGGAATGGCTTTAGGCAAGTGGAGGCTTTTTGCCCATAAGACAAACATAAAATATAGTTCAGGACAGGCCAGCACCATGCAAACATTACGGCAAAAAACATTTGGGAGGATGGTGTGGCACATTTTCCCACCTGAACATTTCTGCCATCACTTTCTTCAGAGAACACCACCTAACTCATGAAGGAGAATTGGTCAGATCCAAGCTTACACCACTCAAGATTTTCCTTCCATTGTCCTGATAAAAAAAGTTATTTATTTCACAGCCACAGTGACATTGAGTGAGCTCTTATTTTGGTCTGGATTTACCATGAGATAAACTGCTTAAACTTTACAACTTTCAGGTGATGTCCCCACACACTTTGAGCCAAAGATCTCTGCAACACAGGAAAATGTGCAGAAATGGTCCGTTGTCTTGCACAACTGAGTGTTAGTTATGCTCTTGTAGATATTTTGTCCCTAGGCTTCCTCTACTCATGTGAATATGGAGATGTCCTCAGTCTCCTCTTTCCCTGTAAGTTTCCTCCTTCTACATGAGCCTAGGTCTGGGGAAGAGGTGGTGGTAGTGTATATAAATTCTAACTAGCTATTTATCCTTCAGAAACACTTACCACCTATCACATTAGCTTTTTGGTAATGACTGCCTCTTATAGCTGAATTTTTAACCGGTGTGCTAAAAGCAGAATCATAGAATCATAGAGTGCTTTGGGTTGGAAGAGACCTCAAAGATTACCTACTTCCAACCCCCCTGTCATGGGCAGGGACACTTTCACAACAGGTTGCCCAAAGAAAAACATGAAAGATAGGTAGACCTTAGGAGATTATTTATCTGTCCTGACCAAGAAAGAAAGGAGCTAGGCTGTGCTTCAAAGAAATCCCAGGACTGCCAGTACAGTCCCACACTAATCACTTCACTGTCCAGGGGGTTGCTGGTTTGCTCTGCATGTGTTTGGCAGACAAACAGAAACACATCACACTCGTGAGATTTTTTTTTCCTTCTTTCCCTCCACAGGACAAAGTGAGGTTAGATTTCTAAAGCTATTCTAAGGCTCATCTGAACAAGATCTCTGGGATTCAAAAGTGATGCCCATGCAGCTAATGGCTGGTGGGGGGAGGAGAATGAAATCTTGGGCAAAGGAAATTTTACGGCACCTGTCAGCGCCCCAAGGCAAAGCAGCTTGCAGGCTGCAGTCAGAGCAAGGTGTGAGGTGCAGGAGTTCGCCTCCCTGAGCCCCACAGCACAATCTGGTTAAGCAGCTGAAGGGGTGATGTGATCGGGTACAGTTCAGAAGAGGCGATTGTTAGGTGATTCAGTAAGGCTGGCTGTTCAGTGACACTTATCCCATAATATATTTGAAGATAATGGGTAACAGTTCCTCTTTCCTGACTAATTTCCCCTCAGACAATGTTGAGGGGAAAAACTGGGACAGAACTGAGCTGGGACAAGAAGTACTTCTGACTTTGGATCAGGGAAAGGATTATTAATTTTTATTTTTATTTGTTGTAAATGTAAGAAAGGCTAATTAAAAGAACAGCTGAATTTATTTTCTGGTGGAGTGCCCAATGCAGTGGTTAAGGAGGAAGATGGAAGAGGAAGACAGTGTAGAGCAAAACAAAATGTGGCAGCAAGCTAGAATGGAGGATTGTATTGCTGTGTTGCATGATCTTCAGCAAGTCACTCTCTGGTCTCCTGCTCTGACAGCCTCCTTCTTCACTCAGGTAGATGGTGATATCTCCAGCTATGGGTTGGTGTTTCACTATGGGTTTGCAGAGCCAGAAGAGAACAAAGAGGTTCTGATTTCTGCTGGCACATCTTGCCATAACTGCCAAGTAAATTCCCACTAGCCAGTAAAGCCTTATATGGAGGCTGCTTTGGAAAAACTTAATTCATAGAAGTTGTTGGTGGATGGCTAAACTCCCCTTGACTTCAACAGAGACAGAATTTTAATCCTGCATTTTGAGGAAAAGGTTTTAAACCAAACTTGCCTTCTTTTTAACATCGGTTACATTTTATTTTGTGCTGCAAGCCAGATGTTACTCTATGCAAATCCAGCAGGCTCTTGTCACCAGCTTTTATGCCTCAGACAACTATATTATTCTTTGGATGCTATTGTAAAGGCAGAGACCAACAGATTGTCCTCTTACTGTGCTCGCATACTCTCTTGAACTTCATTTGCCAGGGTTGATAGTTAGTAGAGCAGCAATAGTATATCACTAATGTAAGATGATCTGACTGATAGCAGAAGGAAAGTAAAAAGCTAGGAATAAAATAATGTCTTCAGAACAAACCATCTTCTTTTTTACTTGGGACACCCTTTTAATTGTACTTCTTACACATCCAGAACAACTTCATTATTATGCTTGAAACTGAATTGATTCTGTACTTATTCCCATATTTCAAATGTTAATTTTTCTTGATTATGTGTGAAATGAGTTTATCTATGGAGTAATCAATCAGTTCTGTCTGTTTGTACAGTTCACATCTGTGATGGTAGCCACTTTTATAAATAAGACACACTAAATTCCATAATCTGTGAAATAATTTTAGCCCAAATGAGCATTTTGTGCCCTTCTTTCATGGAGATTGTTTAAAACAAGGCACACATGTTTCAATAGTAACCGTACCCTTACTGAGAGAGGGAAGTTTTGCATACTCTCTTAAATCAATCATTCTTGCATATTTGAATAGGACTGGCTAGAGCGAGCTGAGCAGCTAGTTTAAGGCCAGCTCTTTCATTTCTCAGGATTAGGAACTTGCATTTTCTCCTTTACCTGACTAGCTTTATTTTTTTGGCTTTGGCCACAAGTTCCTGTAGCATTCCTTACAGAGACGCAGCTGCTATCTATTGAAATACAAGTCATTGTTCATGGATCACGTTTATAATCCGCCCTACCGGTGAGATGCATAATTGTATTTGCCATATGTGAAAGCAATTGCAATACTTTGTACAGAAAAAAATTACTTCAAGTGTCTGCTTGGATAACTAAGCCTCGTCTGAGGAGTGATTTTGGGAGCAAAGCTGAATTTTCTTAAAAGTAGCTGTTGATTTCTACTAATGGGCCACTACTGAGAATTTTAAGTATATATAAACAGGCTTTTTGCCATCCTGGTTTTCTTCCTACAGCTATTTCTGCCCATACCAAGTTGTTGGCTTTCAGCTAGCATAGTTCTACTGATTCCAGGGAAGATAGAGCAACTTATTTCAGCTGCAGATCTGGACTCTAATTCTCAGGTTATATTTTCTCCTTAAAAAATTAGAATTTTTTTTCTGTCCTTTCCTCAAATCTTATAGATATCACTCTTAAAAGATGGGGTTTCCCATTCCTGATATGTTTTTGATGAAAGCTACTTGTAAAGCTCTGATCCTGTTTTCTCATGCAGTTTCTCAGTCTGTAGATTTATTCACAGGCTTGCCTATAAGTAGCTACATAATTTTAGAATGTCAGCAAAAAAGCTCAAAAAGATCTCTTCCTCCATTAACAGACATGCCCAAGTCCTGTCTCAGATTCACGGGGACTGTTCCTGTAACTCCCGTCCTGTTCAGGGTCCTCTACCCTTCCCTCCTTTTTTGAAAACAAATATTCCATAATCACATTTCTAGGGATCTTTTGCTCAGTGCTGTGCAAATCACCTCAATCTTTTTAATAGAATTTTGATCACACAACTTAATACCAGAGTACAGCTCTCCTATGTTAAATGCGAGTAGGTCAAGGCTTTACATTTTAATGTGTCCTTTATGCTTATTCCCTGCTTCTGTTGTAATAATTCAGGGCATTAATATATCATGTTGCCACCTAACCAAGTATATGAGAACAGCTTTGTGGGGTTGATGTTTTGTATTATTCCATGAATCAACCCAAAAGAGCTTGCCGCAGACACAGCCAAACTCCCTGAGGGTGACTTCAATATTGATTCTCTTGGATTTTTAACCTGCTAAGTGTCGAGGAGCTTAGCTTAAATCAGGAGGAGCCCACTGTCTACCAGAACTTAGAAAAATGAGGGTTTGGGTTTACTCCCGTGGCAGAGCTGTGTGTTAGATATGCTATTGAGGGATTTCATGTTTTCCCACCTGGTATCTCTTCAGTCTTAGATTCAGATTAAACAGTAATGATGTAAAACACTTTGCTACTGCAGACAAAAGTATTGCAGAAAGGAAATATCGCTTACTTCAACCTCAATATATGTGTTTACTAGACGTTCTCTTGCATATGAATAAGGATTAAAAGCATATCAGAAATATACTGTGGGTATTTTTAAGAGAAGCCCTTAATAAAGGGTATTTCCTCACAACTTTCTGGCAAGGAAAGTTCTCACTGCTGCAGAGAAGCTGGGTGTCAGGGTACATAAGCCCTACTCCCAGCTAAAGAAAACCATGTCTTCTAAATCTGAGAGACAAGAAATTTTCTGTGATTGCCTTCAAAAAAGCACATTCTGTAAAGCAAGCAAACTGCATATCCCTAGGTGCATGTCACCCGATGAGGATGAGAATGAAGAGAACAAAAGACACGTCTTCCTGGCTGAAAAAGTTTTTTTGCTAACTAAAATATATTGGATCATCATTTCATCAGAAACATTCTCACCTCTGTATAGTTTTCATGACAAATAGCTATGTGTGCACCTGCGAAGGCAGGCAGCTTTCAAAACTGGCTTCCCAAGTTAGTGACGCAGCTTTTCAGTTTTTTCCCAAAGACTAACATCTGTCAGAGATCACCAGAGGCATCAGTGTATTATGGATCTCGCTGTTCTGAGGCACAGCACTTAATTTTCCCTTGGGTAAACAAAGCCAATAATGGATAAATACTGTAGGATCAAATGTCTTCAAACTATCAGAGTTGTGACTGCAGGCTTTAATCCACATCACAAGTGAGTGAAGGAGAGAAAAGAGAGCTAAGAATTGTGGCAAAAGATTTTTAACTGTTGGGGCATTGGCAATGATAGATTAACGCCATTGCTGGTGTAGAATCTCAGAGAGATTTTTTAGTAGAAACACTGAGAATGGAGAACCTGGCCCAAAGCATTCAAAGTCAGAGTCATTAAAATAATTGTCTGGCATATAATTATTTTAATAACTGTCTGGATAGTCGTTCAATAAGCTCTTCTGTCACTTAGTAACTAAGTGCTAAGTGTTTTGTTCATCCATGTTTTCGCGGTGAGCGCAGCACGGCCTTACCCTGGCTGTAACAAGGCGCTGGGCGTACGTGCAGCAGCTTGCTGCTGCGCTGCCGTTCCAGACAGTCTGGCATACGAATGAACTTGTGACACTGCTGCCATTTCAGTGCACAGTTGCTGCCGTATCTGTGGAGCAGATTCCTCAGGGAAACAAACAGACTTCGTTTATCCTTAAGTTTAGGGTCCTGGATTCTCTGGGGATAAATATTCTAAATTAAGGCCGAGGAAACCTCATGACTGTTTGCATAACAGTAAATCATTTTTAAACAGACAGTACTTTAAAGCCTAGGCAGAGAGCTTCTCTATAAAAAGGAGACTTTAAAGAAAACAAAAAGTTCAGAAACCTATTTTAAATAAGAATATTCATCCTTTACAAAGGATGGTTTTTAGATGTTGATACAGTGAGAGTGGAAAAAATTACAGGGAGCATGGACCTGTGGAACAGTTTGTTCAATATGTTTGGAGTCTCCAGTGACTCCATCTTCAAAAAGACAGAGAAAGGGGGGGAAAAAATTATGCAACTTAAGTATTTATTGTATATTCCTAGTCAGAAAATGTGTGTTTTCAAGTTTGAAAGAAAGTATCTCAATTCTTTTTTTAAGCACAAAAAAGTGTTATTTTAAGATGGATGCCTTCCTTCCAAAGTTGGTTTTATACTGGAATGGCTTGCAGTGGTTTGAAAGTTAAAGGTTCAGTCTTGGCTATACATAGCTCTGAGTAGGACTGGGTGTGCTGTCTCCTTGAGAAAATACTGACAGAAAATTAAAAGGTGATTGAGAGTCTCATATTAAGAGTCGCCCTAGGTGTGTGAAATCTGGGACAGGGAGATGTAGTTTCTTTCCCAGTCTTGCCCATTTATTCCACAGGTAGGCACTGTCTGAGCCAGCATAGAATCGTAGAAGGTTAGATTGGAAGGGACCTTCAAAGGTCACATAGTCCAAGCCCCCTGCAGTTAGCAGGGACTTCTTCACTAGATCAGATCACTCAGATCTCCATCAAGCCTGACCTTGAATGTCTCCAGGGACCAAGCCTCCATCACCCCTTTGGGCAACCTGTTCCAGTGTCTCGCCACTCTCATAGTGAAGAACTTCTTCCTAATGTCTAATCTAAACCTGCCCTGCTCTAGTTTAAAGCCATTACCCCTTGTCTTACTGCTACATGCCCTTGCACACAGTCCCTCCCCAGCTTTCCTGTAGGTCCCTTGCAGGTACTGGAAGACCTCAATAAGGTCTCCCTCAAGGCCTTCTCAGCTGCAGGCTGAACAATCTAACTCTCTCAGCTTGTCTTCATAGGAGAGGTGTTCCAGCCCTCTGATCATCCTCATGGTCCTCCTCTGGACTTGCTCTAACAGGTCCATGTCCTTCTTGTGCTGATGGCTCTAGAGATGGACGCGGTATTCCAGGTGAGGTGTCAGCAGAGCAGAGTAGAGGGGGAGAATGGCCTCTCTCCATCTGCTGGCCACACTTCTTTTGATGCAACACAGGATGTGGTTGGCCACCTAGGTCCAGCTTTTTGTCCATTGGTACCCCCAGGTCCTTTTCCGCAGGGCTGCTCTCTTATTATGTCATCCCCAAGACTATAACAAGGATTGTCCTGACCCAAGGCAGGACCTTGCACTTCTCCTTGTTGAATTTTGAAGAAGTAACAGTCACTGTTGCCGAGAGCCTGCATAGGATGCCCTCACTCTTCTCCTTGTGCAGTGAGGACCTGTGCCATGTGTAGCTTGTACTCTCACTGGCAACTTCACATCTGCACATTCCAAGACAAAACCTAGCCCAAAGTTTTGAACATCAGCAAGTCGGTTGTTGTTTGTTCTTTGTGAAGAGACAGTAGACCAAACATCAGTTCACAGTAGCTCTTCTCATGCCGACATGCCTCAATCTGTAGGACACGTTCCCATAAGATCTTTCTCCTTGCACAGCGTGCAAATTTTCCGAATCATCTCTTTGCTCAATTCTGGGAGAACTGAGCCCCAAATTAAAGCAAATGCATGATGGGAGGCAGCTTTGCTGTTTCTTGTCAAGTGACAAAAGCCATGGAAGCTGTAAGCAAGAAGTTATTTGCTAGGCATAAAGGATCACTCTGGCTCGGTAAAGGCATTTGGGTGCAAGAGGACCTTCCTGAGACACCAAAAAACATCTCCTTAAAGGATTAAATGAGATGAACTGCTTGATATTCTCTGAATTAAGGTAAGGGTATAGCAAGAATGGGCTGCTGCATCAGGACAGCCGTATAAATATCCTTGTACTAGGCCATCAATAGTGCACAATATGCTGCTCTTCCTTACTTTTAAGTTTTGATGATAAGTTGACAAGTTTCCTAAGTGGCTTTTATTGTGTTTTGAGACCATTTTAGCCAAATCTCTGAATTTTTGGAGGCTTTTGACTGCAGTCTGTTTAACATAAGACCAACTGTTTTAATCTTGGATGTTATCTTTTATCAGTAACTTTGACTATCTTGTAAACATGCTTCCTCATTTACTAATGTAATGAAGAAGTTGAGAACAGAGACTCCTTGAGATCCATCCCAGTGTCCTGCCCAGCACAGCCATTCCTCTAAGGTTAAGCAGGGCTTTGCTGCTGTTTTGTTTTATGCATATCCAGAAAACAGGGGTGTATTTGTATCTGCAAAGACTACTTCTTTTGCAAGAAATAACATGAGGTGGGTGGAAAATGAGATGTTCTTCTCATTATAATGGGATGCTGATTCTGAAGTGGAGACTGTAACCTGCCTTTGTAAATTCCTACAGAGTCTCTTCCTGGCATGAAAAATACTTGTAATGGCCACAGCACAATTAAAATGGGACTTTCAGATCTGCCCTGCTCTGGTAGATCTTCTGCTTTTTTGAAGTAAGAGGGAATTTTACCACTGACTTCTGTGAAGGTCTGGATACATTTTAAAATGCTCCTTTTTTCATGGCCACATTTGCTCCAGCTAAAAAAACTGTAAAAGATCCCCTTGCACTAAGCAGTATTTTCCTCCATGCCTATTAAAAGAATAAAGATGTTTTCTTTGGCCAAGAAATTCCTGTTTTTACTTCTCTGTTTTCATATACTTTCGAGGTCAGTTGGGGCTGGCTTGTCTAAGCTCACAAGAAGTTTTTGATTAATTAGCAGAACCCCATTTGAAGATGTTGGTAATAATTGGTAAGGATGGATTGAATCTTTTTAAAGGAAAAAATCACTACTCAGCTAAAAAGAGTAACATTTACCTTACGTCACTGAAAGATAAATCTAGATGCATAAACAAAGCAAGGAGAGGAACAGTGCTCATTTATGTTCGCTTGCAAATCTAAAGATCAAAGACCTTACAAATAATTAAAAAATCTCTGCAGCAATTTGGTTTTATCTGATGTTTCTGTTATTCGAGCATTTTAGTCTCTGTGAAATATTACAGTAACCATAATAATAATGCCAATTAAATTCTGAACAGATTCTGATAAGAAGCCAGTAAACTTTCTAAACTTCCTGTGTTGTGGGGGAATTTTGGTTTGATGGTCCAGGTCTATGTCCCACACCAGTTTAAATCTTTATGATGTTCTCAAGATCAGCTCTTCACACTCAGTCCAATTTAAATAAATCTTAAAATTTGTTTGTAAAGTTAAAAAATACCTAAGTCATTTAGAAGAAAAGAAATCATGGATATTAACTGATAGAATTTTGGTCCTAGCTCTCTCCAGACATTTTGAAATCCCATATTTTTAAGAGATTTATATTCTGAGACTCTATAAAATATAGCAGCAGTTTTGTAAACTTGATGGATTTGGTATGTATAAGACAAATAATGAGCACACTGAAAATGTTGACATTTGCCATCTGAGGGAAGCCTGCTTTACCATTTCTTCATCTGCCTCATACATTAATGGCAGGAACTCTATGTTAAATATGAATATGCATGACTGTTGATAGAGATAAATTAGAAATTATATGAAACCTAGAGACTGCTTCTTAGCTTTGCAATGTGGAGGCAGCTCGAAAACCAAATACCCATGAATCCTTGGGTTTAATGAACTAGTGTACTCTTGGTATTCTTGGAAATATTGCTACCCAGGCAGGGTGTTTCTGGCACTTGCATGTAGGCCAGGAAGACATTGACTAGAGAGAATGAGGGCCCAGAAACATCTGCCCCTTCCAGCAGTATAAACCTGATCTTGTGGGATATACATTTGTGATCCTATGTCACCGCTACTGCCACTGTGTGAGTCTCAGACTCTCTTCTTCCTGCTTGGAGAGGATGAGCAGTCTTCCCAATGTTACTTTATGCCACCATGACATCCTCCTACTGGTCCCAACTGAACTGTGCTTGTTTTACCCATGCCAAACAGAAATTTCTTCATGTGTGGTCCTTTTTAGCACCATAAGTGAGGGTTTTAGGATCCTAATTTCCATCCTGTGAGAATTATGACACTATAGCACCAATAAATCAGCACTCCCAGCCCTATAGCTTATATCTTGGCATTCTCCTGGAAATGAGGAGGGAAACAGAGATGTCTAAGATAAGCTGTTTATAGGAAAATAGACATTTTATTAATAACTCCAAATATTCCTCACATAAATGCAAATGGGGTTTCTGAAAGCTAATCTACCCACACAGCCTTTACATGTAATACTTCATCTAAATCAGATTTGCCCCACTTGCACGTGTGCTTTTTAAGACAGAAATCTGCATTCTCTTAAGGTCTTAGTCCCACTTCACAGAAATTGCTGCACAAATTTCCTCCCACCCTGCTATTTTCCCCTTCTTACAGGATGTGACTCGGTTTATAGATTGAGGATGAATTTAGCTGAGAAGAACAGAATGATTTGTACAATAATTCATATCCTATATTACATATATTTTATTTATATCTATAGCATAAGAGGGATTTCTCTTTTATATTGAGCCCAAATAGCACTCTAGAAGTGGTCTGTCCTCCAGTTTCTGCCATAAAAAGCTAGAGAGAATACACAACACATTGAGAAGCACTAAAGAAGTAAGAATACAGCTCCATTACTTTCTCTCACATTATTTGTTCACTCCTTTGGGAATCGTGAATTCCTGGACAAATATTCAAAAAATCTGCTTCCAGAAATCACCTTATCAATCTTGCCAGGGCTGCTTTCCTTGCAGCTGTCAAACCCAGCTTCATTTCTATTCTGGTTACTATTCCTTTTTTTACAGCATTCTGAGAACACTCCAAGGTACGTCTGTGCAGTGAGTGAATAAAACAGGTAGAGGTTTTACAGAGCTTCCCCAGAACACACAAACTGCAGTGATATAATGATGATGATACCACAGCACTATCAACTCCTCTGCCCTGAGGTGAAGCTTTATGATCATTTTGGTTACGATGGTGTAAGCATGGGGGTGGTTGACTCACTTCAGGGTTAGTCTGCTTTTCACATTACTGTATGCTTCTGTTGTCTTGGGACAACATCCCTCACTTGGACTGGTGAAAATTCAGAGATAATTATATTTTACAGTAGTGTAAGCAAGGAAAGATTGGCATTTCTCATGCCTGGCTTCACTGACTCACAAGGCTAATTTTATCTTCCTCCTACTGATGCTGATAAATCTTTGGGGCCTATATTGGATCATCAGTGACCGTAGCTATGGGTTGCACGAGCATGTTCACAACTGGATACCGCTGCCTACCTTATCTGTCCCTACAGTGGGCAGTGTCTTGCCTTTTCAGGAGGGTCTGCAGACTCACTTGTTTGCTGTTGCCATCATGAAGCTACAGTGGGACCAGCTGGGATGGCCTCCAAGCTGGGCAAATTTGTTCTGGCTCAAGTAGAGCCCAGCCTCTTGTTTCTGCACAGCACGCTACAGGCAGCAAAGGAGCCTTTCTCCCTCTCCTACCTCACTAGTTACAACCCCTATTCAGGATATATTCCTTTCCAGAGAGGCTGTATTGTCACTGAGCTTCATGCTCACAGAGTAGTAACCAAGTTCACCTTCATGTTCCTCAGGACTTCTTGGGAAAGATTCGTTAAAGCAGCAACAGCTACTCAGCATCTTTCCACAGACTCCAGAGGTGTCTAATCTTCCTGTGTTTGACTTTTTATCATCTTTAGATACCAGAATCCATCTTGAGGATCACTTTACTCAGTCAGTTAGTCCCATTGATTGAAAAGGACTAGTGCTAGTACTGCTCAGCACAGGAAAAGTCTCTGGCCATGCACAGCCACCTGATTTCAGTCCTTTCCAGTACTATTCCCTACATAGTAAACTTTAATAACCTCACTGTGGCAGGAGTTCAAGTCTACTAGCTTTTGGTATGTTTTTGAATGTTAATGTCCATTTTCAGCTCTGCTGCACAGGAAAATGTCTGGTTAAAAATGCTAACAATTTGCAGTTGTGATTTCTAATGCATCGAACACTATCAGTGTTTCTCAGCAGCTTTTTTGTTTGCTCATTCTTGCATGTTTCATTAAGACAATTTTCAATATAAATTTTGTTGTGGTTTTTATGACAGTCACCTGAGATGAAATTTTGCAAATTTACAAACATGGACTCCAAAGTGTACCCAGGGGTCTCATTTACCTGCACATAAATATTACAAATACTTAGTAAAAGCACAGAAATTATTGGACTTGCACATGTGTCATTTATTGTGAGGCAGCAAGTAGGCGAGCTAAGAGAGGACCACATACAGGCATGAAATCTGTCCCTGCTGTGATTTTCCTCTTAAATAAAATACACACTGACTTCCATAAATCACTTGCAGGAACTTTGTATAGTATGTGATGTATGTTACGACTGAGGCCTGCTAGGCAAGGTGAAGACAAAATGAGCAATCCTGTGACTAAATTAACAATTAAATCGACAATTAAATCTACAGCAACCTTTTTAAAAGTGTTTCTTATGCACTTGCTTAGTCCTAGTCAGATTAGCAGGTAAGGAAACACATTGATACATTTGCTTTGATGAAAGAATGGAAAATATGTGATTTAATTTAAATCCACAAAAACTAAGGAAATCAAGACTTAAGACAAATGAGTAGCTCTGGCTGTAAAGCTGGAATCCAGATCTGGATCTAAAGTGCCCCGAGTTAAAAGGATTTCTGCACTCAGGTGATTTTGATTTGGTACATGTCCTGAAGTGAAATTTTCTGCCCCATTTAGATGCACAGCTGGATTTAGACCTACACTCAGCCATGCAACTCATGATCATTTCTATTATACCTAATATTCTGTGGTGACTTTTAATTTATTAAATACTATCAGCTCTCCGTATGGCATGTTGCCTCTACTAGATTGCTTTTGGGGGTTGGATCATGCATATATATATATATTTATATAAAATATATAAAATCTTCCACTGACATCCAAATTCCAACATAAAACTACATTGACAACCCTAAAGCAGTTTTTCTTCCTCTCCTGGGGATCCACAATAATATTTTGGATCCCACATTCCAACAATTTCTGAAATTGTGATAATTTGCATAACCTTGAAAAACCTCTTATGAGATAGATCCAACAAAGAAGACATGGCAGTGTAGAGGGGTGCCAAGCATAGTTACCAAGCCACAAATGTGAACCTTCTACTGATGACAGTATGCAGTTTGATGTTTGCCAGTGCCTGTGAAAGTGTGTATATGAGTGCTCATTTCTGAAGACTGATTCGAAATCTCAAATTTAGCACTATTTTGTGTTCTTCTAGGTAAAAGTTTTAATACTGCTCCTACAGAACATTTTATCAGCGTTCATCAGACTTTTATTTGATGTATTTTGAAATAATATTAGTGTAAAAAGACAAAAGTGAAAGAAAATTGGCTCTTTTTCAAAGGGGCACAAACTGAAAAGAGTCTACTTTAACCAATGTACCACGAAACTGACTCTGAAGTCTTAAATATGGAAACTGTTGTGAGTTTTTTCATAAAATTCCAAATGACTACAAGAATATAAATGTGAGTCATCGTCTACAGCATACTTCAGTTCAGGAAATAATAGGTAAGTGAATCTTTTCCTAATAGCAGCAACAACCTTTCCCCATTAAATTTTGTTCGAAGCATCCTCTGGTTCCACAGCATCTCATGTTGCGATTTTAAACAGAGCTCTTGGTCTGGCTTGGACATGGAAAGAAGCAGGAATGATGAGAAGGTAAGATACAGTATCAACACATGCTGTGTTTGCCACAGCTTTCTCTCATCTAGTTTCCTGACCACTTTAGATATAAAAGTAGAAGATATGGCTCATAAACTCAGTAGACTGTCCAACTATTTATGCGCCTATTTGTGCTACTTCCAATGACAAATTTCCATCTAACAGAAGCTGGTTTTATATTTCTTTTCTTGACTGACATTCAGAAATCAAAAGAAGCTTATCTCTAAACAGAAAGGTATTAGACTAGGAAAAAAAGGTTCGGTTTTTTTTAAATGATTCTGCGGTCTCTGATTGCAGTTATATGCATAAAGAAATTAATCAAAGTTCTCAGGCTCAGGGTGGCATCGGATTCACATATCACGGTGGTCCTCTATTGCTTGATGTCTTTAGTTAAGTCCTTTAAAACCAATACAGTTACTTGCTGTTTCATTCAAAGAGTACTGCTCTAGATTCATGCTGGTGGGCTAAAGGATGGGAATCAGTCCACTTTCAATTTCCAAATCATGGAAATGGTGTTTGGTTTGTTGGTTTGGGTTTTTTTAATTAAAACTTGGTCTAACCTACCACTAAAAAAGAGGAAATCATTATTCACTTTTTGAATATGCCATTTAGAAATCAGTAACCTGTTGACGTGACTGGTTCCCGCCAAAAAAACCCAACCAAAACCCAACCTAAAACCCCTCAAAACATAACGGAGGCACTCAAGCATTGCTGACTTACTCCTTGCTAATTATTCCATTTGCTAATGTGGAGTTGGAGGGTGCTCTAATTTAACAGGGTAGAGCCAAAGGTTACATTAGCCTGGTGTGAGTAGACATGGAGCTCTCAGATAGAGTTGCTGGGAGCAGACAGCACTGAAAGGAGCACCTGGCTTGGACTCCCAGCAGTGCATTAGTTAGAAACAGGAGAGAGAAACAATTGCAGCACTAATGAGCCCCAGGTGAAAAGACTATTTAGGTCGTCGCATGTCTTTCCTTTCTTCTTTTATTTTTTTCCCTTTAAATGTGAATGTTTTGATTGATGAGCCAAATGGTTTGGAATTCCTGCTTGTTCATTACAATAAAACCTAACCGTTGCGTTCCTTCTCTTTACAACGCCGGTTGCTCACTACTAGAACTACATGTAATGGTTGAAAGGGAAAAAAATTCCGACACATACTGGAAGCCACTAGGTGAGATAAAGCTCTGTATCATATCCCGTGTTTGCTGAGTGTTTATGAGTCAGAGCGGTGCAGTGGGATTCCCTCTGAGCTAAAAATGGCTTATTAAGCATTTACAATACACATTTTCATATAATTGCTTCTTCTGAGAGTTTGGATTCCTCTTTTCCTTTCAACCAAGTCTGGTTTTACTATGTCATTAAAAAGTGCTTTTGATAGCCACAAATAAATGTATTAAATTACATATGTGTCAATGTGGACAAGTTTACCCTGTCAAATTGTCAGTCTAATACACAGGGATCTGTATGGAGTGACCTGCCAGCTAAAAGCAATGGTCGCTACCCTTTTACGTTATATTAGTATTTTATTGATGGTTAATTTTGTGTACAAATATTTTAGAATTGTTAGCAATAAGGAAAGACAGAACAGTAATCATTACAGCAGAAGAGATTGTAAGAATTGGTTTTCCCATCAGCCGGTAAGAAAAAGGTCATATTTGTGTATTTTCCTTTTTCAGTGTCATGTAGCTTTTGGCTGCTGAGAGGACACATTTTATAATTATGGGGCAGATTTCAATTTTAAACTCTGTCGTGCAACCCAGTGCTGGTCAGTCACAGTGGTGTCCCCCAGGGCTCAGTACTGGGGCCAGTCTTGTTTAATATCTTTATCAATGATCTAGATGAGGGGATTGAGTGTGCCCTCAGTACGTTTTCAGGTGACACCAAATTGGGTGGAAGTGTCCATCTGCTTGAGGGTCGGAAGGCTCTGCAGAGGGACCTGGACAGGCTGGATCTATGGTCTGAGGCCAATTGTATGAGGTTTAACAAAGCCAAGTGCCGGGTCCTGCACTTTGGTCATAACCCCAGGCAATGCTACAGGCTTGGGGAAGAGTGGATGGAAAGCTGCCTGGTGGAAAAGGACCTGAGAGTCTTGGTTGATAGCCAGCTGGGTATGAGCCAGCAGTATGCCCAGATGGCCAAGCAAGCCAACAGCACCCTGGCTTGTGTGAGAAATTGTGTGGCCAGCAGGACTAGGGAAGTGATTGTATCGCAGCATTGGTGAGGCTGCACCTCTCGTACTGTGTTCAGTTTTGGGCCCTGTACTACAAGAAGGACATTTTGGTGCAGGAGCGTGTCCAAAGAAGGGCAACAAAGCTGCTGAAAGGTTTAGAGCACAAGTCTTGTGAGGAGCGGCTGAGGGAACTGGCATTGTTTATCTTGGAGAAAAGGAGGCTGAGGGAAGACCTTATTGCTCTCTACAACTACCTGAAAGGAGGCTGTAGTGAAGTGGGGGTTGGTCCCCTCTCCCCAGTAACTAGCAATAGGAAACCACCTCAAGTTGCATCGGAGGGGTTTAGATTGGATATTAGTAAAAAATTGTCACTGACAGGGTTGTCAAGCATTGGAACAGGTTGCCCAGGGAAGCAGTTGAGTCACCATATCTGGAGATGTTCACAAAATGTGTAGACATGGAACCCCAGGACATGTTTTAGTTGACATGGTGGTATTGGACGACAGTTGGACTTGATGATCTTAGCAGTCCTTTCTAACTTTAAAGATTCTATCCTTTTATAAGTGTCTATTAATGCCTCAGCAGAATCACAGCAGATCACCTCCATGGTACTGGAGCCATTCTCTGGAACTGAGGTCAGATTTGGCCATGGGTTTGTTTTCTGATTTTCCCAGCATGAACAATCAAGCCAGGGTTGAGAATAGGCACTTGCTTTCTGCTTTGGAAAGGGCCTGGTGTTGAAATATTTTCCTGGTATTGAAATATTAAATATTTTCCACTGTCCACTCTTGCTTGCTTATGGCTAACCTTTTGCAGCAGGTTAACCTATGTCAAAGAAAATCCCTTTCACAGACAGTGAAAGGATTAGACAGGATAAAAGACCTCGCTTTAACTTTGCTCTTGGACAAATTGTACTTATTTCTTATAATTCATGCAGTAAATTCACTGATTATATTACTAACTGCATGGCCACAAAGTGGAAGCTGTTTGGTGGGGAGGGGGTAGGATCCAGTTAATGCATTACATAGTTGCTGAGTGCCATTGGGGTAGGGAAATTTATAGGGCCTGTCTTGAAAGTGGTAGATGTCAGCCTCAGGTCTTGGCTAATGTCTTTTCAAAGCAGTTGTGAGAGGTAGTGAAATAATAATAGTAATGGCAGAATTCACACTTGGACAACGACAATGAGGTGTATGCTAGCACGAGGTGATAAAATAGCCCATGGAGCCCATCGCTGCTGGTGCACATGAGGAAATGGGAACTCATTTCCTTAAAATCAGAAATTCAACCTGCATGGCTCTGGGCAGGCAGAAATCTTTAAAATGTTAGAAATATTAGAGAATGTCCACAGTGAAAACTCTGTAGTGTGAGGTTTGGGTTTTTAATTTAATACCAGATATAATCAACGTGAATAAGCTCAGCGAAATTCACTTTGTATTCAGTGAGGATAATCCATCATGATTCTTATAATAATGCTGTACTAATTATGGGTGGTATGACAACAGGCTATACCATTTTTAGCTACATATGTTAGGAAGTACACCTGCTTGTGAGCCCATCCATTTTAATAAGCTAGGGAGCTTAAATGGGTAAAATCAGTTATGAGCTATCTCTGTAACCCACAGATTTCTGGTCTTCCCTACAGGAGAACAGTGACCATGCCAGGCTTCAGTGGCTTATCTTGACTGTGCTCAGCCTAAACCAAACTCTCAGCTGCTGGACAGCTGCGAAAGATCAAGCTCTTTTTTTTTCTTGTTCTTGACATTGAATTTGGAGGGTGAATCCAAAGGCCTAACAGATCCATTCCACTGCCAAGGGGTTTATTTGCCAGTTGATATAAGTACGCATTGGATCTTAAGAAATTTCTCATTGCCGTGATGTCGGTCAGCCAAAACATAATCTGCTCAGCAGCAGAACTGTCACATATTTGCTCCATTTCTGCACCAGATGGATGGGTTCACAATAAATTCTCATCTTGGTTCCTGGGCTGGAAATCTCACATAAGAATTAGCTTTTTAAATGCTTTTATTTTACAAGGTACTTCATCCCACTGAGTTTCTAGTTGTCTCCCAGTTGGAATGGAATTGCTTGGATTCACATAGTCTTCTTCCCCTCCCTATCCATGCAAGGCACCAGCTTGTTTCCCACCACAAGCTCTAAGCTACAAACCTGTGTTCTGTTGGCTCTTTACATTCATCTGGCCATTTCAGAAACAATTTGCTTTTCCCAAGGAGGCCTGTCTTTACTTGCATCCAGGCTTAGTTCCCAAATTTTATTGTTTAAATCTTCAGCTTTGACTACATTTCAGTTGATGATTTCGTCTTTCTCATAAAAATTTTGGATGAAACTTCCAAAAATGAGTCATCTGAACCAGATTTGCCCTTGCTAATTTACTGGCTGCTGTACAGAGGGGTTTGACAAAATCTGACTGATTCAGATGTTTAAATTAGAGGCACAGTACAGAGTCAAAGAATTCTGGAAACAGATTTTATTTTATATCGAAGCATCTTCACACAAATAACCAAAATCTTAAGAACTTAGTTAAGATAAATTAGTTCTTCTTATACCACCAGTTCAAAATTCATACTGATTAAGTATATCCTGTCAAAAGTGCAGTGCTCTCATTTAGTCCAAAACAATATTCCAGGGATCCATCAGCAAAATACATGCACACTGCCGTGGCAGGGAAAGCAGCACTTAAATGATGAGATGGGAGATAATATAAAACTACTATAATTTAATATAAATATGATCCTATTAGAAGCATGATGAGATCTCAACACCCCTGGAAATGAGGATATATATTTACATAGAGCAATAATATGGTCCTGGCCGCTTTGTTATACATCATAATTAGATTACCTATTGCAGGAATACAGTTGATTTTGAAAATGTTCCACTGAAGGATGACAGAGTGGCTAGCAGCAGGGTAGACAAGTTCAGGCACTGATTTTCCTCAGAGGTGGGTTTGGACTTTTTTAATGTTTAACTGCAGGCATGAAAGCATGTTGAGCATTTGTAAAATCATCTCAGCGTTTACATTGTACAAATTTGAATTGAAAATCAGAATAAATTTTATTGCAATCACTGCCCCTACTTTGTTTTCATTTGTTTATGTATTTATGTGTTTTGCTATGCTGTTGGTAGAATATTTAACTTGGCATTAATGAAAGAGCTCTAAGTTATTAAAGCTAGGGCCCAAATCACATAAACAGCTATGTAAGTGCTGCTGTATGGTAAAGGCTGTATCTAATGTAAATGGAATAAATATTTTGTTATAGTAAAAGAAAGTTGATTTCAACTTCAGCAATGATGAATCTCATTTTAATTTTAAATAAATTAATGGAACAGTAACTTAAATACACATACACTTAGGTATGTATATACACATGCATGCTTATAGATGTGTGAGTATATATGTGTGTGTCTGTTTCTGTGTCTGTGTGTTTGTGTATCCAGGACAAATTTTTCAGATCCAAGAACCCAAGTGAGCGTTGCTTAGTGGTACCAGAGTGATGTAGTTGTTTTTATCAGTGCATCTTTCTCCAGCAAATAGACTGTATTTGTCACTGAACTAATGAGCACTGGCGATGTATATCACTAACGCTGCCCTCTTCTACATCAAGCTCCTCAGCGCTGCACTGTGGAGGCATATCTCACACCACTAAAGGATACTGATTTCCTTAAAAATCCTGAAGGAAAAGTAGACCTAGACAAAACATCTGAGCGTTTTATAACTGTGGAATTTCTATACAGCCAAAGACAGCCTTGGCTGCACATACAGCCCGAGTCCATTTATGTCTGAAAGAGTGTTTTCCTCATAATGAAATTAATTAGGCCTCAAGCCTTTTTGTAATGCATATATAGACATATCAAATATAAACCTTTCCAATTAACATATTTATTTCAAATCTAAAGTGTAACTGATACTTAGGAAAACAGTTGGATAAAGCTTGCACAAGAATAAATTATCACCATAAAACCAGAAAGGAAGCAGAAAATTATAATTTTGAAACATCTTTTCTCAGATGAAGAAAAATTTACCTTACTCATACTGATTTTAACTGAGCAGTTAAAAGCATTGTGATCTAGTCTTATTTAGCAAATTATTATAAGAACTTCATGGATAGGTCTTTAGTCATCATGGTCTTGGAGATGCATGCACAGAAAGCTTTTGATATGTGCCTTTGCCCTGTATTCAGCTAGGGGAGAGTTAATTTCCATTCTAGTAGTGGATATAGTGCTGGGGTTTGGATTTAAGGTGAAAATAATGTTGCTAACACACTTAACTTTTGGTTGTTGCCAGGCAATGTTTGCACTAAGTCAAGGACTTCTCAGCTTCTCACACTGCCCAGCCAGCAAGGAGGCTGGGGGTGCACAAAAATATGTGAGGGGATACAGCCAGGACAGCTGACCAAAACCGGCCAAAGGGATATTTCATAGCATATGGTGTCATGCTCAGTATGTAACTTGGTTTGGACCACAGCTTAGGAACTAGCTGGGCATCAATGGTCTGTGCGTGGGGAGCAATTGTTCTGTGCATCACTTGTTTTGTATAATTTTTATCATAATTGTTGTTGTTGTTATTATCATCATCTTCCTTTTCTGTCCTATTAAACTGTCTTTATCTCAACCCACATGTTTTACCTTTTAGTTCCCCAATTTTCTACCCTATCCCACTGGGGTGGGGGATTGAGCAGACAGCTGTGGGATTGTTTTAGCTGCCTGCCAGGTTAAACCACAACAGCCATGCAAAACAGTGTCATTATTTTTCTCCCTAACAAGAGTTCACTTAATCAGGAGCAAGCTGAAGGATGTTTTTTTCAAGTTGCTGTAAATAGAGAGGTCAGGGAGAGAGACATAACCTTCCTGAAGCGCCTCCCTCCCTCCTTAACCTTGCCAGGGCTGTTGGGAGGTTTACAGGAGCTCTGGTTCTCCTCACACTCGACAGAAGAAGTCGGATGCTTGCAGTGCACGTCCTATTATTACTCAGATTCAATTTTGCTGCAGCCACACAGTTAAAAACAGGGAGATAAGATGGGAAATAATTGAGACTACGACAGCTGCAACCTCTGCCAGGGTGCTCAGATTTCTGGTAACAAACTTCTGGGGAAGACATTTCCCAGTCACTTGAAGATAACTGCTGCAAATGTCGCCCTCCCAATTTGTCCACTTAGAAGTCAATTTTTAACCTTCTGTTAAAGAAAAGTCTTTAAAATTTGTGTCTGTTTTTTCTGTATGTATTCATGCCACTTTCCTGCTGAGGGGGACAGGAAAGGAGAACCTGTCCTGTGGGAAAAGAGCATGTAAGCACCAGGAATTAGCTGAGGGGCATCGTTCCCAGGAGACGGTTTTAGGTCTCAGCCCAAACTGAGAAACTGCCAGCTTTCTTTACAAAACTGATAAGTGCAACTGTTATACCAATAGAAGAGTTTGGTTTTTTGCCACGAATTGGACTTTGCTGACTCTTGTTAATCTAGATGAAACAAATCTTAGTTGAAAGACTTTCAACTGAAGTAGCAGTCATCTGCTTCGGTGGAAAAGACTGATGGGCAAAGGATGTAGGAGGGAGGAGATCTTGTATTTTCAAGCTTTAACTTTGTTTTAACAGTGCAGGAAGAACACTGCACCTTCAGGTTTGGTTCTCATGAACAGAGTCACAATAAATTTCTCCTATGTTACTTCTTTCTCTCATTCCTTTAGCACTAGTAAGAGAATACATAATTTTAAACTCCAACATGAATGTTTGGCTACTGTAAGCACTCTTTATAAAGGACATGATGTTATTCATGCTGTGTTGTGCTCCAGGGATTTCACAGTAAATATCCTTGCAGGCAAGTCTGAAAAACACTTGCTCATCGTCCAAGTCAGGAATTTGAGCCCTTTACCAACACATCTTTTGCTTCCACACAGATATCCTGTGATAAGAAAAAAAAAATACAGAGATGTATTAGAGGAGAGGAAATATTCTGTTCATCAGCTGAAAATGTAAAAATCTCCTCTATCTGAAAGGGGGGTTGTGCAAACAAAACTTGTCCAGAAAATTGTTCTACTCAAATAATTCCCATCCTAATACATATTGTAGACCACATCCTAGAAGACTGAACTTTTACAAATACAGACATAAAAACGTTAAACCACTGTGGAAGTCTTATCTCTGGAAATTTATTTTAACCATATTGACATAAGAAACAGAATCACAGCGTTACCAAGGCTGGGAAAGACCTCCAACCATCCCCCTACCACCTATATTACTTACTACACCATGTCCCTAAGTACCTCAACCAACCTTTCCATAAACACCCTGAGGGATAGTGACTCCACCACCTCCCTGGGCAACCCATTCCAATGTCTAACCACTCTTTCTGAGAAGAAATTTCTCCTAATTTCTAACCAGAACCTCCCCTGGCTCAACTTGCAGCCATTCCCTCTTGTCCTGTTGCTAGTTATCTGTGAGAAGAGGCTGACCCCCAGCTCACCACAATCTCCTTTCACAGAGTTGGAGAGGGCAATAAGGTCTCCCCTGAGCCCCCTCTTCTCCAGGCTAAACAGTCCCAATTCTCTCAGCTGCTCCTGGTAAGACTTATGTTCTAGACACTTGACCAGCCTGGTTGTCCTTCTCTGGATACGCTCCAGGGCTCTGATGTCTTTCTTGTAGTAAGGGACCCAAAACTGAACACAATGTTCAAGGTGCAGCCTCACTAGAGCTGAGTACAAGGGGATGATCACCTCCCTGGTCCTGCTGACTATTCCTGACACTACCCAGGATGCCCTTGGCCTTCTTGGCCATCTGGGCACACTACTATCAAACAGTGCTCTGATAGAGATGATAACCTTACATTGTTAACCCATGGAGGTACAGTGCATTAAAATCTTGTATGAAAAAAACCCATGATATATTTAGAAGCTGATGAGAATTCATTTCCAACAGGTATGCACTAACCTTGTCAACATATACTGACGCTGCTCATACCTTACATCTCACAAAGACTATTAACTTAATTACACTTCTTTAAGCTGCTGGCCCTCATTCAAAGTAATAATTTAATTCTGGCTTTGTTAGTTAATTTTATTATTACTTTTAGGAAAAAAATAGTTAAATTTAGCTCAGAAATTACAGTGACATTTTATCTGGTTAACAAATATATTTTTATCACTACATTTGGCAGTCCAAAGAATTCCCAGTTAAAGCTGGAAGGAATTAGAGTAAAGAGATCAGTTTGGAATGTACCACTTTAATCTGAAGAGTATTTATATGGACTGGATGTTTAATACTGTTTTATGGGTAGTCAGTGTATCTGCAGTGCAGTGAAAAACTGTTTTGATAGCTGAGAGTAGCCTATGCATAGAGTGAATCAACAAACAAATTCAGATGGTTTTGTTGTTAATTGGTTTCTGATACGAGCATGCAAAATGCTGAACCCTTTTGATCCCAACAAATGTAATGGGACTCTATCAGAGCTGTACCATCAATTTCCTAGCTTGTGGTAGAATCATAGAATCATAGAATCATAGAATGGTCTGGGTTGGAAGGGACCCCATGGATCATAGAGCTCCAACCCCCCTGCCACAGGCAGGGACACCAACCTCCAGGTCTGGATCTACACAAGGTTGCCCAGGGCCCCATCCAACCTGGCCTTGAACACTTCCAGGGATGGGGCATCCACTACTTCTCTGGGCAGCCTGTTCCAGCACCTCACCACTCTTTCTGTAAAAAACTTCCCCCTAATATCTAATCTAAACCTTCCCTCCTTTAGCTTTAGTCCATTCCCCCTAGTCCTGCCATTATCTACCCTTTTAAAAAGTTTAATCCCCTCCTGCTTATAAGTTCCCTTCAGGTACTGGAAGGCTGCAATGAGGTCCCCCCGCAGCCTTCTCTTCTCCAGGCTGAACAAGCCCAGCTCCCTCAGCCTCTCTTTGTAGGGCAGGTGCTCCAGCCCTCTAATCATCCTTGTGGCCCTCCTCTGAACCCTCTCCAACAGTTCCACATCTTTCTTGTATTGGTAGAACAAGCTCCTCCTCGCCTTACAGACCACATGTCCTTAGGGATACACCAGAATCTCATTCTGGTGCACAAGTCAACCCCTTGATTGTATGAAAGCAGACACAGCAAAGACTAGAAGTGCTCAAAGATTCTCCACTCCAGGAGTATGTATTTGAAGGTCTGCATCCCCCTTGACAGAGGGGAGGTTGCAATAAGACACGGTATAGAACAGAATGAAATCTTCAAGTCTGTGGTCTATATAAGCTTGGAGCTGCAAGAACAGAATGTAATTTTACCTACAGTAGATCACAGTGCATTTGCAAGTGTCTCTGCTTACGAGTTTATTGAGTCTCAGTAGTGTTTATGCTGCAAGGAAGGAAGTACAATACCTCCTCAGAAATTTCTAAACAGAAATCAAATGCAGTGTTAGATATCCCCCAATGCAATGCAGGATGTGTGACAGGCAAGATGATTGTAAATGTGGAAGTTTTACAGACAGTAGACTCACATGTGCAAGCTAGCAAGCAAGCAAAGGAAAAAGGAGGGAAATAAATCTGGGCAAGTGTATTAGGGTTGTGTGCACATCATCTACAACAGAGACCAAATTTAGGTACATATGTAGATGTTCTGAATAGAGTTCTTAAGAACTAATGTAGTGTCAAACTATAAAAGAACATGGACTGTGTTTATATGTTTTAATATTTGTGTCTATGTGCATTTGTTGTTTCAGATTGAGGAGCAGGGATAAACTTCCTCCTGCCAGAAATAGAAGGCAATGTATGTGGTATCATGAAAAGAGAACAGGAAAGTATAATGACAGACTCAGTCCTACACGAGGATGAGAAGACACAGTCTCTGTCCTAAGGAACTTACAATGTATCTGCATGAACAAAGGCAGATGGATCAGAGCAAAAATAATCCTAGCTTGCTTTAAACTCCTTGGATATCTTTCCGTTTTCGCAGAAAAGGGGTCTGGTGCTTTAGGGCTAGAAACAACTTTATGAAGAGCTTGAAGACTCCATTCTTGACTGGCACTATCATGTCAAGAAAAGGAAAGAAAAGAGAAGAGGAAAACTTGTATTATGTTTGGGCAGTTGCCCAGGAGTATGTGGAGGAGGACTCTCATCCCAGAATACACTTCAGGCACTGCCCCTAAATCTCAGTAAATTGTATCTGGGTTCTTATTTTTCTCAGTTGTAAAATAGGCTTAATTTTAGGGCATGACAAAGGCTCATTCATCATCTGCCAAAAGCCTTAGATATTCCATGGCAATAAGAGGGTATGTGAAGGATTATTGGGATGGCTGATTTTATTAGTGTGCATTTTCGGCATTTTGTGCAGGGATGAACCTTCAGCAGAAGACCAAGAAAGCAATTTTTGCCAAGCTCTTCAAGAGAATGGTTATGGTTCATTTCCAGGGACCTGAGGACCACACATACTATTCTAAAGGATACTACCATTTTCCAGACTTTTCTCAGTTTGGTTCTTTGGTTATCTTCTTTCCTGTATATACATATATGTGGGAGCATTTCTGATTCATATATTGCTTTCTATCTACACTTATTAAGCAGAAGGAAATCCTTTGAATTGGTATTGACTGTCTTTATTTTTAAAAAAATGGTCATTATAATGGAAGTCTTTAATATAATACTTTATTATATGGGCACCTTTTTGAGGATCCCTTCCTGTGTGGTGCATACGGCACAAATCTAGGTGATCACAGCAGTCCCTTCCATCCTCAAGACGAGTAAAACTCAGCTAGCTCTCCTAAAACCCATCAGATGTTTTGAGATGGTTTCGCTAGTCTTTTAGCAATTACTTAGCTCTCAGAAATGCACAGGACTTCTTGTTTGCTCTCTGAACAAATCCAGATATATTGGTTTGTCAAAAGCAAAATCTTACATGGCACCATAAGCCAAACACCTTTACTTTAGTATGGAATTTGAATTTAGTACTCCCTCTTTTTTTTTTTTTTTTTGATAGCTTGGCAGCCTCTTTATCCAGAGGCTGTGAAAAAACATAAACAAACCTTTAAAAAAATTATCACCTACTAATACCTCAAATCAAAAATGTTACCATACTATGTTCTGGGAATTATGCCAGCTAACAAAGCCTCTACCTAATACATCATTTTATTACTCTGCCACTTAAGTACCACTTAAGATTTTAAAACAGTTGTTGAAAATGGTAAGTTTATTGTACATATGTATATCCATTACTCTTAGCTAGCCTGTCAGCTAAGATGAGCCTCACTGTTGTAGATATCACCACTGAGTCAGTCCAAGTCTCCATGCTTTATTTGGCTTCTTCTGTGGTTATCGGGTAAAAGGAGGAAATTAAATCTCATCCCTAATGTTTCACCTACTCATGCCTATTTTTTTACAATCTTGCCCTCCACAAGCAATTTTTTTCCCCCACCTGATTAATCTTGCCTACATGCAAGGGAGTCCCACAGATTTGCCTGAATTATTTTTTTGAGGTAGCAGACAGATAGGAGGTATGAGCAGTGACTGTTTTCACCTCCAAGTGGAAGTTTGTTCCAGTACAAGGGGATTTCACTTGGAACACTGGGTGGTGGATGTCCTCTTTAGGAGTCCATCCTTACTACAGCTTTTTATTGAGATGTACTGTAATGGCAAGATTTTTTCCCACTGGAGACCTCTACAGGGTAGATGCCTTCATCTAAGCTAGTGTCCTAGGCTCCTGTTATAATCATCATCAAGAGACCAGTTGAAAGAAGTGATTATTACAATATAGTCAACACTGCTGAGGCCTCAGCTCGAGTAGAGTTTGCAGTTTTGGGCTTCACTATATAGGAAGGTTATAAAACTATTATAATGTCTCTGAAGAGGGCAACAAGTGTGGAAGAACTTGAGGGAATGACTTATGTAGAGTGGCTGAGGATATTGGGTTTCTTCAGCTTAAAGAAGAGGAGACTAAAGTGTGACCTTGTTGCTGTCTAAAAATTCTTCATAAAGGGAAGCAGAGCAGAAGGTGCTGATCTCCACTCTCTGGTGTCTGGTGATAGGATATAAAGGAATAGATTAAAGGTGCAGAAGGGGAAGCTCAGATTGGATATCAGGAAAAATTTTTCACTAAGAGGATGGTCAAGCACTGGAACAGGTTGCCCAGGGAAGTGGTCATGACTCCAAGCTTGTCAGTGTTTGGACAACACTCTTAAGGAGATAAGCTGTTGGAGAGGAGCTCTGCCAAGAAGGACCTGGGGGTTCTGGTGGATGACAGGTTGGCCATGAGCCAGCAGTGTGCCCTGGTGGCTAAGAGAGCCAATGGGATCGTGGGGTGCATCAAGAGGAGTGTGGCCAGCAGGTCTAAGGAGGTGATCCTTCCCCTCTACTCCGCCCTGGTCAGGCCCCACCTGGAGTATTGTCTCCAGTTCTGGATTGACTGGTATAAAAAAGACAGGGATATCATGGAGGGAGTCCAGAGGAGGGCTACGAAGATGATTAAAGGACTAGAGCATCTCCCCTGTGAGGATAGGCTGAATGTACTGGGGCTGTTCAGCCTTGAGAAAAGAAGACTAAGAGAGGATCTTATTAATGTTTATAAATATCCCAAGTGTGGGACACAGAGGGAAATAGCCAGCCTCTTTTCAGTGGTCTGTGGGGACAGGACAAGGGGCAATGGCTGCACGATGGAGCACACAAAGTTCCACACCAAAATGTGGAAGAACTTTTTCACAGTGAGGGCGACAGAGCCCTGGGACAGGCTGCCCAGGGGGGCTGTGGAGTCTCCTTCTCTGGAGATATTCAAGACCCATCTGGACACCTCCCTGTGTGACCTGTCCTAAGGAGCCTGCTTTGACAGGGGGGTTGGACTCAGTGATGTCTCGAGGTCCCTTCCAACCCCTATGATTCTATGATTCTGTGATTCTTAGATGTATGCTTTACCTTTTAGATTGCCCTGTGTGGAGTCAGTTAGACTGGGCAGTCCTTGTGAGTCACTTCCAACTCAGGATATTCTGTGATTCTGTAACTTTACAGCTGGTGCTTTCAAGCCATAGGAATGCCTTAACTTCAGCCCTAAGTACATGCTTAAAATAGGTCTGGTGCCAGTGACCAAGAAGTACCTGCTTCTCTGCACCATATAGCAAAAGGGAGGTGCAGTTCATGTCTGCGTTGCAGAGCTTTAAGTTACAGTTAGAAAGATCTTCACAGAGAGTTACAGCTAGTGCAAGATGTTTGATTTCTTCCTGAGGTTCTTGGGTTGGGGGGCGGGGATGTATTCTTTTCTTGGGTTTTTTTTGGGGGGGTGTTTTTTAAATGGAAGTCCTCTTTTACTGAGTCCTCATTCTGACAACAGTTAGAAAATAAGTATGTATGCACAGTGCTGTTTGACGGGATTTTCTATTTTTGCAAAATATGCTTCAGCAGAATTCCAAGGACAGGGTTTAGATCTGTGATCAGCTCAAAACTGGTTCAAATAAGGGACTCACAGGTTAATCTGGGTGATGACATACGTTATACTTAATTTATGATCTTTTGTTTGCATTATCAAGAATAAAGCCTGTTTAGTTCAAAGGAGGGAAATAAAGACCCTAGAATTTATAAAAACCCTGTAAGTGTATTTTAGACAAGTATCATCTCAAACATATTTAGTTACATTTATTTATATTTAAAATGAAATTTTAACTTCTTGGTCACCTCTACTGCTGTTCGTGCCTGGACTACTATCTGAAAGTTTGGACCTCAGAGATTCGTAGATTACAAAACATGATTTTGGAAGGACTCAATGTTATCACACAGTTTAATTTCTTGTTTGCCTATTTCCTTTGCTTTCACTTGCTGTAGCCTTAATTGTATGTACGAGATTATAATTTAAAAAAAAAAAAAAGAGAAGCTTTCCATATACTTTGAATCAACACACTGATGTTTTAGTTATTGGTAAGTCCTGATTATATTAAGACAAGGATTTTTCAGCTTCTCATGCCCTACTAGTGAGAAGGCCGGGGATGCCCAAGAAGCTGGGAAAGCACAGGCAGGACAGTGGACCCAGGTTGGCCAAATGGATATATCCCTACCATATGGTGTCATGCTCAGCATATAAAATGGGGAGGCAGGGGGAGGGGGGAGCTGNGGTTGGCTGGGTACTGATTGGTGGGTGGTGAGCAATCGTTCTGTGCATTTACATCCATTGCTTTACTTCATGTCTATTTCTCACTCTTTTTGCTATTTTCATGTATAGTATAGAATAGTATATTGTATTATATTAATTATATTGATTTCAGTTACTAAATTGTTCTTATCTAAGCCCACAATTTCCTCATTTTTACCATTCCAATTCTCTCCTCTATCTCACTGGGCTGGGGGAGCGAGTGGCTGTGTGATGTTTAATTGCCAGCTGGAGGTAAACCACACCACCAGAAAAAAAAAGCCTGCCTTTTTCAGCCATGTAGTACATTAAGGAAAGGGAATTCTTTGTTTAAATGCTCAGGGGGGTTTGCCAAAGACAGACTTTTTGAAAAAAAAAACCCACAATAAAATTCATGTTAGGTTGTTCCGACTATATCTAATATAAAGAAGGGAATCTCAGTGTATATATAGTTTTAACTACAATTCTTTAGAGACTGACTGAAGTAGTAACTGAGCAGTAACTATTTTAGTGCTTACAGAAATTTGAAAGGAACTTGCCAGAACAAGACTTTATGCCCTGTTTGCACATTAATGACTGATTCAGTATTTAATTGAGAAAATACTGTTACAAGGCTACTGCATTTAATGAACCAGTCACATAAGGTATTCAGATATAAACCTAGCCTGACTTAAGAGATGGTTGAACATGTTCACCACTTCCTGGAAGGAACTCCTTTACATGATTTCCGTTACTCTTTCTGCAAAGCTCTTGAGCATTGGCTTATTGCTTTGCTGGATCTGGGCCCTGCCTTGGCTTTATCCCATTGCATTTCCAGGCATGGGAGCATCTGATTCATACATTAAATTTAACATTTTTTTGCAGGCAAAGCCAGATCCTTGTAGGTACTTTTGTACATGTGAATTCTCTTTGAAACTGGAAAATCAATTCCAGGAGATTTTTTCTTGAGATAGTTCTTTCTAATAGCTAATGCCCTGAGGAACCTGTAAGCCAGCCCCATCACCCACCCTGTTCCCTTACAATTTCTTTCTGTTATCTGATACCTCTAGCTCTTGCTGAGGGAATCTTTCCTCTGGGTTCCTCTCTCTCTGGCTCTTCCCCTCTTTGTCTGTCATTCCCTGCTCCATAACTTCTTCTTATTTGGGTCTTGGCCAGCTTGCTCCCCTGTGATGTTCTACTTTCTCTTTCATCCTCATCCCAGGCTTACTCTGACTCTGTGACTGCAAATCCACTGACAGCTATTAAATATACAGCAATGCAAATCAAATCCCATGAGGAAAGCCCAGCTAATTATGTGCTCACTCCCTTGCTGGTACCAAGACTCAGTTACTCTCATCAATCATCCCCGGGACTCTCCTGACTATCAGAGCCGTTGTGTGTGTTGTGACTCTCCTCCATGCCCTCTTTGCAAACTATTCAGTCTCTTTCTTTAACCTCTCAGTAATTTGCTGAAATCTTCCTTTTGAACACCGGAAGATTCATGGATCCCCTATTATCTTGAGCCAAGAGGCAGAAGTTCAGCTTGATTTACCTTCAACCTTCCTTGGCTTGGTTTAAATCTACTGATTTAAAGTTTCTCATTTCACAATTAAACCTCACAATATTCAGATGCTTTCTCTTGTCTGACAGGTTTTTGTGCACTTTGGAGCATTTTGTTGTTGCTGTGCCTCATTTCTGCCCATTTTGGGTAGAATGCTGTTTTATTATCATTCTGTTTCTTGCCATCAGTCCAAGCTCCACAGGGCAGAAGATTAATTGTTTCTCCTGTGTTATAAGTGGTCAGACCCACCTAGAGCCACAAATACAAACCATGAGGGTTCAATTTGTATTAGGCAAAGTCAAGGCAGCTGCTGATGGGAGCTCTTGGCAAATTGCCCCAAAGACAGCAGCATCCTGAAGCTGGGATCTGCAGGTCAAGGGCAGGCTGAGCAGTCCTTGCCTGGGCAGACACTGTACACCCAGGCAGATGTGCAGCCCTGGGTGATCCAAGAAAGCTGTCCCAGGGCTGGTGACACCAGGATTTCAGTGCCAGGGTGGACACACAGTGCCATGTGCAGGTGCTACAGAAGCACTGGAGACTCCCAGAGACTTGCCTGGGGCCAAGGTTTTCTCAGCTGCCCACTGAGGGGTAACACATAGGGCCAGCCCCAAGTTTTGTCTGTTTCTCTCTCAATGGTAGAAATAAAATGGACAGTTTCAGTAATGGCATGGCCTGGAGTGAATTACTGTGTTTTACTGCTGGCTACTGAAATACTATGTTCACAGATTGAAAAGCAAATATTATTTTTCAAATTCAACACAGCAGAATACTCTCTTTTTTTAGTGACTTTTATTTGTCACCACAAGTGTTGGCTGTTGTATTTGTACATAGTGGTGTAGACGTATTACATTTTCATTCCAACAGTTACTGAAAAATCTGGTTTTTTAATATATTTTCACAAGCTGTTGGTATCTTTCCAGAATTTAATGGGTAGATATTATGACATTGATGGGCATTTATGGATGGATGAAGAATTGATTTTATTATACGGTTGCTAACATAAAAATTGTGTTAACATTACTACCAGTACACATCTCTTGGCAATTCCTTTCTCAGGACAAAGGGTAAGATTTAGGTCATTAACATTTGAAAGATTACAGCAAAAGCAAACAAAAATGTGGAAGAAAATATCCCTCTTGACAAAATTTCTCTCATAAGTCCTTAGAGATGACAGGAGTTTGTATAAATGCAGTTCCTACTTTTAAGCTCACAACTGTCAAAGACAATCTTAAAGAATCATAGATTCACAGAATTTAGGTTGGAAAAGACCCATAAGATCATTGAGTCCAACCCTTAACCTAACACTGCCAAGTCCAATGATAAACCATGTCCCTAAGCACCACATCTACACATCTTTTAAATACCTCCAGGGATGGTGGCTCAACTCCTTCCCTGGGCAGCCTGTTCTGATGACCAACAACCCTTTCACTGAAGAAATTTTTCCTAATATCCAAATTGAACCTCCCTGTCACAACTTGAGGCCATTTCCTCTCATCCTGTTGCTTGTTACTTGGGAGAAGGGGCCCGACCCCCAGCTGTCTACAGCCTCCTTTCAGGGAGTTGTAGAGTGATAAGATCTGCCCTCAGCCTCCTCCAGGCTAAAGAGCTCCAGTTCCCTCTGCCACTCCTCAAAGGACTTGTTCTCCAGACCCTTCACCAACTAAGATCAGATCTTGTCAGGAAACAGTCTGAGGGCAACACACACAGCAGTGAGGGGGCACTTTCATGGCAGGGACTTCAGTTCAGGTGCACTGAAGTTTAGAAAATCAACAAGACAAATATAAGCTGTACCATTTACCAGCGTATACACTGTTCCGAGACAATCCTAGAAGACTTCCCATTCACCTACCTAATGTCATAGAAAAATGAGGTTATTGAGACAGGAAAGTTTTGTTCAGAATCAATTATTGTTGTTTGAATCTGTATAAATTGAATGTCTCTGCAGCTGCCAAGGCTGGATTGCACTATATTACCTGGACATATTCGGGCAGTACAATGAGTATTTTAAAGTCCTGCACAGAACACAAGAACCACACAAACTTTATTCAGTAAAAACCTCACCTTTCTTTTAATATCACTTTTTTATTTTCTGTTTTAAATATGAAAATAAAAAGCATTCACCATTGAAAAAATCTTGAAAGTTGATTTTAATACATACATGCATTTTCTGGAATTAAAACTTCTTATTTCCCGGTCACTGAATTCTGCCACTGTATTGTATGAGGCCAAGCTACACAATGAGCTGAGTTACACTAACCTTAATCAGCAAAGCCAAAATAAACCTATTCCTTAGTGCTTGCATCACTAAACTGAATAAAATGCACAGAGAAAAATAAAACATTGGTGCAATAAGCCACAGGAAAAAGAAGACAAAAGTACAACACCCAAGGATTATGCAAAAACAGAACTAAGAGGAAAATTAAATACCCTGTGATGTCTTACTTTCTCTTCCCATCCCCTCATCTCCTTTTAAAATCTAGGAATACATTAATATGTCTCTTCCCCCATACCTGGTAGAAAATCAGGCCTCTTTCTTCTTTTACCTTGTGAAAATGTTGAAGAACTAAGACAAAAGATGAAGAAGGAACGTGACATGTCTCAAAACACTTTCTCATGAGAGCAGAAGGAAGAAACAGCATAATTGTGTGTACCTAAAATATGCATTCAACTTTTTTTTTCATTCACCACACCTGAGCTCTGCAGAAAGTTTGTGGGGGTCTGACTTTGAGGTTCTCAGGGGAATGAAACTCCAGAGACCTTTCGGCTGATAAAAGCTTGCAAGCTCCAGCCTTATATGGCTTTGTGTGCTGTTTGAACATTCCCTGCTGGGATTTCTTCTTCTTTCTCATTGCACATGTATGCATTACAAAAAATAGAAAAAGAGAATATCGTTAGTTTTGGCATCACTGGAAGGAGTTTTATTATGACCGACTGGCTTGCAAAAACCTGCCAAAAGCCACAGGGAAGCTCACTAAGGAAAATAACTCATTTTAGATAATTATCATGGGCCCATGGAAGTCTATGGTGAGACCAATACTGACTGAAGTTACAGAAACCTTGAGATCAGAGTGGAAATGAATTAATCTGTTTTTTTCCTGTTCATTTCTCATGCCCAGACATAGCTTCCCATTGGTTTATAAGTCAGCTCTGTAAACTTCATGTCCAACCATTGTTTTAGAATGTATTTGATTTCTTGTGTGTTTTTTTAACATCTCTGTGCCCTTGGAAAAGCTCTTGACAAGTGACAGAGGCATGTTACAGAGCTGTGCCTTTTCAAAGTCACTTGTGAACAAAGTGAATCAGGATCATGTCTCCAATGGCATAGAATCATAGAATGGGTTGGGTTGGAATGGACCTTTAAAGGTCACCTAGTCCACCCCCCTTTCAGTAAGCAGGGACACCTTTACCTACATCAGGTTGCTCAGAGTTTCATCAAGCCTGACCTTGAATGTCTCCAGGGCTTCAACCACCTCACTGGGCAACCTCTTCCAGGGATCTACCACTCTCATATTGAAGATTTTTTCCTAATATCCAACCTAAATCTGCCCTTTTCTAGTTTAAAGCCATTACCCCTCATCCTATTGCTACATGCCCTTGTGAACAGTTCCTCCCCAGATTCCTCATAGGCAACTTTCCAGGATGCTATAAGGCACGCCTCACAGAAAAGTACTAGATAACTGCGATGAATGGTACTTAGGCTTTTTTAAGTAAAGCTTAAAAAATAGATACCAAACAGTTTCTACAGTTCTTAGATTTGTCAGCTATGGCATGGAATTGTTTTGCACAATCATATGAACACCTAAGCTAGCTCCTTAAATAGAAAACAAACAAAAACATAATCAAAAAGCCCTACAGAGAGAATGTTAAAACATTCCCTTTTAAGCAGTTTACCCATTTTCACCTAGGAAGTCAGGGGGCTTTTTGAGGATTGAAACAATCTTCCTAATATCTTGCAAATAGGATGAAAAAACTACCTGTGGAAATTCTTGTAGAGCTCAAATAGCTATTAATAAAATAAAGTCTGTGTATGAATGAAAGCACCAACCTTCTATGTCATAGTAAAGACAAACTGGGAATATGCATTTCTGTCAGCAATTATTGAAGCATCCAGTATTCCCAAAAAAGAAATCTGCTAGACTGTTACAGAGACTAAATAACATTCCGAAGTATTTTTAATTAGATTTTGTACTTAACCTCTTCTGTGACCACTTCTTTGTAAATCCCTTTTATTTCCTGCTACCATGCTGCGCCGCAGCTTGCTTATGAATGAGAGACTGGGGAAACCAGCTGTGCTGAATGCGTGAGCGGCTAGGGAATAGTTGTACTATAAATTACAGATTTGGTATAGGAAAGCAGTCTATACCCATTCCTAGTGTTTGCAGCAAGTATTTTGAAACTCCACCTTACACTGGGTTCTCACTTCAGTTACTTTCAGCCTGTAACAAAATACATGGTTGACGTTAGGGTGAAGTATTTTCAAAGCATCGACTTACCTGATCTTTGTTCCTGGATATGGGCTTTATTTTAAAAGGCTTCTTTAACCAAGTTTTCTTATTTATTTCTGAATTTTGCTCTGTACCTGTTTAGTGAAGAAATTCCTAAATATCTCAGGCACAGAGCGCTGTATCAGGGAGTTCGGCTTAGCTTCTTGCTCAGTGTCCTCATGCC
Organism: Zapornia atra; assembly: GCA_013400835.1. NCBI lineage: Eukaryota > Metazoa > Chordata > Aves > Gruiformes > Rallidae > Zapornia > Zapornia atra. Next base: position 220,676 of record VZTU01012158.1, read on the forward strand.
ATTTTCATGTGAAATCTAGAGGTACAAAAATTCCTATTTCCTTTGCTACTGCCATTTCCATTCAAGACAAGGCCAGCATTCACCCCTCACAACCTGCGGCTTTCCCGTGCTGTGCCAATTTATCTGATTGGGGAAGCACGAGCCTCTCCACACCCAGGTACAGAACAGCCTGTAAAATATGCACATTATGGCTACAACTAAATCTTCAGCTATGCTAATTACTCATGTTAACTCTCATAAATTTTTATTCTTCTAGACAAACCTCTTGGAGGCATAAGGGTATTTGTTTATTTGTTTGTTTGTTTGAAGAACCACTTAAATTTAGTCATGCACATTGGGTGCCAGCTCAAAACTCTAATTTTAAACTGGATGTTAGCTCAGAATTAGCTTTAAATAAAGGACCTTTCAGGAAAAAAATAAAAATAAATCTTTATTATGTCATGCCTTCATCATCTTTTATGAGTGATGGAAACAATGTGATTCACAGTGTGCCCAAAGGCCAGCAGAGAAGAATCACAGAAAAGGAAGACGTCTCACAGTGAACACTCCACCAGCAGCTCCCTCTTAAAGACTTACAGCTTCATGAGGCTGCATCATCAGGGGAGAGGCACTTTACTTTCAAGTTAAATGATTTGGGGATTTCTGAATTAAAATCCAGGTTCCCCCTTTAAATAAGCAAAAGTTATCAGTAACAGCCAGAGTTTAATACAGCTACAGCACCTCCATTTATCCAACAGGCTATAATATCCAAATGATTTTGAGTGCAATGCTGCATTGAGAGTGCCCAACAGCAACACAAACCTGGAGAGAAAGCTGTTTTAGAAAGGTGGGGCAGGGAGAACTGCAGTCACCTTGGAGAAGAAGCTTGCTAAGGTGGGATTGAGGTGTGCCATGGTTGTAGTTCATACCTAAGCTTTCTGTAGTGCTCTTGCAACCCTTAACTATGCACCAGCAGTGACTGAAGTCATTCTGGAATGGTGCCATCTTACCATTCTCTCCCACTAATATTATCTCTGAATTGTTAAGTCTTTAGTTCTCATTCAATTTAGCTGACCCTTGCCTAAATTCACCCAGGATGGGGTGGCTTGTTCCGCTACTGTAGTGTCTGTCAGTTATGTGTGGTGGAGATTCAGAGGCAGACAATGTCAGCAAAATGAACCCAGTACAAACTGAGTCTTCTCTAACTCTTTGGCAATTCACAACCTGCATAGGCGTTTGAAAATATGCTGACAGATACAGATCTGTAATAAATGAAATGAGTGCAAAGCCACAATTATTGAAATGTCCTCAATCAATCCAAAGCTATTTCTTAAGACACAGTGTGACTGAACCGTTCAGTTCCCTCCATCTCGGCTGGAAAGAGCCTTTAGAGTATGTTATTTCTATTAAAATAAAAATTCTAGAAAGTTAATAACATCAGGAAATCTTCCTGAGGACTGCAACCTAACAGTCAATATGGTTAAAGTCTTACAAGGGTTTCAGGACTGGCTCCGGTCTGGACCAAAGAACATTTCCCCAGACAACTCCCTGGCATCACTTGAGGGAATTCATAAGTCACGGAAACTTCCAGCTGCATAAGGCCTTTTTTGGATGATGAGAGAGTTTAATAGTATGGACACAAGCTACTCTCTGCTAGTTGGCCTCGCAGCCAGAGAGTTTTCCTGTGTAGGTTTAATTTACTGTGATAAACAAAGTCTCAGAAAGTTTTGGTCTTGCAAACATGTGAGTTAACTTGTGTGCTAATGAACTGACAGGGGTCTGGTTCTCCAGGTGCCAAGTGACAGCCAGACCTCTTCCCTCATGTTCTCTCTACCAGTGACAGCCAGACTGCAAAGCACAGACATGTGCATTTCCCCACAGAAAATCCAAGCTGTTCCTGGCCTCCTCATTTTATACCAAGGAGTCGATTCCAACTTTTGACTGCCCAGAAGCCTGTTTTCCCCTTCACAATCCTATAACTCAAAAGACTGATGAGTTTTTCCCATGTCTTGCTTACTGAAAGGATGCTTTCCACCACCACGTGTCAAAGATTTCAAGGTGCCTGGCTGCCTCAGCTGCCCTCTAGCTGCAGCGGGAAGATCCCCAGAACTAACTAACTTCCTTCCTTCTTTCCTTCCTTCCTTCCTTCCTTCCTTCCTTCCTTCCTTCCTTCCTTCCTTCCNACTTCTCCTGTAGGTCCCGTTTCAAGTTAGTCTTTTCCCAGCTACTGTTTCCAGGCTCCCTGGGGCTGCAGCAGCTGTTCACTTCTCTTGGTCTCCGTTTTTGAAAGAGGTTTGTCCTTCTCACCAGCTGCCTTTTCCCAACCCCCCAAGCTATTCAAGTCCCAGCCCTACTCCCTTATCTCTTCCTGATTCCTCCTGCAACCACTTATCTCCTGCCTTCCTTCCACACCCATCAAGGAGGTTGCTGGCTCTGCCTTTGCAGCTTGCTCACCACCCTTCGAATACCACCGTCTCCCTTCCCCTGTAGAGAAGGGATCCAGTCACAGCACTACGTGGTCTTGTCCAGCATTACATACTTGTCTTGAACATTTTGTTTCAACAGCAAGTCCAACTGAGAGAAAGGGCAGCTATGCAACTGCTCTGCACTCAAAAACAGGCATGTGTAAAAATAATCTGGGGTGTATTGTAAATTATATGGTTTGCATGTAAATTTAAGTTTCAAATGCAGATCTGCTTGTCTAAAACCTCTTGGGTAAAACCTAAAACTCTGCTCTAACAAACAACCTACGCTTTTTGGCTAGTGGTATTCCCCACACCATCAGACAACTGAAGCCTGCAGTTATATTAATATTTTATATCTAATAATTGTATCATAATCAGAAAAGATTCTGTGCTGTTGTGTTGCAAGAAGATGCATACAGTGAATTCGGTCAAAAAAAACCCAGTTAACTTAGGTTTTGAGTGCTGCTACAGAAGCCAAGATGTGGAGAGTATATCAGAAAGTTGGATCAGAAAACACAAAAAAATATGTGATTTAAGGTATGAAGTCACTTAAGGGCGGACTTAAGGTTTTATCTGAAACAACTGTTTTTAACATAGCATGCTTAGTTTTATTTTACTTCAACTAATTTCTTCTGTTTGAAATGTTTGCTAATTTCAAGCTTTGCCCCATTTTAGATATTTTTTTTGCTGCAGTGCAATGTCATTTTAATAAATGGATCACCCTATGGATATTTCTGCACAGGCAGAGTATCACATTTCATAATACTGTCTTCCAATGTGAGGAAAAATCAAAGTTTGCATACCACTCTGATGCAAATAATATTAATTTGTTAAATCATGTTTGCTAAATTCTGGTTAAAAACACCACCAAAGAAAAGTCTCCTAGTCTTAGCAGAAAGTAGGTGATAAATAACATTCACATTCCCTTCATAGGTAAATTTTTAAAAGGCATACAACTTCCTGTTAAGGGTCACTTATAATTGAGGGATTCCTGAAATTAAACAGTTAGATGCAATAACATTTGTTCAAAGTTGAGAAAGAAATGGCAACTTGCCACATTCTTAAGATCATGTAATTGAGTGAAATCTGGAATTTAATACCTCAGCAGATGACAAGTTCAAGGATGACCCTGTTTTACAAAAGCCCAGTTGGAACGCATAAAGCCATCTGATTTTGAGTTTTCATGTGAAACATTTTAGAGCAGCGGGATTAATGAATGTATGAGAATGTGTCCTTGGATTAGAATGCATTCCTTTAGAATGAGAATAAGAAATATGAGAAATATTAAAAAGAAAACAAATGCAGCATTGTTAATTTCTTGCTATGTGACTGAAACACTTGTAACTAAGTGTCTATAATATGACCTCAGTAGTGGCTCATTTTCTCACAATGCACCTGCATGTCTTGGAAACAGTTGTAAACAGTACATGATTCTGCTAAGAGACAGAGCCCATAAACTACCATTAAACTCTGCTTAGTCTTCCGTAAGTGCTGGTAGATTCCTCTTCTGGAACTAACAAGATAATAAATATAAGTCTTCTCACATTTCTAGTTTAGACCACAGTGTTTTCTATCTAAGAACGGGCCTTTGTAAGGAGATGAAAAATATCATTTAAAGGCATGTGGGATAGTCATGAAAAACCCCTGTTTTGGTGAACAAAATAAACTGGAACCCCAGTTTAAATGAACACTGGCATCACAGCTGCTACACTGTTCTTTATCTCCATCTTACGTTCCTTAGTTTAGTTGATGTAAGAATACCTGATGAGCACAAGGGATTGGCGAAAAATAGTTTAGATCTCTATTTAGTAAAAAAAAAGTTTAAAAAAAAAAGTTAAGCCAAGGCAAAGTTGTCCAAATTGTGAACTTAAACTAAGTTCACAGTTCAGTTCAAAGTGTCCCAGCTGTTCCATTAGATAATTCCTTGGCTAAAGATCACTCTCTTAATAAGAATGAAAATGTTCACACTCTCTAATGACAAAGCATAACTACTGAAGAAAGAGAATTATTGCAAACATTCGAGATGCCCTGTGAAGCTAACTTTTTCCCATTACTATATCTGCATCCTGAGCCAGGAAAACAAATCATAACACGCTGCTGGGTTCATTATTTCAGCAGTTTCTGTAAGAAAAGAGGGCAGCTTCCGCAGCAGCTTTGCAAAAATTCTGCTGAATCTTTCAGTAGAAAACTGTTGATTGTTAAAGAGAAGAGGGTTGGACTCTACATTTCTTTAACACCAGCAGGATGCATTTGCTTTCTCTCGTGATTGCCATGGGTCTGATGATTCTGGAGTTTTCCCGTTACAGCAAAGTTCAATTTAGTAAAATGCTCTATCAAATGGGAAATATCCTAGCTCTCAAAATCCAGTTCTTTGGAAAGACACTAAAAACACCTACATAGTGGAAAGAACAGGAGGACTTACGGCATCATTGGCGATCCATGACAAAAACACAGGTGGGTGTGTTGATAAACATGTTCAAGCTGCAGCTGCTGCTGGTTCTGATGGGAAAAATGCTGTTCTAGGGATTAGGAATATACTGTAATCATGCCAGCCAAAACATGCATGACAGTTGAAGAGGAAAAGAGTGCAGCTATATAAACGGCCATGGTAACCTAGAGATTTCTTTTAAATTTGCAAAAGAAACACCTTCTTTAAACTCTCTCCTTTTCCCACTGCCAGTCTCTTCATAAGAACATGAAGAACAACTGTATTTTAATGTAAAATACTTAGTTTGTTGGAAAAATAATTTTAGCCCTGCTGGGATTTAATTCACAGAACTAAGCCTGAACTCCCACAGAATAGAAAACATGCACCCCTTTTGCTGTTAAATTACTCAGGGACTAAGGGGTACTCATCCTGAGAAAGGACATCAGAGTCTAGTCTGGGGCATTTAGAAATGAAACCTGTGCTCCTTATTCTTTTACCACTGAAGACATTTCATACCACACATGATATGCATGGCTGACATAGAGTAATACTATATCCACATTTTTCAAGCAGACAGAGAGTAGTTGATGTGTCCTTTTCCAGGGCAGATGTTTTCCAGATATGCTATTGTCACTCATTAAGATAGTAAGTAAGACTTGCATGAGTTATGATATGGTAAATACTATATATGCCAGATCATCCATAAAATACTATGGATTTCTCAGATAATTCTCCCTCTTGCTTGCTTTAATCATTTCAATATGACTCTCCTACAAGCTCAGGACAACTTTTACATATACCAGTGGCATTGTAAGCACCATGTGAGAACCAAACGGACAGTAATTTTTATGGATTTTTTTGCATAAAAGGTATTTTTTCTACCCTGTACCTGATCATAAACTCTCACCTCTGACAGTGGACATAGAGAAAACTTCAATGCTTTCAGAACCTTAATTGCTTTAGCAAGGGGACTGGAATGGTACAATTGCATCAAATCACTTTGTCTAACACAGACCGCTTTCCTATTTAACATGTGTTGTCATTATAACAACTGCAAAATCACCTTACTGGCATCTTCTGGGTTTTGGTGTTTTTTAGTTATATTTTGGGAGTGTTAACTTCGCTTCTGGATAGATTCTCCTATCTTCTAGGCTGGTACCAATGTGTTCCTACTCCATAGTAACGTGAAATTGCTGCTCATTCTGGTGGCTCTGTCGTCCCATTTGAAAAAAAATTCAAATTTCCAGACCACATTGTTGCAATTTGATCCTCTGTGATGCATCTAGAGTGCAAAGAGAGGAAAGTACTTAGCACCCTTGGGCCTAATGGACACTTGGGGACCTGGAAACCACACATCTTTTAAGAAGCCTTAACTCCCAGACTGCACAGCAGGGTGGCATGTGGATATGGCTAGAATAAATTTTAAACCCCCCTTTTTTCTCTCTTTTTGTTGCTGTGGTGGTGTTGGTTGGTTTTCTTTTTCCCAGAGGGAGGCTGAAGGATTGAGTCTGTATCAGGGCTGGAGCGAGCATGGTATATCAATGCAACAAGTGCATAACAACCTCTCATGAACAAAGAAACACGTAGCTATGTCCTGCATCTCTGGTTGGATATATTTGCTTTCATCAGACATGGGGAGTCCGCACTTGGGACAATTTCAAGGAGTGACTCAAGCCATTCTGCTCCAATTCCTGCCCCTTCTGCAGGGGAGCAGCACTTGGCTATGACTCAGATGCTGAATTACTAGCATTCCCCTGGAAAGCTGTAAGGGGTGGCTACAGAATACCTTTGCTGCCTCCCTTTCTTCCAGTAGGAGACAACCAGTGGCTCAGGACACTGGCTGACTTGGTGTTTTTCCTCTTATCAGCACTAGTAACTTTTTCTCTGAACTGTCAATTGTGCTGTTGAGGGGAAGGCTGATAATTTTTCTGGCAGGTTTTGCAGATCTTTCTGGGTTAGATCGCATTCAGACTGAGCTTAGTGCAGAAAACGTGTTCTATTCATCTCTCCTGAAGGTTAGATGTCCTTAGTCAGCTCTTTATAGAGTCAGTGGAGAGAAGTAAGGCCTGTTAAGGTGTCAGTCAGCTTGTCTATTTCAGTCATCTGTTTCAGGATGAAGTAATGTAAATGCAAGGCAAGGTTTATTACGATCCAGAAAAACATGAAAATAATATAACCTATCTTATTTCTAAGTCATCATTCCATCCCTAAATGACTTTTCTTCCAAAGTCTTCAGTTAGCTGCTTCTTTCAGTAGTTTTTGCTGTTCTTTTTCCACTGCCTGAACTTCTGCTATTGTCTGGTACTATGAGCCCACCTGAAAAATTTCCCTGAGCCATTCATCACAGCAGTCGCTCTTAAGCAGCCACCTATTCACTATTTGTCTTCCTTTTGTCATGTCCCAGAGCACTGCTTTTTCACCAAATCTTCAAACTGCCTTTGAACACACTTCTAGATGTGTTTGGTAACATTGGAGGGCCTGCTACTCCTGTGCTTTCAAAGGTTAAAAAGGAATAAAATCTACTGATCCCCATATGTGAGGCTGGGATCTTCATAACGATGAGAAGTACCCCAGAGATAGTGATTAGTTTCTGGAATTCCTCCTCCACTGAAGACTAGGTTGCTTGACTCTGCTCTGATCTACCTTTCATTGTCCTCTTTCAGGCTAAAACAAATGTTCTAGACATGGTCATGGTCTGTTTGTACCTTAGCTAAACCATCACTTCTAATCTAGTTTAAAGCGAAACCTGCTTTCCCAGTTTGGTCTTGCCCTTGCTGGATAATTGCTCTTGGACAAAGAGAATGAAATAAAAATCATCAAAGCAGACGTGACAAAAACAGTGAAGAATCATTTGTTAAACATTAATAATAAATATATTTGTGTCCACTTGCTAGCCATGTCTTTAAGTTATTTAGGCAATTTAGCAAGAACATGGACTGCGTCACTTCACAGTCAGTCTATGGCTCACCACATGTGAGACAACAGAGTCCTGCCCCAATATTCCTAGGTAGCAGAGGACTTAAGGCCTACCCTCCCTAAGTCCTGAGGGGGATTGAAGCATATGCTAGTGACCTTTTCTGGATTTTAATCCACCCAGACTGCAGGTCAGAATAAATGATCAGCCCTTCTTCTCTACTCCTCAACACAAGGTTTTGGGCAGTGTTTACCCTGCAGTGCATTAGGCAGTTGAGAAGCATGAAAATTTGTGTCTGCTTGTCCTGATATTACACTCTTCTCTAGAAATAAATGTTCATACACTGTCATGGATAAAATAATGAGCCAGAGTGACTTACTATAGTTACTGGGTCTGACCCAGGAGAGCACTTGTATGGGCTGGCCACATGCAAGCATTCAAGCAGCATCAGAGGAAAAAGATTAAAAAGCAGCTGTTTGGAGTTGTTGCTGTATTAGTGTCCTCCTGGACAAACAGAGAGCATGCTCTTTACAACACTTGATTTTTTTCAGGGACACAACTAGATCTACTTGTGAGAAGCAGCTTGGCTTTTTTTGCAAACCGTACAAGTTCTTTGTGAGACACCACATCTGTAATTCATGGGTACTAACATACTTTGTCTCTGCCATGGGCAAATGAATTCTCACGTAACATGTGTGATATAGAATCATAGAATCATAGAATGGTCTGGGTTGGAAGGGACCCCAAGAATCACAGAGTTCCAAACCCCTGTCACAGGCAGGGCCACCATCCTTCAGGCCTGGATCTATACAAGGTTGCCCAGGGCCCCATCCAACCTGGCCCTGAACACCTTCAGGGAGGGGCATCCACCACCTCTCTGGGAAGCCTGTGCCAGCACCTTAACACTCTCTGTAAAAAACTTCCCCCAATATCTAATATAATCTAAACCTTCCCTCCTTTAGCTTCAGTCCATTCCCCCTTGTTCTGCCATTGTCTACCCTTTAAAAAAGTTGTTTTCCCTCCTGTTTACATGCTCCCTTCAGGTACTGGAAGGCTGCAATGAGGTTCCCCCACAGCCTTCCCTAGGCTGAACAAGCCCAGCTCCCTGAGCCTCTCTTCATAGGGGAGGTGTTCCAGCCCTCTAATCATCTTCATGGCTCTCCTCTGAACTTTCTCCAACAGTTCTACATTTTTCTTGTATTGGAGGCCCCAGATCTTGACACAATACTCCAGACGAGGCCTCATGAGGGCAGAGTAGAGAGGGACAATCACCTCCCTGTCCCTGCTGGCCACCCCTCTTCTGATGGAACCCAGGATCCCATTGGCCTTCAGAGCTGCAAGAGCACACTGCTGGCTCATGTAAGTTTCTCGTTCACCAGAACCCCCAGGTCGTTCTCAACAGGGCTACTCTCAAGGACCTATATAGGTAAGACTTCGAATTCTGCAGTGCAAATTTTCTGGAAGTTTCTATTTAGAAATCACTTTCTAACACACTAGCTCAGAACAAGGCACCCGGGCCAGCTGGAATCCATGGAGTCTTTGTAGGACTTATATCATCATCTTGTAGTGTATTGAGGGTGAATTTTCCTACAAGTCCTTTCCCACTTATGACATCTCACACCATGAATGAAATTCTGGAATTTCTGCTCCAACTTTGACTGCACAGGAACTGCAGTGGTAACATTTTCTTTACAACACCAAATATTCAAACTGATTGCAGCTCCTTCAATGTTCAAATATATGTGTCTCATTTTTTAGGGATGCTGTATCTAACAGAAAAGTTTGTTTGCATGTGTCTGTATTCACATGTGCATCAGTGAAGAGAACTTGGGTTTACGAAGAATCAAATCCATACACTCACTGTAATTCACATTTTCAAGTCTGAAAATAAAAGCTGAAGCTTAATTGTCATGGTACTCTTCCTACCTCACCCTTGTCACCACAACACACATCTGGCAGACAGGTGTATGTTCTCAGTATCTGGCTTTTCCTAACATGACTCAGTCCAGTCTTTCTGAAGGTTTAATCACTGTCAGTATAGTCAGGCTCCATATCATCCTCAAAGAAAAATGTTAATGTTATTATCTGGTATTTATTTTTCACATCGACTTTGAAGAATGTTCAATATATTGAACTTGTGTAATGTTTCTGCTTCTGGGAGAATCAATAACATATCCTCAGAGTAAACACTAGATGGTGGAAAAGTCAAGTTCAGAGTAGGAAGTATAACAGATGCCCAAGCACATTAGTTTTTTCTTTCTACATTATTTAATGTTTTTATTTATTTGGTAAATTGCATTCTGATGATGACAAATTTCAACTGCAAAATCATCATTTGGCTCTTCTTGTTTCTCCCACAAGCTCTTGCTGCTACTTTCCTGCACTCAGTGTGATACAGGTTGAAGCTTTATTGCTGATTTTCATAATCTGGACCTAACCTCCAGTCTGTATGCAATGCTGTCAGGCACAAGTGGCTGTATGAGGAACAGCTGGTTGCACAGAAAACCACACAGCCAAATTTTTTCTGGCACCATTTAAATTGCTGAAGTTTCCATAGGATAACCTCAAAGTAGGGTGAAAAATCAGGTCCCTCATTATAAATCTAGAAAACAGCTGCATTGCAGAATAAAATTGGATGTGGGGCTCGCTAGTCACTTTGTTATATTATTCTAGCTATTTCTGTAAGACCCTGCATGAGTGTGTCCATCCATAAACACTAGATTGCCTCTTTGCATGTGAATTCTGTGACAAGGTAACAAAAGTACTTAGGGACATGGTTTATTTAGTAATATAGGTGGTAGGAGACTATTGGACTAGATAATCTTAGAGATCTCTTCTGACCTTGACTCTACAATTCTGTGAAAAAGTGCGTGTATATTAATTTGCCTGTATGAGGAAGTATCAGTGCACAAAATAATTAAGTGGGTTTGTGTGGAAATCTGGAACATAGGGAAGCTCAGTGAAAATCATGCATGCTTTGAAATATAATTGAGCTCATTAACACTTCAGTAACATTCAGAGCTTCCAGTTGTTTACAGTACAAGAGCTCAGATATAGCAAAGAGCTAAATTGTCAACTAACGATTCGTGGTTTACCAGAGGATGAAGCGTTATCAGAGTGAAAACATCTTTTACTAGTGAAATCTAGAAGCTAATGGTACTAAAGTGACAGGTCACATATAGTCAGACTTTGTAGTGCACAGCACTAGAGATAAAACTTATATCATACCTATTTATATTACGCCTATGGTAATCTTGTCATGAAGATACAATAATCTCCCACAAAAGACTTAACAAATTGTATTACCCTTGAAAGACCGGTTTATGTTTGTTCAAGTTTCACACATGGGAGCTACATTATGAACAAATCTGAGATAAAGTGCCTGTAACTTTTCTCTGTTTAGCAAAGACAGATTTTATTCCATTACAACAAGATAACCTGCTCTTACTTTGCAAAGTGATCATTCGCCAAGATGCTAGTAGTACTTTTCAATCAATAGCCCCAGGATTGTAACTCAACAGATTCTTCTGACTGACAGATCCTGGGTTTAACTATCTTAAAACTTCTACTTCTCAATGTCCCTTAAATGATTGGCATTCTAGATCATTCCTGCTGTACGTACACCGTGTCACATGCTCTCCAGCATTTATGGGCTCTTTTTTAATGATTTCCTTCATTTAGATCTCATGAGAAGCAATCAGTAATTTTTCCTTAATGATTACACGAACAGAAAAGGTCTTGGCCATCTTCCAAGTTTCTCCTTGTTGTGCTAAGGTAATACCAATTTTTATGTCCTTTCCTATTTCTCCATAAAGGCAGCCCTGTTTTCTAGCTTCATTAGAACTCATTACACAGAGAAGAGATCAGGCCCTTTGAGATGGCCTTTCCTGTCATTTGAGTTTCTGCCTGTCCCCCATAAGACCAGGTATTACAAATTGGAAATACAGTCCAAACCGGTGCATTAATAAGTCCCATGAGGGTTTTGATGTACCCCATTCTGAGATGGGGGGTACCACTGCAGGCTAATTGGCCAGCAGCTGAATGTTCTTTTTCTCCTTAGTGCTGGCTTGATAAATTCAGCTATATGCTGAATTTGATGCATTTACAAAATATCTTGAGGTGTTTTCATGGATGTAAGCAAGGAAGCAAAGGACCTACTAGTTCTGTGTAATAAATTTCACTACAGAAGCTGAAATACAGTCTTCCTGGATTACATAAGGAAACATATTTCTAAAAATCATTTCAGTGTTCATTTTAGTTTAGCTGGGGTCACCACAACAGTGTAAGAGAGACTCAGACATAAGAAGGAAACATACAAGAAGTGGACGAAGGGACAGATGGCCAGGACGACTGTAGAGACACTGTCAGAGCATTAAGAGGTTCGACAGTCCGTCATATGAGAAGATGCTGAGAGATCTGGGACTGTTGAGCCAGAAGAGACAGCTCAGGAGGATCTTATCAGTACGTACAAACACCTGATCTGGGGAATGGGTAAAGAAGACAGAGCCAGACTCTTCACAGTGGCAGGATGAGAGTCAATGGGCACAAACTGAAATGCAGGAAATTCCATTTAAATACAACAACCTATTTTTTACTGTGAGGGAAGTTGTTGGGAACAGGTTGCCCAGAGCAATCGTGGAGTCTTCAACCTTGGACATCGTTAAAACCTGACTGAGTACATATCTGGGCAACTGGCTCTTGGTGACCATGCTTGGAGCAGAGGGGTTAGACTAGATGATCTGCAGACGTCCTTTCTAACCTCAGTGATTCTGAGATACTGTTATTCATTCATATCTATGAGAGTCTACAAACCTGCCAGATATATATCAACTACAACAAGGGGAGATATGCCCAGCTGAGCAATCTGTCAGCACATTTAAAAGGTCTGTTCATGCCACTATGGACAATTTCCTCCTAAGAGTTGAATCATAGAGTGGTCTGGGTTAGAAAGGACCCCAAGGATCATAGAGTTCCAACTCCAAGGAGTCACCAAACAGAAAGTCCTCACTAGATTCCATGCCTGCTGCAACTGCTTGATTCTATCAGTGTGAAAAATAAAGAAGGATAAACTCTGTTTGACGCTTGCCTACAGTAACACTGCTGGTCTGTACCAGCTTTGGTCTACACTGCCAGCAAAGCGTAGTCAGCAACAGCCACTGTCATAGAAGTTCTCTGCTCTTATCTCACTGCCTCAATTTTAAGAAAAGGAAGCTAAGAAAGTACATTTAAAGCACAAGCTTCACATTGTAATGGGGAAAACTAAAGCATTAGCAGAGCAAAATGAATCAAATGCACTCAATCCATCTGCAATGTCTCTAAGCAGCACTTTCTGAGACACTGCTGAGCAGATGATGTCAAAACTGATGTCTGCAGCATAAGCAGATACATGAAGGTGGTCCCTTTGCTGAGAAAATTATTGCATCTGATTAAGAAACTGTTACTGCACAGATGGAAAAAGCTAGCAGTTATCACAGAGGTTGGAGGAAACACTGCAAATCATTTTGAATTTTATTGAAGACCAAGCCAGGAGAACAGTGGTTAAGTGCCCTGTGAAGTTGATCAGATCTCACAAAAGCAGTCAAGCACAAAATAAACAAGACCAATCATGAATGAAGAATAAAAAATAGAGCTGTTATCCTGGTGTGCAACTAACTGGGCAAAAAAGTTCCCTCAAGAAGGGAAAAACTGTTTTCTTCATTACACCTGACTAACCAGATAAAAACCTTTGTACCGACAACAAAGCTCTGGTTCCTTTAATTGTTTAATAGATATTAATCTATACATAATCTTATCTGTAAGATACCCTGAAAAGATACTTCCAAAGAACTTCAGGACTATATTTTTATTACATTAATGTTGTTTTATACATGTATATGGACCATATGATTATTGCATTTGAAACTGCCTATCAACCCTCGTTGCTGTATATATTCTTTCAGGAAAAGTCACGTGACAGTTCCATGCTGAATATCACTAACACAGTGTAGATGAGTTTGAGAATGGTAACGTCACAGTAGGTGTGTATGTAGTCCTGACAGTGACATAAGACACCATAAACAAGCAAAACTTCTTGCCAGAGATATACTGGAATAAAAGGGCAGCATATAGTGCAGCTGACACAATCTCTAAGAAAATAAGTGAATCTATTTAGAAATCGTCAAGAAACAGAGGCAATGGCAGAGGCAATAGTGTCCTATGAGGGAGGGTTCTTTTGCCCAGACTAATCAATAAACCTTTACCACAACTGACTACTGCATCAGCAAGGATCCTAGGCTGAGAAACTGTGTCTGCACCACTCGGAAGGGGGAGTCACAAGAGACAGCGGGATATGGGTTTTCTCCCAGATCTGCCCCAGGGTCATGGGTTTATGAAAGCTGGAGGGGCTGCAAATTGTCTGAATGCAAGCAATGAGAAAGGTGATACAAGCAGCAAAGCCTGGATATACAAGATACTTAAAACACTTTTAACCACATTTGAGACCAGGGGTTTGGATTTGCTGTCCAAACAGACAATGTGGTCTTTAGAGAAGCTTCAGGATGCTCCCCTATATACAACAATTTCACTGAACTGAACCCAGTTGAGTTGGTTGAGTACAGCTAAAACAGATATGAATCACCAAATATTACAACTTCTTACCAGAACTGCTTTGGAAATGTAATGCACACCTGACAAGATATGTACCTTTAGTGATGTTTGGCCACAAAAACATTATGGATGACAATTCCATGACCAGAAACCTAGACCTGTTTGAATTTGGATGTGAGACACTGCTTGAAAAAAAGAAATGGAATATTCAGGTTACTTGTTCTTCCAGCAGTTGGGACAATGCCATCCAGGATAGCTTGGTGAAGCCAGGAAAGAGCCAAGGGTTTATTTAACTGACAAAAGTAAAACAGGGCAGGTTTTTTAAGCTTTGGCTTGTGGTTTTAATTCAGTACTCCATGCTATTTTATTTTGACTAAGTGATGATGTGTGTTTAAAAGGATTGCATATCTCATCACAAACCTTTGCTAATGACAAAACATTTTGAAGACTAAGGGCCCAAATCAGGTCATGAAACCACACTGATACACAGAGATGCATATATCAAAGATTCAGTTTGGGAACAGTGGTTTTAGAAACCTTTCTTAGACAAGTTCAGTGCAAAGTTATATTGCACAACAAGGAAACCCATCTCCACAAGAAAAGCTAGATCAAACTCTAGAGACATTACTCACTCTGAGGATCCATCAAAGTCCCCTATAAATGTAGCAACTACCACTTGGATTTCCTCAAGACCTGTTTTTGTTGTCCATACTGGCTGGATCTGACATAGGAAATTGACTTCTGGCAAGCCATTTGTTTTAACCACAGCTATAGGGCCAAGACGAGCCAAATGTAAATTTTTCCAATCCAACAAATCATTTTTTAATTTTGAAACAACGGGAGGAAAAGTCATTTTGTAAAACTGACAGAGGTGAGGAGAAATGCTGACTCTTGAGTCCCTCCCTTGTTTAGACCACACAAATGCAAACGTATTTTACAGCTGTTTAATCACCGCTTTCTGTAATTCATATTTCAGATTTAACATAATCAATTTCATAAATTATATGTGGTTGGATTTATTCATTTATTTCAGAACATAAATTGTAGGTTTTAATGGATAGATAGCTATTAGTAGCACATCAACTAAATATTGGGCAGACCTATATAAATCGTACATATTTTGTGCCTTCAGTAAAGATGTTGACCACCAAAAGTAAATGGGGAAAGCAGGTGGAGATAGAGGACAACACTGCTCAGGTCTTTTTTATAGCTGATATTCTTAAGAGGGTATTTCATTAATTTTTATCCCAGGAAGTAGGAGAAATGTGCTTGTGTGTCTCACCCCACAAGTCTGGTCCCTCTCTCAAGAAGACTGCATGATTTCATAATGATTCTTTTACTGTTTAATGGTAGTAATAAATCTTTGTTTGCTTTTCCATCCCTTGCACCCATAAATTATGAACTACGTGTCTATAAATATATACTTGTGCTTGTTTAGTGTTACCATTCAAGTCTTTGGTTGATCCATTGGGTGAAGTGGGAATTTTATGAAGTCTGGGATGCCCAAGCATATTTGTGAGGGTATGCTCTTCACAAGCATGCATAGCAATGCTACAGAAATTAACTGCAGGAGAAGACAATATTATACACTGTCCTGTCCATGAGTATATCCCTCCTCCTCTCCAAAAAGATATCTTTTCAGTTCTAGTAGTGCCAGATTCTTGTTTCATACACACTGGTAAATTATTATTGTACATTATTTTTATGAGGAAAAAAAAATCCTGAATTAATAAAAATGAGGTGAAATTAACAGCACTTAGCACCTCTCATTGAGTACTACTTTGTAGTGGGCATTTCTGAAATCTGGCCTCTCAGTCTGAAAAATATCTATGGACTATTTTTCAGGATGCCATTAAATATGAGTAGAAAGAGCAAGTTCATTCATATGATGTCTCCAGTGATGGCACTGAAAATTCCTTGATACTTTTCATCCTAGTTCACTCCTCTCCTGAATTGTCATGGAAGCCTTCATAAAATCTTGTTAAAAGCTTTTGGGAGGACTGTGAAGATCTGCAAATCTACCTCTGCCAACCAGAAGGATTTTGTTCAAGAATTAACATTTATGAAGCTACTTAAAATTTTCCCTTGGATCAACAAAAACTTTCCTGCAAACGTCTTTGATGGAGATCTGACAGCAGTAGAGCAAGCTGCAAGCTGTGGGTTTTATTTTCCTTTATTTTCCTTTGTTGCATGTGGTCGTCTGCCAGGTTTGGGTGCCAGTAGTTTTACACTAGACCACAGAATTATGTCTGCTTCCAGGTCCAGAGCATCCCAGAAAAAGTAACAATGTAAAATCAGTGGGCTTCATCTTTAAAAGGAGTGCTCGGGGACTTTGCTGGGTCATGCAATGCAAAGCCTTGGCTACTGAAAAATCAGAAAACAGCTCATCTTTGCTTCTTCCTAAAAATAATGTATTTTGATGTCATAGGCAGAAGAGAATTTCTGCAAAACAGTGAACAAGCCATGTAAATAATCCTTCATGCACGCTAAAGCACGTGGATCTCAGCGTGTGATCCCCTGACCCACGAGGCTCAGACAGTGACAGAAAACGTCTTACCTGCCGGGACAGACATGTCCATGGCAGCACCGAGCCGAAAGGCAGCCAAGCAGCCTGAGCCGTGCAGACAGTGCCGGAGCTTGCCAAGCTCAAGGAGTGGCTGAAAGGTGTTTGGAATGAACTTGGGGCCAAAATGAAGAATACTAACTACTCGCCTTGTTTCTAGATGAGTCTCCGGGAGCCTGCTTATTGCCAGCTTACTTGCATATGAGAAATGCAAGCTCGGAAGAAGGTAGCTGGAAGACTTTTTGGTTCTGGCATCCCTCAACAGCCTAGGCAAAAGAGGAATGTGCTTTATAGAACATGTGTGGTGGATAGTTTCATACAAGAAAATGATGTTAACTGGGTGAATGAATAAGAATGTGTACGTATCGTAAAAGATCAGCAACAGGCAGCTCAGATGTCCCTATTGTATAGAGCAGTACTTGATTCAAAAGTGGGGATTTCTTCCTGACCTTCTTTAAAAACCTGTAAGTTACCTAGACAACGAAGTAAAAGTGTTTAGTTCCTCTCTTGATTTAATAAACCGTTTTTTTATGACAGTGTTTGATGACACTGGAGTATTTGTGAAGAAACTTCAATTATAGATGTCTTCGGGAGGGAAAAACTGATACACTGAATCCATGAAATCTGTTGTCTAGAAATAACTGATCTGTCAATGGTAACAAAAAGAGTAAAATAAAGGAATGCTTGTTAAAATAAATTATTTCACTGAAGACTGCAGCCCTGTTTTCAACAGTAAAAACAAATATGAGTGAACATTTCAGTCTAAATCTTTTTAAATCTTCAATTTATACAGAAACTTCTTGGCTGATACCAATTAAAATGGCAAAAGGGATTAGGCAAATGAAAGCATATGGTCTTTCCATATGTTTTCAGAGCCAAGACATAAACTGCATTTAGGGGGAAAATATTTTTTAAAACAGCTTTTGGATTAATTTCCTACAATAAAGCCACTACAGGAAAATTATCCAAACTATTGGTGATCCTGAAATTCTGTTCTGGGTCATTGTCATTGATTGTAGTGTGACTTTCTGGAATTTGTTTGCAGTACGTTCTGTACTCTTTGAAAACTTGCAGAAATCCAAAGGTGGAAGTTATTACAACAACAACATAGGTACACAGTGCTGTCATGCCTTGCATTTCAGGTGACACAAAATGTATGCTACAAAGTTTGATGCTAATGGTATAAACCACAGGCTCACCATGTGATCAGGCCCAGTCAGCATGGGTTTATGAAAGACTGGTCCTACTTGACTAACCAGATCACCTTCTATGACAAGATGACCCGCTTAGTGGATGAGGGAAAGGCTATGGATATTGTTTGACACCATTTCCCACAGCATCCTCCTGGAGAAACTGTCTTGGGCATGTGTACTCTTCACTGGGTAAAAAACTGTCTGGATGGACAGGCCCAAAGAGTTGTGGTGAATGGAGTTAAATCCAGTTGGTGGTCAATCACAAGTGGTGTTCTCCAGAGCTAAGTACTGGGGTCAGACCTGGACTGGATCAAAGATCTGGACAAGGAGATTGAGTGCACCCTCAGTCAGTTTTCAATCAACACCAAGTTGGGCATAAATGTTGACCTGCCTGACGGTAGGAAGGCTCTACAGTTGGATCTGGATGGACTGATGGGACCTGAGGCCAACTGTATGAGGTTCAACAAGGCTCAGTGCCAGGTGNATCACAAGTGGTGTTCTCCAGAGCTAAGTACTGGGGTCAGACCTGGACTGGATCAAAGATCTGGACAAGGAGATTGAGTGCACCCTCAGTCAGTTTTCAATCAACACCAAGTTGGGCATAAATGTTGACCTGCCTGACGGTAGGAAGGCTCTACAGTTGGATCTGGATGGACTGATGGGACCTGAGGCCAACTGTATGAGGTTCAACAAGGCTCAGTGCCAGGTGCTGCACTTGGGTCTCAACAGCCCCATGAAACACTACAGGCTTGGGGAAGAGTGGCTGGAAAACTGCCCGGTGGAAAAGGTGTGTTGGTCAGCAGCCGGCTGAATATGAGCAAGCAGTGTGNTCAATCAACACCAAGTTGGGCATAAATGTTGACCTGCCTGACGGTAGGAAGGCTCTACAGTTGGATCTGGATGGACTGATGGGACCTGAGGCCAACTGTATGAAGTTCAACAAGGCTCAGTGCCAGGTGCTGCACTTGGGTCTCAACAGCCCCATGAAACACTACAGGCTTGGGGAAGAGTGGCTGGAAAACTGCCCGGTGGAAAAGGTGTGTTGGTCAGCAGCCGGCTGAATATGAGCAAGCAGTGTGCCTAGGCAGCCAAGAAGGCCAACAGCATCCTGGCTTGCGTCAGAAACAGTGTGGTCAGCATGACAAGGTGCACTGTGTGTGGCTAAGATGTATTTAATTTTCCCCATAGCAGCCCTCTTAGTGATATTCTTTTTATTGGTAGCTAGAGAGGTATTGATAACCCTCCAATGTTCTGGCTACTGCAGTGCTCACACAGTATGAAGGCTGTCCCTCCAACATTTCATCCCCTCATCATTAGGCTGCAGGTGGGCAAGATCTTAGGAGGCAACACCGCCACGACAGCTGACGCAAAGTGACCAAAAGGATATTTCATAACATATGGTGGTTGTATCCAGATGGATGTCAGTCTCTTCTCCCAAGTAACAAACAATAGAGCAAGAGAAAATAGTCTCAAGTTGTGCCTGATGTTGTTTAGATTGGATATTAGGAAAAAAATCTTCAGTGAAAGGGTTCTCAAACACTGGAACAGGCTGCCCAGGGAACTGATTGAGTCACCATCCCTGGAAGTATTGAAAAGACATGTAGATGTGGTGCTTAGGAACATGGTTTAGTGGTGAACTTGGCAGTGCTAGGTTAATGACTAGACTTGATGATCTTAAGGGTCTTTTCTCACTTAAATGATTCTATGATCTTATGACTTCTGTCTCAGATCAGTGTTCGAATGGGGACTCAACAATCAGCTGTCTGTATGTGTCCTGTCCAGGGCTGGATGTGGCAAATCCACTGCACCAGTCCCAACCAACTGGAATGCACACTGATAGGAAATATGGCACACAGGATGTAGTATGTATGCAGAGAACATGATCTGCACATACGATTTTGTGTGTTCTGCAGTGGCCTGAGTCTCCTATTATCTTCTGAATCCAGCCTTACTCTGCTCTTAGATTAATGAAAATGATTTGTCACCCTATGCATTTAATTAAGCTTTGTTGCAGAATATTTGGATCCTAAAACTTTACATGGATTCCAAAGTCAACTCACAAAAGAAAAATCTGTCAAGGTCCATTACATTTAAAGACTAAATGTCTGCCTCATTTACTAAAACTCAAAATATTGCCCATTTAGAGAGTTTTCTGAGGAATATCACCATATTCTTGCCCTTTACATACTCTTCTAGATACTTTTACCCACTAATATAGGATTGGATTAAAGAGACCTCAGAACTCAATATAATTACTTTTTCTTCTTTAAATGATTCTTAGTGTACTTAAAGAGCAAGAGTGGAGGAGGGCATGGATATTTCTGAACAATATATCCTTCCTATTCTTAGGAAGAAGTTCTTCAATATGAGGGAGGTGAGGCACTGGAACAAGTTGCCCAGAGAGGTGGTGGAGGCTTGGTCCCTGGAGACATTCAAGGTCAGGCTTGATGAGACTCTGAGCAACCTGATCTAGTTAAAGATGTCCCTGCTTACTGCAGGGGGTTGGACTGTGTGACCTTTAAAGGCCCCTTCCAGCCCAACACATCCTGCGATTCTATGATTTCTGAATTTATCTTACAAAAGATATTTTGAACAAAGATAAGTACCATGGGTGCTTGGAAAGAGCGGTCAATACTGTTTTGTTCAGATAAAATTATTCTGCATAGCAAGGATGAGGGCAGGAACTGAAAGAAGCATAAAAGTCAAATGTGAGGTTTTCTTATTGCACAGCATCCTCTAAACCAGTTTTGATGTTCAGGATAGAGTTCTAGAGACACAAAGGACACACCATAAAGTTTCTTTTCTTGTTCAACTGAGACACATCATACAAGGCCTAAACTCTTGCTAATCTTTTGCCTCTGAGAAAAGGCAAAGTCCTGAAAAGAATGATCTTTCTAATCATATTTCATTTCCTGTTCAGTTATGATATCTGTTTCTGCCTGAATGCACCCAAGCTTCAACATCTTATTCATCTATAAAATGCATGGGGAAAAAAATTGAATCACTTAATCACTTTTGATGCATCAGATATCTACACAGCAGAAGAAACGGATGTCCATGTAGCAACTTCAGTATGCTGCCTTGCCATTGTTTCCCACATTTTGACATTTCATGATACAAATATAACAAGTGACATTGACCTATAAACTATAACTCGACACTTACTCCTAACTATCTGAAGTGTGATACAAAACCTCGAGATGGTAGAAATTAGGTGACATTAACTCCACCCTAAATAATATTTATGCATATTTATTTTCCTCTCAAGAGCTACACACAGTGAAGTACAGAGGTGTTAGCTAGGTGTCTTACACAAGTGCTAATTTTAAGTTAAGACATGGCAGGACCTGTCCCCTTGAATCATCCTACAATCTTAACAGCACAGTGATTTAGAAAAATTCATGTGAAGGATTAGCCTTATGGATCTTGGACATGACCTTATTCTGCTCATTTCTACTGGATTTGCTCCAAAGAGGTGCCAGCTATATATATATATGTATTAATTTTTTTTTAATGTATCGTAAAACCCAAGATAAAATTATTTACATTTTCTTGAAATTAGGTGTTCCTTTGGATAGTTTTATTTTAATATGTATTTCTTCACTGGTAAACGTACCCATCATTACCACAGTAACTATTTCTGTTTGCAGGCACACTTAAGAATTTATTTTTGTGGTCATCACCTATCTGTGTCTTAGTTTGTCATCAGCTGGTTAAATCTTTCAGATGATTTTGATAAAAACAATCTCTTGTTTCACTAAAGGCATCAGAAGGTATGTCTGGACCTGCCTTTCAGTGTTTCTGCTTTTCCTGAGGATGCAGATTTTGATCAGTGTCATTGTACGGTTTGTTCCAAACTAATATATAATCCATGCATGTTCTTCACTTTCTGTCATTATATACATTTCATAATTTTATGAGATTTGCAAACACTAATAACAGTCTTATGAGACCACATAAATCTCTGCAGCAGCATTTCTCTGTAATAGGATGTTTGCTTCAGAGATACTATTGTGGAACTTTTCTTTCTGAAGCCATGAGAAACCATAGCTATACACTTCCTATCTACACCTGACATGCTCTTTTATATGGTAAATTCAGCATTTTGGACTCACATTTGGTTTGTCTTTCCACAATATGATAAGTAACAATAACCTTGAATATAATAGCTCCATCTTAAAAGGTCTGTTAATTGGTCTGTTTGTTCCTTTCTGCTTGGCTGGAATGTAAAAGCATGGTTTTTTACCAGATTGTGATGTCACAGGGGTTTTTTTAAAGCACCTTTTTTATTCACAGATATGTTCAGTGCTCAAAGGACTGGTTTAATGCACCTGCAGATCTTTTATCACCCATACTCTACCCTGAATCTGGAAATCTGCTGAACTCGCTGAACCCCCGGTGAGCATTCCCCCCAGTACAGCAATAAACTATCTGCTGTGTCCACGCCCACAAATTCCCCATAGACATGGAGTTACTCACCTTTCACCCCTTATTCCTTCATTTTTACAAACAGCAGCCAAATAATGTGGCCCTTATTTCATATTGGGTCTGTACATCAAGCGCTCACAAAAGTAGAATGCGCAGCGATAAGATCGAGGCAGCTCCAGCCAAAGCACCGAGTTGCACTTTGCGCAATTCTCCCTGTTTTCCGAGCCTTTTTGCAAGCTGACAGACATCACGTGCACATTAACATAGCAGCATTCTCAGAAAGTGGAGGGTTGGACTCTATGAGCTCTTGAGGTCCCTTCCAACCCCTAAAATTCTGTGATTCTGTGATTCTGTGAAAGTCAGAAGCCGTTTGTCTTTGCCTGCATGCATAATCTTGTGCAATAGCCTTTTGCTCCTGCTCATTAAGCAACTGTGGCATTTCTCCAAGAACAATGGACACCTTGCTCCTTGGCTGAATAAACTTGATAAAGAAGACATTCTTAAAATGGCTATGTCAAGAAATATGACTTTCCCTGCTTCAAGGTTAGATAATTCCCATGTTTTAAACACTTTGTTACTCTAAATATTTCTGGTTTTGTGGGGAAGAGCATCAGTCACCGGTTCACCTTTCCTTATTCAGCCAACACTATGAGGATTAATGTGATTATCACAGGTCCAAACTATCTTAATCATTTTGCTTTAGAGACATTAAACCAAAAGCAGACTTGCCAGCAGCCAGCTTCTTGAAATGGTAGATTGGATAACATACCATAATTTCAAGAAACAGAGGACAAATGCTTAACAGATCTTATTCCTGGCTTCGACTCAGAGGTTGTTTAAATGCAGGAATGTTTAAGAACATTATTTTGTTTTAATTTTATATCAAAATTTTTAAAAAAATAAAAACAAAACACCAACCTTAGATTGATGTCCATATAAATTAAAAAATATTCTCACTATCTTGATTTATCACCAGATGCAGTTAGAGCTGTTAATTGTTGCTGAGTGTGTGTGAAACCTCAGGTCCGTAAGATTTCTAAATCTTAGACAAGGGGCAAGGAGTATGCTGGCTCTCCACTGATACTAGGTTGAACCAGGAAACAAATCAGTCTCAGATAACCTCATAATCTGAATCAGATGATATTGGCATTATCTGTTGAAAGTTATGTTTGTTCGGGAATTTCAGAGACTTTAAGAAAAATACAAAGACAAACATATAAAACTCATAATTGTTCTTGTGTGTGAGTCACTTCTTGGAAGGCTCTTCTAATTTAATTGTAAGGAAAGTGTTATGTTACTGATTTTACATGGAAATCTGGGGCAATGAATGTACAAATGAGTAGAGCATCATGCTCTTTCTTGAATTGATACATCAGCTGCATTTCTTCCTATACAACCAGTCATTTTACTTTCTGGTGATTGCTTCATTGCTTTATTTTAGTAGGTGAATGCATTCAGTCTACATGTACATAGACCAAAAAGAATTAACACTTTCCAAAGCAATTGTAACAATTGGCAATGTCCAGTTGAGTGGGTCACACTAACTTCTGCTTTGTCAATCACTCTATCATCATCCCGCCCCTTGTCACCTTGTTCTTCCTGCAGCAGAGCAGTCGAAGTGTGTACAGTAATGTTCTCCTTTGGACCCTGTAACATAGACTATGATCCTGATTTATGAATCCAGACCAGCAGCTTACCCATTTTAGAGTCCATTACGTTATGGCATCATGGGATTCTGACCTCTCATGGGTAGTGTGACGTCGAACCAGCTGCCTCATGGTGAGGCTGTGCTTTCACAGCCTAAGAAAGAGGTAAGAGGAAAACTGCAAATAATTATAGTCAAGATAACTCGACTGCAAATGTGCTTTCCTTCACCTACCAATTATGATCAGGTTGCAGTCGCACTTTTTAAGCCAATTAAGGTGAACAATTCAACAATTACACAAGATTGGATCACAAAGCCAGAAAACCATTCTACTGGTTCCTGAAAATCTTTCCTCAGAAACGGTCAGCTAGAGGGATAGTAGAAATACTGTAATTAGAATTTAAAGGGCTTTTGCAGTAGTTACTATGAAGGTCAAATTTCATCTCAAAGTAGTGAACATTACTTTTGAAAAGGCCCTGGGTGCTTTCTGAAGTACTCTTTGTCTCTTTTTCCCCAGCAAAGAATGATAATATTAATAATGAGAATCTTACTTACCAGGAGAGCATCTATCTCAATCTGCACTCGTTTCCATAGACACATGTTATTTAATACTGCTTTATATACGGATAGCCATACAAGTTATGCTAAGTACACTGTGAGACAATTTGTAAACGTCCTTAAACCTGGGTTTCACATATAAAAACATCCTTGAGAGACGACTATGGTAGTCTCACTCTCAGAGGGACTGTGGAATCCATTACTGTGTATTTTTAGTTGCACCAAAAAGTCCTTAGTCAAACACTCTTTTTTTTTTCCAGAGTTAGGCCAAATGCAATTCTACTTCCTTTGGCTTGACTCTCTTCTGTTTTAATCCAGGGTCTGCAGGAAAATATCTGGACATCGTGAATCAGATTTTCAACCTGTGTCACTGTGTCAGCTCAGTTAAAGTGGATGGCTTTGTAATTTTTCGTGCTAGTTGATGAACTTGCTCAGTGGTGTTGTCATTTTCCTTTTCACAAGCATTGATTCAAAATACAAGGTATTGCCTCCAATTTTGCAAGACGAGGCTAGCTACTCTCCTTAACTTTCAGTAATAATTCTGAAAAAGTTCTTCTATCTAGGATGTATACTGGTTTCCTTTCATAGCACGGGCTCATCCTTGCCAAGAACCCTGGTATTGACAGAATAGCAATTTTGTAGAGCAAAATGTAGGTAAATCCAGATGCATTTTGTTTTCCAGCTGCTGACTTAGAGAAATCTACCATGAAAAGAAAAATGGAGAAGTATTTTTTGTGATGCTGGTTAGCTCTTGGTAATTAGCTATTAGCATAATTCAAATGGTAAAATAAGTAAAGGTAAAGGACAAAAATCTGTGCCTGCAATGAACAGTGAAGGGTCAAAGAAAAAAGACAAAGTTTAAAGGTCTGTAGACAGCAGAAGGAGACCTTCAGTTACCAGTGTCGCTAGTTTAAGAGTTTATATCCTGCTAATATTCTGCAGGATTAAATCACCTGAAGCACATGTCCTATCAGCTTGATCATAACTACCTGAAATCTGAATAGCTTTTTCTGACAACAAAATCTGCTTCTGAATATAAAAATGAAAGACAGAAACCTTCTTTAAAGGCTCACCATTTGAGTTGTAAACATGACAGCTGCATCCATGAAAGCTTGTTTCACTGCCATTCATAATGTATGGCTCCAGGCATCTCTTTTTCAGTTCTTATTCCTTGTTCTAAGCAAAAAAAAAACCCACACAAAAAAACCCAAAAAGACCATATACATGAATATGGTCACAATCACAAAATAAAAAAGGAAAGCAGACCACAAAAATAGCTTGCAAAAGAATTCATCTTCAGCCATCAAGAAGTATCTGCAAAGACCATCCTGCAAAATGGTGACAGGAAGCAGCATGGGAGACTCTGGAACATTTTAGCCTCTTAAAATGTAAAACACTACTATGGTAATGAAGTGTTTTCAGATGTAGGAGCACTTTTTTGAAGTAGTGTGAAAAGAACAAAATTTCTGGTGTAACATGTAGGATATGGAAACAAGCACTCAGAAAGTGGGGGAAATGGTGTTAAAACACCATGACCGAATTCAACCTCACACTTTAAGGTCTTCTTTTTTAGGCACAGACACACCTATGTATGTTATGATCACATCCCAGAAGAAATGAATCTATTGCATCTCAAAATCATTGCTGAGGACCATGTTGTATGTCTCAGATATAGAATTAACCCAATAGCAGGGGCTGTGATCACTTGTAATTTTATCAATGTAAAAACCTAGGTGCATTGTAGATCCACCAATTCAAATAGCTGAAAAAGTAAGTATTACACCCAGTTGTACAATACTCTGCACAATACTAAGAGAAACAGAGGACAGACAGAGTGATGCTGTCTCTTACAAGAGAAAGAGCATCTATCCTGACATGGCCTGCATTTAGTAGAGCCAGAGCATTATGGAGGTGTAGTGCTGCAAGACGAAGTTCAGGTGTTCAGGTGGCTCTCTACACCCCTTCCACAGAGTATTTGTTCCCTAAAGAAAACGAGGAATAATTTCTCCAGACAACTGAACTTAAGGCAGCCGTGGCTGCAGGCTGTGTGTATTGAGAGCCCTTTGTAGCCCTCCCTCAACACAGCTAGTGATGTGATGCCGGAGTGCCCTTTTCTTTGACTCCAGACATCTCCCGGCAGTGATTTTCCCGCGGCTGACCATGAAGCTGTCTCACCAAGTGTGTGCCCCCATCTGAGACCCCCCACTGATTTCACTAGCGGTCCTAGGGAGGCGGCACTCCTCCGTCTGCTCTGCTGTAGCCCAGCCAAAGCAAGCGGGTGTGCTGGAGCGTTCAAGTATAATGAAGAGCTGTAGTGGTGTTATCTCTCCTCATCTCTTCCGTCTTGCTCTGGTGGGCTTCCCCCTCAGAGTGAAACACAAGGAGGAGACTAACACAGTGTTTCCTCTTGCCTGGTGTTTGCTTGTTATTCCAGCTAATTTGATCCAAGAGAAGAAATAACCTGCACTTTAAACAGTACCGTTAGTTCTGGTCCTTTCAGGCCAACAGAATACCTCCAGGCAACATTAAAAATATATAATTGGTGAAAAAAACCCCTCAATTTTTTCTAATTAAAAAAAAATCCTCATCTCCCTTCTCTCCTCACACATCTTCCTCCTCCCCCCGCCCCCCCCCCTCCCCGACTGATTGACAAAGTGAGCAGAATCCGTGTTCTCACACCAGCGGGTATCTATTACATGAGAACTTTCTTCTGGCGCCAGGAGGTATTTAGAGAGTTTGCCTGGCTATTCCACAGGGGAAACCCTGCTGAAAGTTGGGATACCTGAGGAAAACTCACTGCTGGCCCGGGAAAAGCAGCGATCCTTTACAGTTGATAACAACTCGTTGTCATTCGTTATGGCACTGGAAATATCGGAGAGAAGGAGGGAACGGAGTAAATAACGGGGGGTGGTTTCTTCCCCGGGGATGATGCTCTCGCCTTGCGCTGGGTTCCCCTTGGGGAAATCGGCAGCTCGAAGGAACAAACCTGTGGGCTGTTTTCACTTTAAAAACACGACCTCGCTTGTGCTCAGAGTTGCTGAACGAGGAGCACGAACCCTTATACCGCAGCCCAGGCGGTACGAGCAGCCCCACAGCCTCCCGCACAGCGGCTCTCCCCGCTCTCGGCGCCCAGCAGCCCCCGCCGCCAGAGCGGGTGCCTGCTCTCCCTGGAGACGAGGGTTTCCTCTGGCAGGGCCGGCGGTGGCCCGAGCAGAGCCTTCCCCGACGGCGGGGAGAGAGCTGCCAGCCCCGCACGGGGAGATCGCCCCGCAGGCTGCCGGGTGCCGGAGCGGGGCAGCCCCGGGGCCGCGGGCTGGTGCCTGAGCGGCGGGAGGCAGAGGGGCGGGTTTTACCCTGGGGTTTGTAGCGAGTAATGGAGCGTGTTCCTTGATGGGAAGGTTCGCACTCGCTAGGCAAAATAAATTCTAGGGGTTTTGTTTTGGGGTTTTTTTTTTCCTTCCGGAGGTTCATTTATCCCCTTGTTTGCTTTATTTGACATTGCTTGACCCACTGAGTAGCTTTTAATTTTCTTATGTGATGGAAAGCCACTTTTGGGAAGTCGTCCACTCTGCAAGATGTACACACATACACAGACAGAAGCTCGTTTCCAATAACTTCTCGGGGTGGCGGTTCCTGCATTCCCCCGTGATGCTTTCAGGTCTGCCCCAGCCCCAGGGGAGCTGGGCCAGCCCACATCCCCACATGCATGTCTGGCAGGGCACCGGGACATGGGCAATCACGGCGCTCTCTCCTTAGGAAGTGACAATAGTATAGGGGATCCTTTAGTGGTGCCTCGACCCGTGCCAGACCTCTGGCTAAGGACAGGGCACCCACGGCACAGGCTATAGCCCACAGCACTCCTGGTAGAGGCGGTTTTAGCGGGGGCAGGATTGGTGGGGGAATAAGGGCGCACACTTCACTAAGTGCCTTTACCGGGGGATGTGAGCCGTGCAGAGGCGTTATTTGTTCTGGGTGGCATTTAACGGAGGCGATAATGAATCCACCTGCCTGTCTTACAACGCCGGCAATGCCGTGTACCCCTGGGAGGCAGAAGCCCCGCACGCTTTTCACGCAGCCTGGATGGACGTGTGATGGAGACGCTAGTGTAAGAGATCAAGACCGAGACGTTTTCCAGGCGCTGTTCTCCTCCCCTCCAGACATCCCGCCTTTCTCACCATGGCAAGAAAATTAATAAAAATGCCCTTCTTACACCGAGGTCCTTTCGAAAAAAGCGTAAGTGCACTTTAGGTCGGAGCGAAGTGACTCGGTAACGCTGTTGAGTTCGAGGAAAGGACAAATGCCAAAGGAAAGGTTTATTTAAAGCACTTTATCGAGAACACATCATCTCCCTCCTTCACCCTGCTTTGTCGCTGCCAACACCCCAGAGGATGAATGCCAAAGACACGGGGCTTTTAGCAGTTTCCCCTCCTACCCTGGGAGATAACCTGCCTTCTACGAGTTGGCCTCTGCGTATTTTTTTAAATTCTCTTTTCATTTTTACTAGAATTTATGCTGAAACTTCAGGAAAAAACTGAAAGGGTTATACCCTGTGAGCCTCATCCCAGGTACCTGCCGGGTTTGTTCGCGCCGCGCTCCGACGCGGGGGCGGCAGCTCCCAGGCACCGGCGCAGCCCGGCTCTGCGGGGGGATGGATGCTCTCCGCCCAGCGCAGAGCAGCGCCGTCCCTCGCCGGTCCTCAAACGCAGCACGAAACACGCTGATCTGGGGCAAAGATAAGGAGGAATCTGTTTTTCGTTGACTGCTCTTCGCTTGGCTTGGTTAGTTACGTTTATTCACCAGAATTACTTCTGGAAAAGAGTGAGAAAAAGTACTACGTTCCATTGTGTACCATCACTCCACCCCCCTGCCCACCCACCCCACCCCTCCAACCCC
>VZTU01012158.1:252755-371454 GCA_013400835.1 Zapornia atra
GCCTCGGCCGTCCGCCCCCTCCCGCCTGCCTCGCCGCCCGCCTCCCCGTCTCCCTCTCCGGGCGATGTCCACAGGCTCCGGGAGCGAGGCGGAGGAGCTGCCCGAGATGGACCTGCGGGCGCTGCAGCTGGACTACCCGCCGCCGCCGGCCAAACGCCAGTCCCGCGGAGAGCTCTACCCCTCGGGGGACAACTCCTCGGCGGCGGAGGAGGAGGAAGAGGAGGAGGAAGAGGAGGAGGAGGAGGAGGACGGCGAGGGCAGCTGCGCGGCGGGGCCAGCGGGCAGCGGCTGCAAGAGGAAGCGGGCGCGGGGCGGCGGCCCGGGGGGCAAGAAGGCGGTGTCGGGGCCGCGGGGGCCGCCGCCCGAGGGGAAGCAATCCCAGCGCAACGCGGCCAACGCGCGGGAGCGGGCGAGGATGCGGGTGCTGAGCAAGGCGTTCTCCCGGCTGAAGACGAGCCTGCCCTGGGTGCCGCCCGACACCAAGCTCTCCAAGCTGGACACGCTGCGCCTGGCATCCAGCTACATCGCCCATCTCCGACAGCTTCTGCAGGAGGACCGCTACGAGAACGGCTACGTCCACCCCGTCAACCTGGTAGGTAGCGGGAAGGGGGCACGGAGAGGCGCGGAGGCGTGCGGGATGCTCGGCGACGGGAACCTTCTGGGCACCGCCCGGAGCAGCTCCGCCGGCCTGGACTCCCACCTCGGGCAGGGCTGGTGGGGGTACCGTACCAAGCCGTACCCGTTTGTCGAAGAAGTCGCTGGGCGGCCCTGACTGCTTCGTAAATCCCCACTAATCCTCGACCCTGGGCGACCCGAGGGCCCTGTTTGACCTACTGTGATGGCGGGTGTGTCTGTTCTGGGGTGTGGGAGTAAAGGAACCCTAAAGAAATTAATTCCTCGGGCGTTAGGCGAGCGTCATGTCCGAAAAAGGAGCAATTCGCTCCTCGGGACGGCTTTGGAGCACAAGGAAGCTATCACCAGTAGTTCGTGAGGACAAAACTCAGTGCCTGATGCGTGCCCCAAGTCTGAAAGGGTTGCTTTCACACAGGGCGACTGGCTGGTTTTGAAAAGTTTGCACGCTTTTTATTTATAAAATGATGCAAACAATTGCAAAGGACGAGAAGGTTGCACTTTTTATAAGAAATTTTTTTTTTTTTTGCTGACCGTTGCAGCCCTGTTGCAGAGCATTTAATTATAATGACAAATGTAATGAAAATATTTGTTAGAGGAACTCGGCTCTCTGTGCTTTCCACAGGGACTAAAACATGATGACGTGTTTGCAACCGAACCTGAGTTAGACATCTATCAGTAATAAAGCTCCAGTTTCATACCAGGGTAAACTTTCTTTTTAATATGAAATACCTTTTTTTCCCCTTTTGCTTACAGACTTGGCCGTTTGTGGTTTCAGGAAGACCTGACTCTGACACCAAAGAAGTTCCTACTGCCAGCAGATTATGTGGAACTACCGCATAGTCAACGTAAATTGTGGGTTTTTTCGTTGTTGTTGTTGATGATGATGATCTTTTCTACGGGCTGGATATTTTTTAGAGCTGTGACTTAGCAGCTCAGGACTATAATATGGAGACACCCCCCCATCTCTAACAGTGTTAAATCTGTGTCCCACATCATTCTTTTCCCTTAGGGTTCCGAGGGAATTTTATTTAAAGCAGTAAAAAAGGGAAACAGTGGGAATTAGAGATTTTATGAACTGACTGCAGGAGCTGTTTGAGATTTGGAAAGGCCATTCTTTGGCTTCTCCATGCTTACCACTGCCTGAGGACCTGTTGTTCTGAGGCTATTAAACTAATGGAAGAGGAATATAATGATATAGAATTAACAGCATGGACCAAAATACAACTCTACAAACTAACCCCAAACAGTGTTATTTGTATTCCAAAGCAAAGCAGTATTTTAGAGTAGCTTTGAAACTCAGATAGATTTATAATATATTTTGATGGCTTTTGTATTCATGGATCTGGTTTACTACAACTATGCAATAAGTATAGTTTTGGTAGGTTGGGTTGTTTCTGTCGTTTTAACCAGCATTTTCTTAAAAACATGTATGTCCAGTGTTCTGCATTTAGGCTAGTTTCCCTTGGAATTAAACTAATGCCTTTGGTTATGTCTTGAAGTGCTACAGGTGGGACTGCCCCTAGAAAGGTGTCAGTTTCCATGCCTTAATGTGGAAGGGAATTCTGCTTACCCTAAGGCCAAGGTGCATGCGTTGCAAAGAATGAGTTTGTGTGATGCTGCAAAAGAACAAGAATTCAGAATGTTTTAAACATTTTTGCTGTACTGTCATGCTTATCTTTGAAAAGTTTACCCTCATACGAGTTCTAGTGACATTTCTTCACTGATCCAAATGCTGTAACAAAAGAGGATGCCATCAAATAAGTTGAAAATGTAAATAACTCTATTTTTTTATAAATTACATTAAAAGCTTGGTTACAATGACTTACTGGTACTGTGGTAGTGCGTGGCTGCATCGATACAGGGATGTCTTTGTAATGCACGCTCTTGAAACCCGCTTTTGTAAACACAATTATCTTCCTCATCTCTTGAGAGCAGATAGATCTCCAGGAACAGTCAGATAGGAACTCTTTTACCCCAAATGATTCATGTACTCTATCAGTCAGCTGGGCAAACCACATTTTAACAACTTACAGAATTCACTGTCCCTTTTCTGCTAATCAGGAGAATAAATAAATGCAGATTACAAAACGGATGTCAGTAATTGGTTCTGCTTCATAGCATGGAAGATAGTGTAATAGTCCCTTTCACTGCTCTCTGTCATTTTACATTTCCATCTGTAGTATGTTTTGCTTTTACATTTGTGCAGTGTGAAATCAGCTGAGTTTTCCTAGTTGGGAGCCAACTTCTCCTGTTTTAAGATTAAAACTCCTGAGATAAGATTTTCTCAAAATATTTTGTCAGTGGTTAACTCACACTAATGGAAAAGACAGAATTGCTTCAGAGAAGAAAAAGCTTCCTCTTCTTCATTTAAGCCACCAGGAAGAAGAAGCATTTGCTTAAAAAGAATGAGTTTAACCCGGTTTCTTGACAGGTCATCCTACATCGTGGATTTCTGTTTCAAAACACTACATAGAAGCCCAGGACTGACTTTCAAGTGTCTTTCAAGGAGTGTCTTTCAAGTAGATGAACTGCAGAAAATTGTTCTTCTTGTGTAGTGTAAAATAGTCCAGAGCCACTGCAAAATAAAATTAGGGTTCAGTCCAGGATCTGCTGAAATTGTTGCTTTCAGTGATTTAAAGGCAAAGCATACAGAGACCATAATCTAATTTTAATCTTCCGGTTTTATCTAGAGAAAGCCTGTGAAGGAAAGGGGCTAGCCTGATTTTTAGTTATGTGACTGAGGTGGGGTTCAAACTGACCTTCCCTAGGAAGCTTTATAAAAAGAAAGGAAGATAAACAATAAATCAAAAAGGAAGGACCTTTAGGAAGGCGTAAAGTGTAAGAAAATCCAACACATGTTTATCTGAACCCTGGAGAAAAGATTATTCAGCAATTTTACTAAGGTGCCACTTGAGATAATCTCAGTTGTGATACTTAGCTGGTTTTGGCCTTGGTCCCAGCTGTAATTGGTTAATGACTCTAGGAGAGCGTGGAGAATTCCACACAGTATAGAAAGGTCCATGCAAAATGATGGAAATAATTGCTCAGCGTAAATTCCCAAATATGAAGTTGTTATATTAAGTAAATACTGTGTGACAGGAAGAAAAACATAGTATTGCTTCCATCCATGCACCATCCATGCACATGATCTCAAATACTATTTTTTCTTTGTGGCTACATAATATGTAAACCCACTTCATAAAATAATGAGTGGGTATTTGTTACTATAACAGACAGACCCATGTGATGATGATGTCCCAATAGATTATCACTGGGAATAAAATAGAAATACCCAATGGCCACTGGTGACACCTCTGGTCAAAATCTGGTAAGAAAAATACAGCTTTTAGATAGCAAATGCTGTTTATGGCTCAGTTGTTTGTTTTAAATACCTCTATACAGAGATACAAGTATTGCTGTATACTTACATATCTTAAAATGTCTATTAGGCATCTTTAGCTTTCTCTAACAGGGATCTGATATTTCAAATTATTAATCCTTTGGTTCATAAATACTATTTAAAAAAAAAAAAGTTAATTTTTCTTCTTGTCTCTTACTGAGGAGACATTAACTGGTTAGGAAAAAGTTCAGAGAAGTGAGCAGGCTCCTTGAAGGTTTGTGCGGAGATGAAGGCTGCTGTCTTGCCAGCAAAATGCCAGGTAGGTCAGGTATTCTGTCACTCCCTACAAATACATACATGCACTTTTGAATCCTTTTTTAAAATTCACAGACAAAATTCACAGAGGAGTGCTACGTATGATTGAGATGACCAAAACATTCTGAAGTGCTCTTTTTAATCATTAGCAGGTTCCATCCACAGATAATGTGCCTTTTTTTAAAGTTGGAGTGTTTCCTTTGACTGGGCATGAGTTACAGAGCTAAATGAAGGGGACATTTAAAATGAAAAAATACCTTACATTTCCACAGTCCACAAGCACGGAAGGTAAGAAATGCACACACTTTAATTGCATTTGGCAAGTGTACACTTGATTATTTGTTACATTAATGAGATCTTTGTTCCTTGGCACAAAGTGAACCCATCTTGATCCTATAAAGGTATACAAATATTGCTCAAGCTCTTTTACATATAAAATGCCAAATCATTTGCAATCCGTACTCAGCCAAGACCTGCTTCATGTGAAATCTTAAAGGCAGGATACCTGCACTGACCTTCCTGGCAGGCAGTCTCACATAAAGAGGAGCACTTGTCTCCCAAGAGTATTTTTACTACTTTAGACTTCTGTGAATGTTCTGCAGAACTTTACTTTGTTTCTATTTTATGTGGGGCTCTGATAAAACAGATCATTACAGGCTAGGGGATGAAGTGATGGAGATAAGCCCATAAGGGAAGGACTTGGAGGTGCTGGTGGGTGAAAAGCCAGACTGGAGCTGGCTGTGTGAGCTCACAGCTCAGAACACCAGCCATATCCTGGGCTGCATCGAACAAAGCATGTCAAGCAGGTCGAGGGAGGTGATTCTGTCCCTCTGCTCTGGTGAGACCCCACCTGGAGTACTGCATCCAGCTCTGGGGTACCCAGTACAAGAAAGGTACTGAACTGTTGGAGCGAGTCCAGAGGAGGACCACAAGGATGACCAGAGGGCTGGAGCCCTTCTCCTATGAAAACAACCTGGAGAGTTGGGCTTGTTCAGCCTGGAGAAGAGAAGGCTCTGGGGACACCTTATAGCAGCCTTTCAGTACCTAAGAGGGTGTTATGAGAAAGATGGGACAGACTTTTTACTAGGACCTGTTGTGATAGGACAAGGGGCAATGGTTTTAAACTAAAAGAGAGTAGATTCAGACTAGCTACAAGGAAAAAATTCTTCCCTGTGAGGGTGGTGAGACACAGGTTGCCCAGAGAAGCTGTGGCTGCCCCCTCCCGCCCTGGCAGTGTCCAAGGCCAGATTGGATGGGGCTTTGGGCAATGTGGTCTAGTGGAGGGTGTCCCCCTGGCAGGGGGTGGGAACTAGATGGGCTTTGAGGTCCCTTCCAACCCCAGCTGGTCTGTGGTTCTGTGATTATACGATCAGCTAGAAAGCACATTTCTCCATCATTAAACCATTCCTTTCCAATATATGTGTTTGCTTATACAAGGAAAACACATCTCTCATACTGAAAATGTTAATAATTCTGGTCTGAGCAAAAGAAACATAGTTTGCATATAACAAATTGCTAAGCCATACCTTTCCCATTTAGTGACTTCATACACGTGCTATTTAAAGAACTCTCAGATATGCTATGGATTCTGAATACAAATTCCAGCTTCTCAGCTAAGTGAAGGTGGCTAGGTAAGAAGTACAGTTGCCACAGGGGTGTCCCAGGTGAAAGAGGTAATTAGTAAATTAATTTTAAAATCTCAATAACTACCTGAAAGTAGCTCTGTCTCTCTTCATTGACTCTAGAAGGACCATAAGGTGCCCAGCTCTGTGATCCAGTTAAATATCTAATATTTTTGTTAGCTTTGTAATGTTTGGAGGGATAAAGCCTCCCAACAGCTGAACTTTGTATGAGCCAGGTAAGATAAAAATAAGGATGAAGTGGGATTTAGAGCTATCTACCAATACAAGTTTATAGTAACCTTTTATTATGAGCAAATAATATTTGCATTGTCTAAATCAAACAGCATAGAAAGCCATCCATCGTCCTGGAGAACAGCCACTTCTCCACAAGGAGCTAATTCTACATAATAGCATTTGGTGTGGCAGCACAAATTTTCACCAAGGCTGATGGCAATTATACCTAAGAATTTGGTTTGATCCCTGTGCAGTGTTTACCACACTCCACCAAAATATGTTTACACAGATACCTTCTGCAGTGCACAGAGAATGGATGCTGAGTTGCCTTTGAAACCCTAAATACCTAAATCAGTATTTTTACCATATTCTGACATGAGTGCATTTGGCTCAGCTGCAACATCATGCAGAGACTCGTATTCCCACAGTGCAGGCTGCTTAGGACTCAGGTCCTAAGATGAAACAAGTCTGTCTCTTCCCTGACACTGAAAAATTTGTAAATGCTACTTGGTAAAAAATAACTTCAAAAGGGCCTTATTTGCAACACAGTGCATAAGACTCTCACTAGAGTTAAAATTCCTAGAAAAGTTAAGACAGATGAAAAGATTCATATAGGATCTATCCAACAAGACCAACGGGACAAACAAAACTGAGAAAAACTTGTGGCTGATGTAGGGCTGAAGAATCACTCCTGTTAATGTTGAGGTGCTGGCAGTCCGATAGACTCTGGGACTAGAAACATGTGGTGTCACTCAGAAGAAATATTTACCCTTAATTATGTGATTGCAATTTAGCAAGCAAAGGAAATCACCCAATCTCCTCACGTTGGGGAAATTCTTAAAAAGAAATAAAATTTCCAGTGTTAAAAAGGATTGAAAATAGACAAATGCTCTGTGCCAACAAAGCAGGTGGAGCTGTGAGGGAGCTGTACTCAGACACAACTCTAACCTGAGCAAACAGACTGCTCAGCATCTGGGACAAAAAGTCACAAGAATAGCAGAGGATTGCATCACTTCAGAAGAGTTTACAAAGGCCGGTGTAGTGAGCACAGCATGTACAAAGGGGATGGACAACAGCAGCTTTAGTTTACAGGAATCCTGACAGGAACAAGCGTAAAATAAATGGGTGGTAATCCTGAAAACAAATGGTTTGTTTCTTAATTTTAATACTGAGTTGCTGTGATGGCAGAAGCAATAAAATTAGCACTGTAAATCCCATAGTCAGGAAAAGATAAGAAGCGAATGTAGGCATGCATGTTCATAGAAAACTGAGACTGTAACAGCACCAGAAACTATTGCATTCCTTGAACGTAAGCAGTACGGAGTTTAAATTAGTTCATGTCCTTAGTATCATCAAGAGGGCAAGTCATCTAGAGGAAAAGGGGACCAGAGTGAAGCAGAAGTTGTTTGCAGTAAGGAGCGAAAAGATTCCAACTGTCCTGTGATTCATTTCTTCAGGGAAGTCCCTCTCGCCCTATGAAGATGGCTGAAGAGGAATGCAGTAAGTCAATGTTCTGGGAAGCCTTGAGAAAACAGATGAACTGCCAGAAGAGATACAGTCTGTGGTCACTAGGGGGAAAACCAAAACAAACCCAATGTCATTTCTTTCTCTGTCGAAGTGTCTCATAGCACCCCCAAAATAAACATATGCAAGAGATGTTTCCCACTATCTAGAAGGGAGATCTTTTTACATGCACTCTGCAACACATACAGTCTGGACCTTTCTGCATCCCTTTTGGGGAGACAGTGAATATCTGTACTAACATCATCTGCTCCAGGCAGGAATCTGTGCTACCCACCCAAAGCAGCAGAGAGTGCCTTGCATCACTTCCTGTAATTTCTTTTAGATCAGACTAGCTGTGTCCATGCTGGAAATCAGTTTTTAATTCTCTTCCTCTGAGTCACAGTGGGACTATCCTTCAGATGGGGCAAAATCATGAAAGACACATTGCTACTTACAAGGAAAGTGATGTGAAGTCCTGAGGAAATGTATTGTATTCTTGGGTGTGGTATTTTCATGCAACATATGGCTAGGCTTGAGATTTGCAAGGCCTATTAGGATAGCTCTGTAGAACCATGGAGGTTAAACAAGGCCACACCTTTGTATGCAGAAAGATCCCTGGGGCTATCCAACTCTGGAATCACAGTTAGGTTTCAACACAGCAAGAACATACATCACATCCATTTGGGTTGTGCCCAATTCATAGCATCATAGCATCATAGAATCATAGAATCATAGAATCATAGAATCATAGAATGCTTTGGGTTGGAAGGGACCTCAAAGATCACCTAGTTCCCACCTGCCACGGGCAGGGACACCTTCATTAGACAAGGTTGCCCAAAGCCCCATCTAACTCCTTCCAGGGATGGGGCTTCCACAACCTCTCTGGGCAACCTGTTCCAGTGCTTCACTACCCTCATAATGAACAACTTCCTAACGTCTAACCTAAACCTACCCTCTTTCAGCTTAAAGCCATTGCCCCTTGTCCTATCACTACATGCCCTGATGAATAGTCCCCCTCTCAGTTTCTTGTAGGACCCTTTTAAGTATTGGTATGCTGCAATTAGGTCACCCTGGAGCCTTCTCTTCTCCAGGCTGAACAAGCCCAAATCTCAGCCTGTCTTCATAGGAGAGGTGCTTCAGCCCCTTGATCATCTTCTGGACTCACTCCGACAGCTCTATGTCGTCTCTGGAGAACCCAGAGCTGGATGCAGTACTCCAGGTGGGGTCTCAGCAGAGCAGAGTAGAGGGGCAGAATCCCCTCCCTTGACCTGCTGGCCACACTGTTCTTGATGCAGCCCAGGACACAGTTGGTCTTCTGAGCTTCTAGCACGCACTGCTGGCTCATGTTGAGCTTGTCATCAATCAGCACCCCCAAGTCCTCCTCAGGGCTGTTCTCAATCCATTCTCCGCCCAGCTGTGCTTAGGGTTGCGTTGTCCCACATGCAGAACCTTGCACTTGGCATTGTTGAACTTCATGCAGTTCACATGGGCCCATCTCTCTGGACCGTCAAGGTCCCTATGGATGGCATCTCTTCCCTCCAGTGTGTTAAACTCACCACACAGCTTGGTGTCATTGGCAAACTTGCCAACATCATCAAACTTGCTGACTTGCCATGTTTCATAGGAAACAGTGCAAAACTTGTGATATTTGGGGAAGGGCTGAGTAGATGACATTTTGACATGGTGGGAAAAACAGGGAAAGAAAGCAAAGAATAAATTAAATCCTTTTCTGCACAGCCCCTGGATCTAGCTAAACTGCCATAGTGGTGAAGTTCCATGTGGATGTGTAAGTGGAGACAGAAGCTAACAGACAAAAAGGGTAGGCCATAATACAGAATAACCCCTCAAGAGTAGAATTCTTCCCATCCATTAAAATGACAGTGTCAGCTAATGCATGGAGATGTATGTTTAAAATTTAGCTATCAGTAAAGATGTTCAGATTACAAGTTTAATGTTTAATGGCATGGCAGTGATGCTCATGAAACATGAACTGAAAACTCTCTTGAAAGAAGGGCCTGAGGTGTTTTATACTGGCTAAGGCATAACTGTGTTTCATACATATGGTTTGAAGATTTCTCAAGCCATTAATCATAACAAAACACTTGTAACCACAGGACCTGCTACCAATCTGTTTCTCAGAGTAATCTGGTTTGAGGTGTTTGCTCATCCTATGATGCAGCCCAGAACAGTTCCTTTTATCTCAGGAAGCAAAAATTTCAACTTTCTACTCTCTATATTCCCCCTGAACTTGAAATGCTAATTACCTTGTAAACACCTTTGCTCATCAGGCTTCACAAATAAATAATAAAAATAAAAATAAATTGAAAAATCCCCTATCTAGGCTAGATCCAGCCCTGTTGTGGATGGAAGAGCTGTGCAGATAAACCCACTTACACTTTTTACCTTCCCTCACCATGCTGCCTCTGTAAACTGCACATGCCGTGTCACCTGGGGATATCCTTAGTTTGTAAGAAGAAAGTAGTTACCATAAATTAACACCACCATTATTGCCAACATTCTCATCACTTTGACCACGACTTGGGAGTTTTGGAACAGACACCAAGGCTGGACTGACACTTGAGTGTCCACTCCCACAGTCTGTGCAAAGGGACTGCAGCTACACTCATTTGGAGTTGAAACCCAGTATTCGTGTTCTCCTTTTATGATTTGTACCTGAGCCTACAGTAAACCTGCCCTGTGTGATGGCATAAGTGAAAGAAAAAGATGTCAGGGAGCATTCCTGCGCACTGCTGCTTCAGTGTCTATGCTGTTACATTGTTGGAAAGGTCCCTGTCTGGTCTGTGGTTTTGGTGAGTGCCATGGACCATTCTCCCAAACCATGCCAAGATGTAGTTTGAAAGTTGGCCATAGAGAGAGATCATTCACAATATATAGTTTGCATGAAATCTGCTTATTCTGGAGACTGAGTGCACAGGCATAAGCATTATGGACACAGGCTAGTTCAGGACAGTTGGCCTCAAAGCCAGAGGACAGTTCTGGTGTTAAAGAATGGCCCCTTCATACTATTTAGTAGTTTAGATACAACTTCTGTGTAACAACTGAGGTCTCTAGTTCACAGAACCTTCTGTGGTTTATGTTATGTTTAGGTTATTCTGTAAGCTCTTATGGGCAGAGACCATGCTTCCCTTCATTTGTATGGCTATCATAAAGAAGCCTGACATCAGGAACAAAGTGAATGAAAATCCTGATGTTAATCTGTAGATCCTATTGCTGAAGCAGAACAGGTGAGTGATTTAAGGTTTTACATCCAGCCCCCTTGTAACACGTCTCAGAGTGCAAGTCTAGCAGTGGATTGAAAGCAGTGGATTGGAAGGCGGCAGATCAGTTTTTTCTGAGCACATTTTAACACTAGAATGCGATTGCACATGAGGCATCAAAGCAACGTGGTAACTCTGATTTCCTGTTTCAGGCTTTCAGTTCCTATCTGCAGGAATGAATATAAAACTTCTCCTTTTTTCCACTTCTCAAGCCTTTACGCTGTCATTGCTGAAAAAGCAAACCAGTTTTTTTTCCTTCAACATTTGAAAAACAAGCAAGTTATGAGTTGCAGAGGCTTCCTGAAAGCAGCAGCTGCTGATACCTACAGACAGCAAATGGAACGGTGCCCGAACTTCCGCAGTCCCACGGAAGATCCTCCTCTGGCCCTGGACGATGGCATGGCACCTCGGCAGCACCTCAGGTGGGATGAATGCACTCACCACCTCAGGCAAAAATGTTTAAATACGCCCACAGGCCGGGAAGATTATCTAGCTAGGCATATGCTTGCTCACTCCCTTCTGAGCATTGTTTTACTTAATAAAGTATCAGCATAAAATGCCAGGAACCCTCTGCGCGGAGCAGGCACTGCTTTCCACGGCATTCGGCAGCACCTGTAGCATTTTAAGACCTTCTGAGATCGCTCCTTTCACCTTCCGCGGCCCCGTTGGGCCGGGCAGCTGCTTCTCGGCGTTGGCTGCCCGCTCCCGGCCCCGGGCCCGCCGCCGGATCCCGCCTCCCCGCTGCGACAGAACCAGCTCTCTGGGCCCTTGCTGCCCCCTTCCCGCTCCTCCGCGAACTGCGCCCGCCAGCAGGAAAGCGGCGGAGCGGTGTCCTGCCCGACAGCGGAGGAAAGGAGGGTTTCCTAGGGGGGGGAGGTCATGGCCACCGAGGGAGGCAGCTCCTCACGGCAGCCGGAGCGGGCGGCAGGTGGGGCGCGGGCGCCACCTGGTGGCCGCCGCGCCGAGGTGCGCGGCCGGTAGCGGCATGAGTGGCGTGAGGAACGGCCTGAGGGCCCGGCGGTGGCCCGTTCTGTCAGGGACCGGTTTAAATTCAGCCTGCCGGCGGGGAGGCCCGAGGGGCAACGCGGAGAGCGTTCCGCTGAGGGGTCTGCTTGTGCACGGCTTGCCCACAGGTTCGTCGGTGCCCCGAACTGCCAGAATTCAGGGTGCCGGTGTGCCCCAAGCGCCCGATTCCCTGCCGATGCGGTGAAAAAATGCAAAGGCAGGAAGGAGGCACAAAGGAGGTGTTCACATGGCTTCATGCAGGGTGGCCACGGTCCGTACAAAACCTGTGCCACCCTCGCTAGATCTCCTCCCTGGCCGGTTCGTAGCCTGAGCAGGGCTGGGGGCATGTCCTTGCGGGGAAGGAGCTGGGCACAGGGCGCTGGAGCTCTGCCACCGGCGCATGGTGTGCTTTTTACGCACAGGCTCTCCCGAGGCATTCTTTTCAGGAGCCAGGAAGTTTGGGGCACATCAGGACCCTGAATTCAGGCAGTTTGGGGAACCGCTGAACCTGTGGGCAGGCGGTGCAGAGGCAGACCCCTCAG
The DNA here is from genome assembly GCA_013400835.1 of Zapornia atra. Taxonomy (NCBI): domain Eukaryota; kingdom Metazoa; phylum Chordata; class Aves; order Gruiformes; family Rallidae; genus Zapornia; species Zapornia atra. The sequence continues at coordinate 265,228 of VZTU01012158.1, forward strand.
TGGGGGGTCAAGTAATAAAAGGTTACAATCTAGAATGAAGTACGGGTCAGTATGGAAACATAGCTGTGTCTTGTAGGTGGAATGAGAGGTGGGGAGTGTTCTCGTTTCTTGGGCGATGCAATACTGATCTTTTAATTTCTCTGTGCCACACTTGCCCGATGGTGCTTGGGTACTTCTTGGGCTCCAAAGGCAGTTTAGACCTTCTAGCACAAAATAAAAACATGTAAAAACAACAGCAACATTTTGCTCTGGTGATTATGTTTCAAAAAGTAGAAATTATCAAGGTAATTATTGGAAGAGTCATAGTAACAGTCTGTGGTGTTTTCATACATAAGAAGGATGAATGGCCTTTTTAGTTCTCCATTTTTTGCCTCAGATAAGAAAGAAAAAGCTTTTTTCTGTGGCTCCAGTGCAGCAAAAAGCCTGCTTGAATCAACCTCTCTGTGTAACTTTCTGAACTTTTCAATGGAATAAGCACAGTTTTACACATTCATTCCTAAATACTAGTTATATACCCAAATAAAGTATTGAGGAAGGGCAAGCGCAGCTGAATTTGAGATGATGGCAACATTCAGTAAGGAATAATTTCTCAATGAAGTTGGCTCTGAAAATGGTTGGGGCCAGGACCACTGTCATGGAAGTAGTAACGTAGGGGACATGTATGGGGCATGGGGGGTGGGAGTCAAACACAGTCTTGCGCTGCACAGCATGGCTGGTTTCAACTGTGTGCCCAGGCAATAGGAGCAAAGCCTCATCTGTTCCCACAGACCTGAAGCTGGCAGCTTTCCAGCAATGGCGAGCATAGCAGATGCACAAGGCACTTCATATTTCTTCCCATTATTGCCTTAAGCACAGGAATGAAACAAATAAAACTTCTTCCTATTACAACTTATCCTACCTCAGATCTGCTCATCCTAGGTAGCAGTTTCAGTCTTATCTCTCCAAACACAGTACATGGGATACAGTCTGAACATAACACTTCTTAAGCCAGAAGATCTGTGTCAGATCAAGAAAAAATATAGAAGTGTTTTATTCCTGCTGTATCCAGAGACTGATTCAACAGAGATATAGTGACTGCAGCTAGCAAAATCTACTAGTATCAGATCAGCACCAGCCTGTAGGAAGAGTAGAAATGGCACTATAAGGTACGTAGAATTAGTCTGTGTCTCTGTTCTTTCTTATTAAATAACCATCCCAGAAATTTGAGATGCTTCTTTGTACCTTCACCTTTTCAATTTATCTCTGAGCTGATAAGCCGAAGTCTGTCTTGACTAAAAGATGTATTAATGAAATACTGACTGGGATGAAAGTTTGCTGGGATGTTGTACTGGGATGAAAAATGCTTCTGACATCAGTGGGATGGGATTCATCCTAAGAATTTAGCACATTCAGATTTTATGTCATTCTGCTGTTCTATTTCATATTAGGAGTAACAATCCAGCATGAAAAATTTTAGTAGTGTTAAAAAAATGTAATTGTTCTGTGATTCTTTCCTGTGTGATTTAGTCTGGGTGATCCTGCTAGCAGGGGGGTTGGACTAGATGATCTTTCGAGGTCCCTTCCAACTCCTAACGTTCTGTGATTCTGTGATTCTGTAATGCATCAGAACAAAATTTGTTCAGCTCCTGAGAAAAAAACAATTCTACCTTCCTAGCCTTTATTTGTTTAAGATTTAAATAAGCATCTTTAAGAAGGGCCCACTTCATCACTCACCTTCCCCTGAGAGCACACTGCTTGAAATCAATCCCTGCCCTGTTGGGAATGTGTCCCTGATGCTGGAGAGCAATTTCCCAAACAAAAGAAATGCTATAAACCACTTCTACAGGTTGATTGTATGGAGCAAATAGTGTTCCTTGCACTGTGGCAGCATAGATAAAATACAGCTGAGAGGTGATGATGGGGCCTTTGATTTGTTTTGCTCATCATTATGATCTTCTGACACTTGTTCCTTGAACATAAAGTGTAAGGACTAAGACAGCTTTGTTAACTGTCTCCTTTCATCGTGCCTTAGAGGCTAGCTTTTTCCATGTTGAAAACTGTCTTCCAAAAAAGGGGAAATCTGCCCAGGCAGAGCTGCAGATTTTATCTATAGATAATAGGTTTGGACTAAAGATCTTGACTGTCTTAGACTGCAGCAACCCTTACAGAGCTGGTAGTGAGACCCAGCTGTTATACCAAGTAGGCAAGCCCACTTGGTATAACAGATTCAGAAGGGGGGTTGCTCTGACTGGAAGGTGAATCAGGATGTACAAAGCACTCTTCTAAACACTCTTCTCTCATCTGCCTCATTAGATCTTGTTAGCCTTGATCTATTGATCACAGAATCATAAGGTTGGAAAAGACCTTTAAGATCATCAAGTCCAACCGTTCCAGTCCTAAGCTAAACCATATCCCTAAGCACCTCATCTACCCTTATTTTAAACACATCCAGGGATGGTGACACAACCCCCTCCTTGGGCAGCCTGTTCCAGGCCCCAACAACTCTTTCAGTAAAAATTTTTTTTCTAATATCTAATCTAAACCTTCCCTGGCACAGCTTCTTGCCATTTCCCCTTGTCATACCACCTGTCACCTGGCTGAAGAGACCATCACCCACCTCTCTACAACCTCCTTTCAGGTAGTTGTAGGTGGTGATAAAGTCTCCCCTCAGCCTCCTCTTCTCCAGACTAAACATCCCCAGCTCCTTTAGCCATTCCTCATAGGATTTGCCCTCCAGCCCCTCCACCAGCCTGGTTGCCCTTCTCTGGACTTGTTCAAGGACCTCAATGTCCTTCTTATGGTGAGGAGCCCAGAACTGGACACAGCACTCGAGGTGCGGCCTCACCAATGCCCAGTACAGGGGCACAATCACCTCCCTAGACCTATTGGCCACATTGATAACTAAGGGTACCTGAAAAAACATGGAATTATTGTTTTCTTTCCAGTTTTCTTAGGTGGACTCTTGGGGATAGAAAAAGAGGACCAGTCTTCACCTTGGGAAGGGACAGTCTATTACTTCCAAATCAATGTATCACAGCAGAGTCCCGTGTTTCTGACACGCAGTTCCTCCCAGTGCCAGTCTCTCCATCTCTGTTCTATATTCCCATATAGAACAGACCCCAGAGTCAAAGCACATTTTATCCCAGAATAAACTTTTATAATTCAGGACAACACATCAGCTAAAAAGCAGTGATTGTTTACATATGCTGGCATTTAAGTTTGCCTGAAGCAATCATTCTGCCACTGTAATAAATCCTGCTGTGGGATTAAATGCTCATTTGAATTTTTATTTTTGGTTTTAATCCAAGAAAGCAAGAAAAGGCCAAGAAAGTTTTTTGGTATGATATTCAAGATATTAGCTGAGGAATGTCAGCTGAGTTCTTCAGGAGTAGAACATCCTAAAACGGTGCCTGCTGAAAGTGCCTTGGACCCAGTAGATTCTCGGAATATAATCCTGTTCCAGTGCATTGGTAAGCATGAAACGATTATAAGAAATTGTTACATAATATTTCAGAAGCCCCTTGTGTTTCAGATCATGTATTTCCCATTCAAGTGAGTAAGAAATAATCTTTTTTTAAAACCTTGTCATTGGAAATTTTATGCTTCTATGAAAAATTGTCCCTTTAAACAGCAAATTGTAAATTTACAATGTGGTTTGCTAGTTTCTGATAAAGTGACACCAGCAATATATTCAATATATTCACTTTTAAAACTACAGGGAGTGTGCACATCTTCTAATTTTAGGCATATGATTTAGATAACAGACAAGATCGTTTGCAGAGAAACTGAAGCCTGCTGATTTGCCCTCCAGGCATCTACTGTTTATAGTAGGTGTATAGACTGTGCCTAGTTTCTGATTTAAGCATATATTTTGGATGCCTTCAGTTAAATAATACAACATTCTTTTTCTTTTGGTGTCTCATTGTTTAAGCTAGAAAAGATTAAACTAGAAATGCTCCTTGGGCACTCAATGCTACTGTTGCTGGCCTTCAAAAATGATCTTAAAAATCAGTGTAGTTGGCTTCAGGTATGTACAAAGAGTGGTGAACTTGTATAAAAGCATGACTGAAAGGGCAGGTTTCAATGAGCAATAACCACCTCATACTCTCAGATTTAAGTCTAAAGCATTGGCACTAATGTGACTGGTTTTGCTGTAACATTGTAGTCACACAGTTTCATGTTCAGCTGCACTGCAGCTTTCCTATTTATGCCTGTCAGGCTTAACCTGTATATACCTTTTTGTGCCTTGCAGGTCAGAGGCAGTGATATTGTCAAGCTGCAACACCTCCAGCTATGTGGTAGCACAAAGGCATCTAGCTGTGATGGTGGTGAATGTCATGTGGTGCTGGTCAAGAGGTGGACATCCAAGAACCATAGTGAAGATTCAGCTTCCCTCTCACTTTCTGGGGCTATGGGAGGAAGGGATGCCTTGACAAGCTTTTCCTTCTGGTCAAAGGGTGACACTGGGTGAAATTGCCTATCAGCAATGACAGGTAGTTGATATGCCAGGCATACAGACCTGCATGAGCATATGGAGACAAATGCATTCAAATTAAACCACACCAGAGCCATAATGTATTTGTATGACATTTTAAAGCTTGACAGTAACATTTTATTCACATTTATTTGTACCCAGAGCAATCCTTTATGTCCAGCAGTTCACTATTTGTGTGAAAGGGCACTTAACGTGAAAGCATTTTTCTGAGGAGTCTGAATTTGTTACGGTGAAAAATATCTTTCAAGAGGATGCATTTAGGCTGTGCGGGGAAAATGGTACAACCAGCATGTGAGCATGTGAAATTTAACTGGAGGTTGAAGTAATTTGCCCCCAGAAACCATTTGGTTCTTGGATCTGGAAGAATTCAAGCAAAGAAAGGTAGTAGAATATAATCTTTGTAAGGGGCTAGTTCTGAGTTCTGTGTCCAGTTCTGGGCTCCCAGGTATAAAAAAGACAGGGACCTCCTGGAGAGAGTCCAGAGAAGGGCTACGAAGATGATTAGGGGCCTGGAACATCTCCCGTATGAGGACAGGCTGAGTGAACTGGGACTGTTTAGTCTCGAGAAAAGAAGACTAAGGGGGGACCTGATTAGTGTTTATAAATATCTTAGACATGGGACGCAGGGGGAATTGGCCAGCCCCTTTTCAGTGGTCTGTGGGGACAGGACAAGGGGCAATGGCTGTAAGCTGGAGCATAGGAAGTTCCGCACCAACATGCGGAAGAACTTTTTCACAGTGAGGGTGACAGAGCCCTGGGACAGGCTGCCCAGGGAGGTGGTGGAGTCTCCTTCTCTGGAGATATTCAAGTCTCGTCTGGATGCCTATCTATGTAATATGAGATAGGGAGCCTGCTTTGGCAGGGGGGTTGGACCCGATGATCTCTCGAGGTCCCTTCCAACCCCTATGATTCTGTGATTCTGTGATTCTGTGATTCTGTGAACACTCCTGTGCTCATGTTTTGTCATGTTATAAAACCCAAGGTTAAAAAGAGTTATGTTTATTGCTCATTTAGACTAAACCATGCAACTCATACAAGTTCATGGCTTCATGTAATGTTGTTGGTAAAACAACTTTTACCTGATCAAAGCAACATATTTTCAAAATAAGTACTTGAAATGCTGGGCTAGAGAGGAATGCTGGCTGCACATACCACCAGAACATACCGAATCCCACTGTACCGTGTTCTGTTTTAATACAATGCGCTGAATTGCCAATCTGAACCAGTACAGTTTTCATCCTTCTTTTTTATCTGGTCCATAAGTTTGGTAAGGATAGTGATAGAGTGAGAGAACAATGAATTTCAGTTTGAGATGGGAGAAAAACTGCTTTAAAAACAGCTTCTCAGTGCTTCAGAATCCAACATACTTTACATAAAAATCAATTCCTGTGATGAAACTTCTCTGATAGCCCATTCACTGATGTGAAATCCTTCTACAAATTATTTTCTGAATGTACACAATGCTATGTTTGCAATTATATATTATACATTAACGTAGGAAACTTAATATATTTTATCTTTTTTCTTTTAAAATAAAGCATATGTACAAACATTTTACCCCTCTATTTGGCATATATGAAAGAACATTTTAGAAATATACTACACAGAGGTAAAAGACAGATAAAAGTAGATAAAGTGTTCAGCTGCCCAGAGGTCAGCATCTGAGGGAATTTGGCTTTTCAAGTGTTCAAAGACAGAAACAAATTCATTTGTTTGCACATTCCAGATCTTAATCCATAGTCAGACAACTTGATTTATTTCCCTATGGCTTCCATCCTTGTATGAAGCAACTTTAAGAACAAAAGACTCTATGAGTTACAGAAATTTAAAGGCTAAGGGACTTTTTTTGCTGTGCTTGTAGCACTATTCTGATACCTGACCCTTCTCTTTATTTGATGAATTACAGATATGACAATGTAGGATTCTCAGAACACCTGCTAATGTAGATCAAAATTCACCTTCAAGGAGGAGGATGCAATTTTATACATATTGTCTTTCCTTGAAATTTGAACAACCTTGTGTTGTAATAGTGGCTTTGGAGAGCAGAAAGTCTGCCAGATTTTTGTAGGCCATAGAGAAGTTATGATGGAATTTATTTATTGTAAGAGCTGGAGAAGCTGTTGCAGCCAGCTACCTGCCCTGTTTGTATCCGTTTTGATTGTTACTAAGATTAAACCATTGTTTTTTTCTATCTATTCTGACATTTCACAATGTATCTGATTGTAGTTTCTATTTTTCACTTCTGCTAGCCTAAGAAACTTTGAATAGTGTTCTTTACCCCTGCAATCATCTTCTTTCCCTTTAGAATTAGTTTCAGCTCAGGGAGGAGGTAAATCTCAAAGGTAAAAGCAATTTCACTCTCCAAAGTCACGGGTAAATACTATCTACCCAGTTTATAGTTTGTCTGGATCTGGATTTTCTTGCCATTTCTTTCACCTTTAAACAGTTTCTTTGAATAAAGGCATGCTGGCACCTCTCACCTGATTGCATGAAACCTAGGCTCTTGCCCAATTTTATTTTCACAGAAATTGGTCTGACTAAAGCCTATGTTCCAGAGAGGAATTGTTCCACATCTGTCAAATCCACCACTACCTTTTGCAACTGTTGCAGCAGCAATTAAAAGTACATGCATTATGCCAAGTCATCCAGACCTGATTTGGGGGTTTACCTTTTTTTCAATGGACCTTGATTTTAATTTTTTTTCCCTTTCCTTTTTTCCTCTCAAGACTTCTCCTTCACCTATCACTCTATGCTTTCCAGGAACTTTGTAGGAGGGAAAATAGGTTGAAAGGAGGGAGACAGAGGTTGAAAGTATGTTTGTTGGGGTTTTTTACTGCTCCCAGGGTGTATGAAAAAATTACATAAGGCCTCCTCTTGTCTTTTTCCAGCTATTTTTCTAATCCTCATCCCACTTACCCTCAGGCACTGATCCCCAAAGCCCCCTGCAGTCTGCCAGAAATGATGCTGACCCACCTTCCACCTCTTTCTCTTGCTCTCTTCAGTTGTATAAATCCAGTCTTTCTCATATGATGCAAGAGAAGCTGCACCAGCGGCCAGTTGCTCTCATGGCCATCAGATCACCATTCTGATGTAGAGGGAGGTAATTTGTGCCTGTTCAGGCAGGGAAGAAGACATCCACAAAGGAGGGCACCTCTAAGCTGCAAATGAATACAATTGTCTGTGCCTCAGTAATTTCTTCCTGGACAGACTTCTAGGAAACTCCCTCACATTCTGCTGTTTGTTGCTTTTAGCAGAAAAAATAAGTGTTATGCCAAATTTTTGACTGCATAGACATACGAAAATAGGGTTGGTTTTCCCTTCTAAGTAGTGAGCACACAATAGGATTTTGGATCAGCATGTTGTGGTATCTTTTATTGTGACGGGGTCTCAAGAACATTTCCTTCCTTCTTTCCTTCCTTCCTTCCTTCCTTCCTTCCTTCCTTCCTTCCTTCCTGTTGGTCTTTTCCCAGCTTCCATTTTTTCCTTTATCTTTTTTTTCTCCTTCTTGCTGTTCTGTAAACGTGAGTATCGTTGTAATGCTGAGCTATGCTGTGGAAAAAGCCAAGTGTGTTTTTATTCTGCATATTTGTATGTTGAGACTCTTAAATCACTTTTCATGTTTTCTGGTTTTGCTATAATTGCTCTAGAAGGCAGCACTACCAACCTGAAATGGATTCCTGCCTCTGTTGGTTTCCAATCCATGCACTTTAAACAGAAAAAACCCCTATATATTTCTATACGGCTACTACAAAAGTGACATATCTATAAGTGACACTAATTAATGAGGGGACCACATACCCCTTGGTGCTCTACCAGATCTGTTCCCTTCATTCCCTCTGTGCTGTTACAAACAAAACCCTCTCAATATCTATAGCCACACTGAAAAACACTTCAAATGAGTACTGTTGAAACTTGGGTGAAAATAAAACTGTCCCTGTATTTTTTTTCACATGAAGGACAGTAGACTGACTCCAAATATCCAGATGTAAGGTAAGGAGAAATAATAATAATAAAAATTTTAAAAAGACTATAGAAAATCCCTTTTCCATATAGACTTTATTTGTGCCATGTGGATAAATCTCCTTTCGGAGGGTTGAGTTTAATGAAGTTGGAGATAGACTGCCTCACTCTTCAAGAAACTTTTGGTTTCTGCCTTTCTTTTCTAAGGGACATTGTGCCATGCAGTAAATTGTCTTAAGCTTTATGCATTCAGCTCAGTTAACTTCCCTAATTCCTAGTCTCTTGAGCAGAGCTGTAAACAAACACGAACTACAGACCTGAAACTAAGCAAGAGCAAACAGCATAATGATATGCCAACTCGTTAGCACAGTGTTCATGCCTTTCTTTATAAAGTGTCTGTGGTCCTGTGAGTAGGGCGTAGAGGTAAACAGGATAAGGATGGAGTTATTTTGTTCCCAGTGAATTAGAATACACTCATTCTCATCTTGAATAAAATCCAACACTTTAAAATTACCATAACTGCAGAGAATAAGAAGGCACAGAAAACATTTTTTGAAGATACAACACAAAGAAAGGGAGAAGACAAAGCTCCTCTGTTTTAATGATTTGTGTTTCCAAATGAAACTATCAGGATGAAAGTTGATACCGGTAATCAAAATTAAATATATACATGAAAAGAAAAATTCATCTTAAGAGTAACCTTTAAATTGCCATAAAAATTGATGATGGTAGGATCTGCAGGGCTTGTTCTCATCTATCACTATTCCAAAGCATTGCAAAGAATTGAAAAGCCTACTTTAAGATGGTAGACACAGAGTGACTTATTTAAACTTGCTTTCACTTAAATTACATACTGACAAGTAAGCAATGAAACTTTTCTCTGTTTTCCCCTCTAACCACAGCCTATGTGTAAAACCAGGTAGCAGAAATTTTAGCCCACATCTCTATTAAATTGGGTAATGACTATTCACCATGCAGTTTTTGGCAAGTAGAGACAGGGCAACTGTTCAAGAAAAACAAGAAATTTCCTGCTGTATATGAACTGCTCATAAACACTTGAGCCCTGGCACTTTTTACTCGAACCCTGCAGGTCTCAGATGCCTAGTATTAATAGACACTGCTAATTACAAGCAATGTGGTTAAAGCAAATGCTTAGCCATACAGAACATTAATTGACACTGTTGTTGGGGAAAATGAAGGGCTGTGTGTGTGGGGAACTGTTTTCCCTGTGAGAAGGCTCAAGTCATTGCAGTTTCTGCTGCTTTATTCATATTTTCCCAAAGTAGGTCTAGATTTAGACTGCATTCTCTCCCTTAGAAGACCAAGGAGAGAACTCTGATTCAACAGTTCCTTTCTGGCTCCCCTGGTTCAAGGTGGGAGGTAGTCTGCTAATGACCCATTACCACCAAGTTTCCACAGCCATGCTGGCCAGGCCTTTAGGGGTGTTAAGTCAAGGTTCCCTTCACTGCCTGTGCTGTAGCTCTGCTACTCTACTTACCCATGTTTCATGTATTAATACCTTTTGCCCCTGCCCCTCACTCAGCTGTGCTGAGCATCACAGCAAAAAACCAAAAAAAAAACCCAACAAAACCCAAGCCAAAACCAAACAAACAGGACCTCCTATTTTTTTTTTCTGATGTATTCAGAGGATTTGTGCTTGTAGATTTTTTTATACATCTCATATATCTGGTCTTCGTTCGGTAGCACAAAGCCTGACTTTGGACTTGGAGATTTATTAGGTTGCTCTGCCTGCTTCTTGCCTAAGGAGCTGCCATTTTAACTTTTGATAATACTTGAAATCCCATTTGGTCAATCTACTGGCTTTTAGGATGAAATTAAGGACAACGGGAACACCTTGGGTCAATAGCCAGGAGGCTAATGAAAATGAATTAGCTGAGGATGGGGTATAAGGCATAGTGGTCATAATAGATCATATACCTACATAAAGAATGTAGATAGGATCACTAAGATTTTACCTTTTTCAATGTAAAGTTAGTCAAGAACTAGAGAAATTATCCCTAGTAACTGAATGTAGATATGATCACTAAGATTTTACCTTTTTCAATGTAAAGTTAGTCAAGAACTACAGAAATTATCCCTAGTAACAGAAAACTCTTAGTATTGTCTGTTTGTTCGGTATCTCCAAGTGGGTGGGAAGAATTTTACCTTTATGACAAAATTTAAAGAACAGAGAGACTAAGTCTAGGAAATCACCATGGAAACAAACATCTCATCTGACCTAAGAAAGAGAAAAGTAATTTTTGTTCCATTTCTCAAGAAGAATTTAAAAGGTTAATGACCCAAACAGAGAGCTTTACTATTTTTATCCTTGATTTTCTATTGTGCAGCAAGTGAAAATGAAGTGTTGCAAAAGAAAGGGGCAAATCCCTCAATTTATGGAGTGTCCTGTTACTTTTCATGGCACAGAAGGGGTTAGGATTCAGCAGGTTTCTAACAGGAGTCATGGCTGACCATGGGGTTGTACAGAGGGAGTGGAGCAAGGCTGAGGTGGTTAAAGTTTAGATTTTCCAGACTCCTCCTAAACTGGAAGCACAAAGGACGCTGTGGAGTAAATTTTAGCCTCCGTATTTGAGGTAGGGTTTGCAGATAAACTGTGCGGTCTGCAAGGAGGGAACTGCGTGTTGCTTGTTGAGCCTGAAGAGATGAAATGGTTTCTAAAACCATCATGAACATATTCATTACTAAAAGGATCAGCTTTACATAACAACACTATAGCTTCATTTGATAAGTTCTGGTGTGAGAATGAAAATTTTATTCCTCCCCTCCTCCGGTACAGAGCACAGCAGCCTTTCATGTATTTTTAACTCTGCACCACTACATCCAGGTGTAGATCTCCCTCTGTACAAGAGAGGGCAGCCTAGTCCTGGAAATCGTGCCTCCGGAGCTCTGGACATCTGGAAAATATGTTACCTTATTTGTTACGCTTGACTGTAAAAATTACTGCGTAAATTGAAAATTAATCTTTGTTCTTCGTTTTATGGGGGACGGGAGACTACTCTGAGACTTCTTATGTTTGAAGGAAAGTTACAAAATAAAATCCTTTGTTTTATTCATGGGAAATTTCTGCTAATGCGATACAAATATGTGGGTTTCTTCAGTGATAAATTACTTTACAACTTGTAGTGTGAAAGGCGAGCTGAATCAGAGCCCTGTGTCTGGACTGATCTCATCAATTTTGGTTCCTCAGCAGGGATTTGGCTTTTGATCACACACTTCTTAATAGATCCAAATATCTAGACACTATGGCCACTTGTGTTTAAATCCTTATTGCTTGGGTTTATTTCATGCATCACTTTTTGCTCTTAAAAGCTAAGAGGTGCAGCACAGGGTCAGACTGAAGGTCTGCATTGTCTGGTAATCTGTCTCTGAGAGCGGTTAATAGTAAATGCTTAGGGAAGGAATATAACAAATAGGGTGAACACAGAGGGATCGTTGTCTGACATACCTTCCCACCTTCCAGCAGTCACTGGTCTAAAACAACAACTTCCTGAGCCAGAGTTCCTATCTTGACAGGCCGTCTCTTTCCTCTGAGGACATTCCATGTGCTCAGTATACCTGCAACTGGGAAGGCAATTTAAATATTTCCCTTCTTTGATTTTAAGAACTGCTTCGCTGTCTGAGACGGACTTTCTCCTTTCATGAAGCTTTCTTTCATCATTTTTTTTTCATTTCTCCTCTTTTACTTCCTTTTTGATTTTCTTTGTTTTGTTACATCCCTCAAAAGTTAAGCTCAGACTCATGCCCTGCTTTCTGCCATAGCCCAGGTGCCTACTGAGTACGGGATCTTGTGCGAGTTTCATTTCCATCAAGTATCCTTCCAAGACTTGTGCATAAAAGAGATATCTATCTTCTTGTCTGTTGGTTCTTTTTGCAGTGCACTGCTATGCACCCTCAACTTGATCCACTTCACTTTTTTTTTTCAGTATATTTCTTTTTTCTTCTTTTTTATTTGAAGGTATCTGTTTTAGGAGTGTCCCTTCTGCGTTGATGTCTCCTAAAATGAAATGTCCAATGAAAACCAGGCTTGGGTGATTTGGTTTGCTGAGATATGGGCAGCTGAATTCTCAAAGATGACACTAATCCTCAAAAAAGATCGCCATATCTCATTATTGCCTTTAAAGAGCAAGGGAAGAGGACTATTTCATTGCAGAGGCTAAGTTAACAGCAAATGGAAGGGAAGAAGGAAGGAAGGGAGGGAAGGAGGGAAGGAAGGAAAGAAGGAAGGAAGGAAGGAAAGGAGGGAGGAAAGGAGGGAGGGAGGAAGGAAAGGGGAAAATAATGGAGAAAATCTTCCTTAGGAAACCTTTGTCAATCAAAATGTCCCCACAAACTCTCTTGCTTATCACTCTTGTTATTACTGCATGTCTGACCTGCCCACACTACTACTTGGGCCTTGCAGTTTTCATGATTTAAAGCGACTCTTACCTTTAACATTCCATTTATAGGACACTTGTCTTCCTTGTTTAGAATATTGTGGGACACAAAAATGAAAGGGAACCTCATGAGCACAGACAAATCATACACTAGTTAGTCTGTGGCTGTTTTCTGTTCAGCATCTGTCCCTAAGCTTAAAGCTCCTGCTATCCAAACACTACATAAGCACCTATAATCTTCACTGCAGAGCTGCCTTGCTGGAGAGGCAGGGCTCTAGCGTCCCTTGCTAGCACATCAGACATTAATTTCTTTCCCAAGTAGTATGATGAGGAAGTATAATGGATTTTCCTATCTTAAATCAACTCTTACATGCAATAAGGTGTTGGCAACCTGGATATTTCTCAATACACTCATTCTAGCATTTTGGTGATTTATGGATGATTTGTGGATCAGCTAAACCACAGCCTAGGTGTCAATGCCCTGGTTAGCTGTGGACACGATGTGTTCATGGAAAGCAATGGCTTGACTCTAGGACAAAGTTTCAAACCCACAAAGTTCAAATGGGTTCAGAATTTACTCAAACACATTCTCACATTCCTCTATTTTATGGACAAGGGTAATGACCCTAAAAGCAACTGCCCTGCAGCATCACTGGAGTGAAAAATTGAAGAGTTGTTTTCCAAGTAATTTGACTCTGTACAGCTGGATCAATAGTCAATATTTCTAGGTCTTGGCTGCCTTACTTCTACCTAATTTTTACCAATGAAGTCCAACACAGAAGGCCCCGCAGGATCTGGAGGGGAAAAGAGAACAAGAAACCATACCTGGTCTCAGTGCTCTCTGCTTTTTAATATACCATATGTATTGAAAATTCAGGCACTCAGGTAGGTTTATAAATTGGATGGAGATGTGTAAGTCACCGTAAAACTGAGAGTTGATCCCTGTTATTTGCCAAGTACTGGTGCAGCATGGGAATATTGCTCAGCAGAATTGTCCTGGTTCATGTGGTTGCCTGTTTGTAAAATGCCCAGTCTTCAAAGCTAAATTTCATCCTTGTGCTAATCTGACTTTTCTAGTTGTACTTTATATCCTCCCCCCAGAATTTTTTGGGCTGATTTTTAATGGGATTGTACCAGTCCCACAGAAAAACCCTAGTAAGCATGATTTGAATTAATGGAGACATTGGAGAATTGGAAAAAGCCCACAAAATTGTGCCAACAATTTTTTAAAATTATGAAATAGCAATCCTTGCCATCCAGTCCCATGCCTTGAAAGCTTCTTCTATACGAGTGTGCTTTTTTCCTCTTCCTCTTATCCCTCTGGAAATTCTGCTTCTGGGTAAAACTGATGTGACCAGGAGACCTCCTTTACAGCTATGTCAGAGAGATAATGATGGCACAGTGGGTGATAGTGTCTTCTGCACCAAACAGTGCTCTGCTTTACAGTTGCCAGAGAGAGGGGTGGACATCAGGCAGCCAGGAGTTATGAAGGTCAGTACCAGACCTAAGACTGGTCAATGTTATAAGCATCTACTTGGGACTGAGTAAAATGGCTCAGTGGCAACACTGCCCCAGTCAGCCTGCATGTTAGAAAGGAATAATTACCTGGCAGGGACATGGATATGCCAGGAAAAATAGGGCAATATGGCAATATGTGGCTGATTTGTGACCACAGATGCCACTTGGGTGGTGCAGACAAGCTCTGACTGCTCTCAAGAATTTGTCCAAGTAGCTCTTTAGAAATTCCACCTGGCGAGACTTAAAACGTATCTTTTCAGGACGTTGTCCCTGACTTCCTCGAACATGGGTAAATAGCTGGTTTGTGTATGTTCACGCACCGTGGAGGATAGAGTTTAGAATTTTTTACTAAGGTTATCCTTTTGACACAAGGCCAGATTGTCAGGGACTCAGATCTACGCTGGGGAGAGCCGTTTGGTTGGCTTAGTGGGTGGCATTCTCATAGGCGAATAACAATTTCTTTGTTTTGTTTGTTTTATGGTACCTTTATTCTTAAGGAAAGGACCCACTGTGTTTATATATGAGCAGACTGTTCTCCTGTTTTGGAAAGTTATGTGTTCTCTCCCCAGCCTTTACTAACACCCCACCCTAAAAACCAATTTTTAAAAACCAATTTAAAAAAAAAAGCTCAAACAAACAAAAAACCCAGAAATACAGGGACAGGTTGAAAATGGCTTCATTAACTTTGGGAAGTCCTTACCTAGTAGCTAAAATGGAAAGGATCAGTAAAAAAAAAAATAAAATCATTCCTATTCATCTGTTTTCTGTCATGGATTCTTTTGGCTGCTGCTGCATGAGAAACAGCGAGAACCTGTAAATAAGTCACCTCCTTTTGCAAGAAGAAGTATAATTTTCACAAGTCTGAATGACTTTCTTCTTCTTGCTATGGCTTCACTTTCAAATTTAGACTCCACTGCATTGAAACTATGAATTTCCAAGAAAATTAAAATCCTGTTTAATAACAGCGATAAGAAAATTTACTGTGTAGAAATCAGGGAAAATATATCAAGTCATTGGCTGATACTCAGTAAAAAAGGTGTATTTATCATGAAATCTCATTGTTGAAAGCTAGCAAGGAGTAATGGAAGTTGTGTTTTCTCAGAATCAAATAACACGCTTTTAATCGTTCTGTTTCTATAAAAATACAAAGAATAGCAGAAAACCAACAATAAACACAAAATTTAACAACTATATCTTGAAATTTTTTTGTCAGGCAAAATGACTAATTTGGAAAAGTTTAGGGTGACTCATAAGATACTATAGGGATGCACTGAATGTGGCCAAAATGAGAAGCAGGCTGGATTTTCTGATAATTTAATGAACTGTTTTCAGTCAGAAACATTTGTTTTTGAGTAACTAATTGGATTCTAAAATGATTTACAAGTTCCTGATTGGCGGGTTTTTTTTCCTTTTTTCCTTTCTGAAAGGGAAAACCACATGAAGTAGTTTACTTACACTTGGAGTGAGAAATCAAACATGTTAAAGGCAGGAAATTCTAAAATATTAAATGCTTGACGGTAACTCTTGCCCTCATGGCTTATTACTTCTAGTTAAAATTTGTCTTCTATTTGCTTTTCATATTCTCTCCAAACATCCTGTTTTTCCTCCCCTCTGCTCACAATTACTAATCAGTATTTTGATAAACCCTGATATATTAATTAGCATGAGGTATAAAGATAAATTTTACTTAAGTTCTTTATTTAAGTCTACATAGAACACTTTTTTTCTTTTTTACTGTGAGCTGTTTTTCTATCTGCCTAACAGTTTTATGAAGATAGTTACTTTTGTTTTCTTTCTGTAAAATTACATGCTTTTGGATGGACATGGGATATTAAAACTCAGGTAAATAATTCAACTACTCAGTCACTTACAAAACTGTTTAGCAGTAGTCTGCAGGCTCATTCTGGTTAGTATTAGTTCCTTCAGCTTGTCAGTCCCTCATAGTGAATTTGGGCTCTGTGGGATGGAACACATTTCTTCCTGCTCAGAAGAAATACGTCAGGCCATTTCTTCTTGCTTTTACTTTTTTTTTTCCCTGCCACCATAGTCATGGAAAATAAAAGGGTCAGCTACAAGGAACTTGATATTTTATAGCTCTCTCTTGACTTTACTGTGCCTAAATTTTAATAAATGCCTTTCGTTTTTTCTTTTAAATCAATATCTGTAAAATCTCAGTTTCAAGTTGGTGATCCTGTGCACTCATTGCAGATTTCTTCAATATCTCTGTACTACTTTCGTATCACACAGATTTTAAACTTTGTACTATGCTTAAGTTATAAGGTTTCAGTTCCATAAATGCACTGAAGCTGTTGAATGCCAAATGTGTGTAAGCACATTCATGAGTGGGGAAAGGCTAAAGAACTGCTACAAATGAGCACATACATCTTTTTTTTGTCTTTTTTTTTTCCTTCTTTCAAAATTAGACACTATAAAAATATCTTATGATGTCTGTTGAAAACTGCAGCTGAAGAAGATCTCAAAATGTGGATAGGAATGATGAGAGCAGAACGAACAATCCTGTGATCCAACACACCTAAGGCAAAAGCTTGTCCTTACTGTGTCTTTACTGTGGGTTCCCAATATGACACTCTGTGTGTCTGACTTCATATGGTTAGGGAAAAATAATGTTTTTAAAGTTGCAGTGACATTCCCAACATTCTGCTATATCCAGGAAAATTCCAGCTTGTCTTTTGAAAGAATGTCCTGAGTATTTCATATGTAGATTGGAGCAGAAACAGCAGAGGTAGTGTGTTGGTAGTCATGTCTGCATAGACTCTGGAAGGACTAAGCAGGTATGAGCTAACCTTTGCAATCTCCTTTGAGAGAATAGTGATTGTATGCAGTCCCACAAAGACAGTGAATTGAGGGGTGAGGGGGGGAGGCAGGGACAAGGACAGTTAAGCTAAGAATCAAACAATTTGGTTCTTTCTCCTCCAGGAATAAGCTGCCTTTCAGATGATCTGCACAAGCCCTGCAAAGCAAATACTTCCATCTTTTCCCTATAATGATGTTGAACTTTTACAAAGGTTATAGTTCTGTTTTCCAAGACTTGGCTCAGGCTCCACCTGCACAACACGAAGCAGATCGGAGTGAGTTGTCCCTCTGCACCCCAGTTGGGTTTCCTGTTAAAGATATTGGCAAAGGCTTCCCAGAAACTGTTGATCCCAGCAGTTCATATGAATCCTGCACGTACCCTGTTGCCCTCAGTCATTTGCAGTACAGAGACTGCATTATAGCCATGCCCTCTAAAGTTTTTATCTTCTTTAAGCAGCAGAATGTGCCCCTCTTCCCTGTCTGCTTACATCCATGTGGAATTTGGCAGAGGATCCACCTAAGGAAGAGGCTAAGTGTCTTCTCTCCTGTATTGGTTTTCTTTGGAATGACCACAAAGTTTCCATTCCTTATACACATCACTGGCTCTTCAGCTCACTAGGAAAAAAATAGCACAGAGATGTCTGTCTCCTTCTATCTAGCCCTCCCTTCAGTAGTGAGTTAGCTATCTTTTTTCCCTCTCTGATTTTTCTCCCTGAGAACACCATATTCAAACCAGAAATCATTACCAAAAATCCTGTAATTATATGAAGTCAGGTAAATAAGGCTCATCAGCACACTACAGTGAGCGACTTATGTCAGTGGATGCTGAATCAAATAATGCCTGTAAGTAACTCCTGCAAACAGTGGTCCAAGTCATGTGGCTGCAACCAGTCCCTGAAAACCATTTTATTTCTGACTCTTCACAAGACCAGAACACTGTCACACGTTTGCAGATCTTACCTGTCTTGTTGAGCAGGTATTAACTAAATCGCAAAACACACTGCAGAGCCAAAACCTTACCTTCGACCTCTCATATCTAATGCCATTTGCCATAAATTACTGCCTGTCATGTTGTGCCATGATACATCAAAGTAATCTCACACTTGTACTGGACAGCTGCCATTACAGCAGAGCTATGATGCACACAATAAATCCACATTTTTACTGTCTTGTAGATCACTAGATTTAAATTTTTCAGGTGAATGGTGGTGTGGTGACAGCAGTAGCACCTCTTGCCTCTGCACGGATCTTCAAAGAAGTCTAGGATTATTATGCCCGTAAGAAAGGAATAGAGATCATGTTTTTCTGCCTTGTAGGGTATTTAGGAGAACTTTATGATCTTAGAGAGGTTCTTTATGATCTGCAGAGAGAAGATGCCACAGAAGTAAAACTGTTCTCACACTGTGCAAGACAGTATTTCAGTGATGTTGCTCATAATTTTTTTAAAAAATAAAACCGGAGAGCAGTTTAATAGTAATTCATTTTAAAACTGGCAGGAAACCCTGAGAAATGTCTAATTTGGTACCAGCATAGTAAATCACAGAAACTAATCCAGGCAGATCTGATCCACAGCTAATAAATTGTGGCTGAATTGAAGCATTTTTGCATATTGAAAAAATCAGAGTTGCACTAGTGTTTAAAAAAAAAGAATAATATCACAAATCAGGCAAACACAAATCATTTAGGAAAGACCAAAACATTCAATCAAGATCAACCTTCAAATGAGGAAAGATTATTTCCTTCAACGCTGCCATGAAAAAAACCCAGCCTCTGGTGAATTACTTAAAAATGTCTCATTCAGAGTCCAGTACAACTGATCTCAACTACTTCTGTTGAAAGACATTGGCTAAAGACTCTTTCAACTTTGAGGTCACCAAATATCCCTGCAGAGCTATGTCCAAGTCACTTCCACACATGTACACAACAGGGTTTGGAGAGATGGTGTGAAAGATAGGTCCATATGCCTGCACGAAAGTATTCTTGAATTACTCTTGAAGTTCAAGCTTCAAGTTGGCCAAGGACAAGCAACCTCTGATGGCTGCTTTAACATTAGCAACTTTCTGGGCCCATGCCAAGAGACCTACAGAGATGCTGGGTTTAGTATCTTGGGCACAGCTCTGTGCTAACCCACCACTATTCTTTAGTGCTAATATCTATTCAGCTAATACAATGCATAAGTAAGGCACTGGGCTGCATCTGCGTATCTCTGTGTAGTCTTTCTCAAACAGAGACCTGCTGCCAGCAGACCTGATCATGAAGCTGCCCTCTGTGTTTCTTCATTTGAGACCTGTGAGGTCAGTGCAGACCCCTTAGAAGGACAGAAACTTAGTGGCAGCTCACCTTGAGACTGGCTACTGTAAAATACTGGCTTTGAACTCTACAGCTGAATTAACCAGAGCTCTAGTTATAGGTGAAACTGCCTCCCCATGCAGTTTGTCACAGCTGTGCTGGAGGAGGGGAGGAAGGTGGATGGTGCTCTGTGAAAATGAGATCTCCCAGGACTTCAGCTATTAGTCTTGAGCAAGCATCTACTGCGTAGAAAACAAATTAAAACTTTGAAGGAGTTTATGTCCTGGAAAAATGGATTTTTACAGGACCAGCAAAAGACATGTCCTGGATGCTGAGGCTGGTCTGAAGTTCCCTTTCCATAGCACAAATATCTTGGGACTTCTCAGCAAAGCTATTGTGCAGTTTATTTATGTTTTAGCGGGAATGTAACATTGCACTTTTCTCTAAATTGTTTCATTTTAATGAAACTTTCCAAAATAAGTCAGCCTGAGACAGATACCTTGTCTGGGAAAATTCAGCCCAAACAGTTAAAGCTTGGCAAAGTTTTATAAACAATTTAAAACAGCATCTTATAATGGTCGGCATTGGGCAGCATAGCTGCAGTTGTCGCTACCAGCTCTGCCCAGACTCCCTAAACTGTCAGAAGGTGTTTGTGTTTCAGAACATTATTTCTACAGTCTATTTGAATTGGCAGATGTTTGTTTTTTAGCTGCCAGTGTTACATTTTGCCTGAGATAAGTGAAGTGCTGAAATTCCAGCTCAGAATGTGCTTGGCTTGTAGCAATTTCAATTTATATCATAACTGTGACAAAGCAAAGCGGGTTCACATTTTTCAATGTTATTTTCTCTTTAAGAACAGGGACTTCTGTGTGGGCCAAACCAAGGTCTGTGGCACCCAGTGACCATGTGGATGTTGGTCTGGGGTGTGTTTGCAGAGCACTGGCCCTGATGCATACTGAGCGAGGCCTCAGGCAGGTGCACAGAGGCCTCACTCAGATGAGGCCTGTCACGCAAATCCTGTTGATCATAAGGCTGCCCTTACTTTTCCTATTCCCTCCTTGCAGCCTCATCTTCTCTATCAGGGTCATGAGCGGAGCTTTCCCACTCAATCTGTTATGTGCAGATCCAGGAGACACTTTGAGTGGGTACTACATAGTTATGAACGGGCACAGAGGACATTTTGTTCCTCCCCAAGGAACCAAGGGTGAGTTGATTCACAGATGAATTGCTAATAACACACAGGTTTAAAGGTTAACCTGTCAGTTCCTGGCTAGGAGACAGAGAGAAAGCACATTTTTCCTATAATTCTCAAAGATGGAGAACTTAAATTTCCATTGGTTAAATAAAAAAAATATGTATTTTCGATGTATATGTATAATACACAAGTAGTTTATTATATGGGTACAAACATATTTCAGGTTTTTTGAAGGATTTCAAAATTTTGCTTAATTCTGCTTCAATGCAGTGCTTTGTCAAGAAGGAAGATTTGGATTGTTGCTTCAGGTTATGAGAAACAGAGAATTATGGAAAATAGAAACATTCTATTTCTACATTGATTTTTTTGTGTTATAAAATGGAATTGAACGAAAAATTTAGAAATTAATGGAAAAAGGTTGCACAAAACTCTTATCTCAAAGGGGCCTTGGCTTTTTTCTTTCCGGCAGAATTCCAGAATCCTGAAAAACTACCAGAAAACCGGCAAAATTATCATCCTTTAATGACACGTCTCAATTTTGCTAAACGTATTCTGACAGAAAGGCTTGTTTTTTATTCTCTATACATGCAACTCACTGTAAACATATTGAATGAATCCTACCAGCTGAGTGCTTATACAAAAGACATGAGAGCATGATGTGAGGGGTGTTTCTTGTATGTCTCTGAATCTGCGGAAGACGATACCCGTTTCAACATAGCTGGATGGAGAAGTGAAGTAGTAGTTTGCAC
The DNA here is from genome assembly GCA_013400835.1 of Zapornia atra. Taxonomy (NCBI): domain Eukaryota; kingdom Metazoa; phylum Chordata; class Aves; order Gruiformes; family Rallidae; genus Zapornia; species Zapornia atra. The sequence goes on from VZTU01012158.1 coordinate 286,621, forward strand.
CACACGTGGATTTGCTGTGATACACACAGAGCTGTTGATAATCCCCAAACTTGATAATCCCCAAGTCTGAATCTTTTCTTGGTGTTTGTAAGGTCCCTATGCAATAATGAGGATGCTACTCTGCTTGAAAGGCTGGAAAAAAACCTGAAACTGCTTTGGGTTGGTTGTTGAAGATCCCACCAGGCTACTTGGAGGAGCAATGGTGTTAACTTGGGCATCAGTCAGTACTGCCTTTAACACCTCTTTCATCTTTCCCCTCACAGATATTTCCTCTGGCAGCATTACTTACAAAAGAAAGTGTCAAAAAAACAAGTCCACCACAGTGTGCGAACAACTCTAACACAGCTACATGCCCTCACCCTGCAGCAGAGCTGCTCTTTTGTCTCTGCACTGCCCTCTCATTCATCCTCACTTGGTACGACTCACAGGTTGGGACTTGTTCCCCTTGTCACAGACCTGGGGAGACATAGGACCCATCCCCACTGTGTTCCTCTTTCCATGGCATGGGGAAGCCTGGTCATCCTCCACTGTGGCAGGGGGTGGGGTCTTTCCTGCCATCCCGCTGCAGTGGGATTTCATTGCTACATGTAGTCCTGCTGCACGTGGTGATACAAGTCATGCATGAAATCTAGCCCTGGCATTCAGAAACATCCTCAAATTTGGCACAGACACCCTTGACCATCTCTTTCAACCTTGCGAACTAGAGGAAATGGAAAATATCTGAGGAGGGTGCAACAGGTGTTCCAGCAGCTCAGACATATTTGCATTTAATTACACGGCCAGAGACTGTGGGGCTCATAAAATTTCTGTGTTTGCACCTTTGTTCTTGCACTCGCTGAGAAATGCTGCAGCTGCAGAAAGCTTTAAGAAAATCTTTTCACCTTATAAAAAATGGAAATGTCAGACCCTGGCGGGATATCTAAAAGGTGAGGTTCTGGTGTGAGAGTCAGTTTAAGTGACATATTTAAAAGTGAAAGTAATAAACAACATGGAACCTCATTTTTGTATATCCTGTCAGGTTTTCAGGTATACTGAAATGAGAGCCAAGCAAATACTGCAAAAGGACATTTAAGCATTCATTCAAAGGCTTCAGCTGGCTGTGGTAAGGTTTTATAGGCTTTGCTAAAACATACAAATAAAAAACTTAGTTGACAGGGAAATAGCAACATTTAAATAAATATTCTGAGGGTTTCTGTATAACACACCTAAGGCATATTCACTTGTGCTTACACCAGTTGCCAGCTGTAATATTTATGCTTGCTGGAGGAAAGGCAGTTCTGTGAACTACTAATTTATGTATTGCACCAGTCAGGGTATATTCTGATCTGATGTGATCAAAGAATCTCCATTTGAAACTGTGACACAAGCAAGAGCTATCTGTGGAAATCCAAAAGCCTGGCTCTCCATAGAAGTGTCGGTGAGCAGCCTCTGCCCATCCATGGGACTGCTGGGAGTGAGTTCTGAACTCATAAAAAGATAGCTGATGTCTCTAAACTACAGATACACAAATAGAAGGATTCAGATACCTATATAAACAAAAGATAGAGGACTAACCTGGTGATAAATGAACTATTTTTTGATCTCCTTGTATGTATCTAAGTAGTCACAAGTAATGAGATGCTATGTAACTATTTATTATCAGGATTTTTCAATCAGAATTCTGTTGGACACTCAAGATATTAAAAAATTCATTTTCTATCACATAAGCTTGTGATTTTTTTTCCTACTTACCTAATTAGTTTTAGATTATCTAACTCTATGTAGCCACTTAAGAAGAGGTGAAATGCTTCCCAGAAGCTCAACTTATTTTTCAACAGCTCACTGCATGCTCTTCAGCACAAGCAGAAAGGAAATTAAATCACTGAAGAGTCACCACCAAAGAAACACTGAAAATATTGGATGTGTGATGGCTCTGAGTGAAGCATGTGGAACTAGTTCATAATTTTTAATTGAGACCACAGCTCAAACTCTACTATGTTTACCTTCAAAATATGCTTCAAGAAGTATTTCAGGAAAGAACCTAGAGATATGATGTTTCTTTGCAAATAGTGGCCTGCTTGCAGTAGTAAGATAAGTACTCCAGGAAGTATTAGGAACATTTTAAATATAAATACGTCTGTACTGTCATCCCTTTAGAAATATATTGTATCTCTTATGGGATTATTTTTCAAAACAAGTTTCTAATGTTTTGCTTTTTTAATTCACTACAGACATACAATACTGGTACTAGTCATTTTAGGAATTTTTTACGTCTTTTCATGGATATTGACTTTAGATGAAAGAATGCTGTCTCTTTGAGGGTTGTATAAGTTATATTAAACTACAAATATATCATATTTAAATCTGTTCCTGAATAACACTAAGTGGATCTTTCTGTGGGTCTGTCCACGCACACTTAAAATATGTCTTCATGCACGTATTTTCTGAAGAGTGGGAATGAAAGTTGGATACAAAATCTACCTCTGTTCAATAAAGGTAAAACTGTATGTCCACTTTGGAAAAGGTTGCAGAGATTTATAGATACTGAGTGTGATTATTTGAACAGAATGGCAAGGACTGGAGTGGAAGTTTGAACTGTGTACTAGACGTTCGTTCAGCTGTGTTTGAAATGAAGTGGTGGTCAGTTTTACAGGTTTCTGCTGCACTTCTGCCAGCAAGGACAATAAGTTTAGCCTAGTCAGATTTATTTTACTACAAATTCCCATCAGATTTCACTTTCAGCTACAACAATGCTAAGGACATATTAATTAATTTTAAAAACACGTGCACATTAGGCTGGATTTTACAGGCTTGTTTTTCTTACCATTTTTCTTGTAGCAATAACAGAACTGGAAAATCTATTTTAGGTTAAAGAAATAGTAATTCTGAAATATCAACAGGAGGATACTATGTGCATGTGCACATTTGCATGTGTCCATGTCTTGAAAAGAGCTTCCTGAGTGCCAAAAGCTTGCTAATAAAAGATATCTTTATTTCCCACAATCATCTTCCTCCTCTTTAACGTGCCATGTCAGCTGGCTCTCACAGGATGGTGGCTTTCTGCAGATCACACACGAGGCACAGTTTTGACTTTTCCTTTTTTCCTAAATAAAGCTCCTCACTTTGGTTACCTAGCCCAGATCTTCCAGTGAAAATATCTCCTAGGAGCATTAATTGTATTTCTTCTTCAGGTTTGCTGGGGCAGCCATAGGGAGAATGGAAGGAATGATCTTGCATCTAAGGTTTTTATTCCTCTCTTTCTGGTCTTTTTAATCGGAGGGGGAAAAACGGATGGCACTAGTTTCATCAGCAGCTCTCCCTCACTTGGCTTCATTTTTATTTTATCTGGCATGAAGCAGTGAAGCCTGTGTGAGTTATTACTGTCTCATGTCTCAGTACACAATTAATTTTTTTTTCCCATCCCAAACTGCCAGGGCCCGGCTTTCATCCAATCTTTACAAAAAGACTACTGTGTGAGGGGGTGTTTTTCATTCTTTTTCCGATCATGGAGGCGGTACTGGAGAATTTTCTTATTTTAAGATCTCTCCTTTGGAGGGAAAGAAAAAAAATCTTTAGTTAGTAAATTCTAAAGTTGCATCATCCTGTATATAGGGCTGACATTTATTTTTTTTTTTAGAAGGGGCAAGGGATTACATAGTTATTTTCTAGCTGAGTATTACCATTTAAGTGTTAATTTCCCATCCTGCATATTCTTCCTTGGTTGTTTTATAAACAGGTAAGTTCATGCAAGTAATTACCTCTTTGAATCTTTATATTAAATTTCAGGGGGTTATATTTAATTAACTCTTACTAACTGCTCTTGAAATTGCTATTTTTAAAAATCTGAGCTTTTCATGCACTGGCCTTAGCTTTGTAAAACTATCTGTAACTGAATTACCTCCAATTTTTTATTTTTTTTTGTCAACACAGAGAAATTTTGGGCTTTACTTTGAAAAGTCTCAATTGATAACCTGTACTTTAGGGATGCCAGCACTCTGGAGTCAACATACGAAAAGAGTCTGCTTAAACTAATGTAGTTCCAGACCTCATTCACAGTGAGATTTTTATCATGGAAGCTTCACAGCAAAAATCCTCTTCAAAAAGAAGAACAAACAATATTTTGCATCAACTTTACCATACTCCTGTATTCAGATCCTGAATGATGTTCGTTATCCAGCTGGCCCATGAACAGATCTTCTATTTTGTATTCTTTTTATTTCCATGTGTTTACTATTCCTATGGAAATCAACATTGAGGTATTCACTTCCTAGCTGATATTTCTCAGAATGGCATAAGAACCCTGTGGCAACATAATGGGGGAAAAAAGATGGAAACAGTGTGAAATACACAAAATTGCTTTGAAGTGTAACAAAAACTCTCCTAACTTGCTAAAATTCAGGTCAGTTATGGTAACCAGTTAGCAGCACTTGGCCCTGTGCTTAAAGTTGTCACATCAGAAGTAGTCATTCGGTCCTATTTAATTCTCAAGATAGTTTATACATGTCTATCTTCACTGGTAAATTTTCATAGCTGCTTGGAGCATCTGATATGCTTAGGTTGTCACATCTTTGACCGTGTTAAACAACTAGATTTCCACTAAGTTTCCTCACACTAAGCATGTGCCTGCCGACCCATGGACGAAATCTGAAGGCATTGTTCAGATACAGACTGTTTCAGCAGCACAGTCTGAATATGAACTTAGGAAGAAAAATCATGTAAATCACATCCAGATGGAGTAGAAAAAGTTTGAGAGAGATACTGATGCCTCCTGAAAACCTTCAATCTTCTCTATTCCTATACTCCTAGCAACACAGAAGAGTCACATTTCATCCTCCATTCCTCTCTAGAGCCCCTTGAACAACTGCTGGGACCCCTTCTTCTTTGCCATCCTAGAGCATGTTGGAACTGTGCTGAATTTTTCCCTTTCACTTCTGAGAACTTCTAAGCCTCTACACATTGCCTGATGAATGGAAAACCACCCGAAGGTACTGACTTGAATGAGGACACAAAGAGGACTGAAAGAACCAACCCAGAATTCCCCAACTTACGAAATTTACCAGGTGATGAGAGGTGAAGTTGTAAAGATTTCAAGCAGACTGTAATGAGCAGGTTGCCTCAAGCACTGACATCATAATGAGCAGCAGGTTAGACTAGGTGACCTCCTGAGGTCCCTACCAACATGAACTATTCTGTGGTTCTGTTTAGGGCTTCCGCTCCAGAAGGTGACTAAGGGTTATGAAAGCTTACTGGAAAAGAAAGCCTTCCTATAACCATCAGGGACCTGTCAACACATTTGCAGTGCAACCTTTTTCCCTTACTGTTTGCATCACCTGCTTAAGGAGATTCCTGTTCTGAGTACTGGGGTTGGTGACTCTCATTCCTAAAACACCAATCTGCCAAGCACAATTTCAGGTGCTTAGTTAAAAGTTTCATTAGGTGGTGAAACAGCTGTAGATCACTAACTCTTTTGTTGGGTCACATTGCTGCTTCAGATGAGGGAGTGGGGTAGCCTGTTAAAGCCTGTTAAATCATACAAGTCCTAATCCTTCCGGCATTCTTTTTTTCTTGGGCATGTAATTTTTGTTTTCCAGAAAAGCACATATTACACAGATGCCGACCTTTCCATTGCCACATTTCTCCTTTCCATTTCTATGTAATACACCTAATGATTGATAAAATCAATCAATCAAGACAGGCAAGGGAGAGAACTACTCCAGATTAGGAACTGAACAAAATATGTAAACCAAAGGATGTTATTAAACAGCCAACTTCCACTGCTGCTTAAAGGTAACAATAGGGTGTGTCAGCAATGCTGACTGTATCTCTGTTAAGTGTAATCATTAGTGGTGTTTTAAATAAATGAATGAGGTAGAAATATTTGCTAATTAGTTTGGAACAGGTTATAATTGGGGAAGGCTGTGAGAAACTCCGTGAAGAAGCGATCACATTTCTAACAACACAGATGAGTACATTTATAGAAACAGAATCAAAGATGACAGTGCTTTTTCTGCTTTTCTTGTTGAGAATAAAATTAATATATTCTTTGGATATAAATAGAACATTGTCATAACACAAAATCCTAACAGATGCATTGTTTGAAGGCTGACCTCCATGTCTGCAGCCTGCAAGAGACCATACTTGATCATCACCTCAAGGTCAATGTGAAAATCTTGCGTTGTTATGATCTGCAGAGTTTTAAGGACTTCCTGGCATGCCACAAATGTGACAAGGATGTCATTCATGAAGATGATACTGTTACCTGCCTAGAGGTACAGCAGCTGCTCTAACAGCATAGTCTCTTTGTTATTCAGCTGATGTTAAGAAAAGGTCAGGATAGAGGCTGCAGAATGACATGTCAACTTGCAGCATGGGATAGTGCCCAAGGTGCTTCCTTTCATTCAATTTGGAATCCAACAACTTGTAAACTTGCTGATATTTTGTCCGTCGCTACTAGCTCTTTGTTATGATTGGTGAGTAATGATTTTCCCTAGCAAAGCAGCTGTGTTAATCTGGAAACAGAAGAGGAATAAACACAGAAAAATTACTTGAATGCAATCTAAATAAACAGACATGTTGGCATTGTCTGTGCTCTTTCTATCTTGCTGACAGATTTTGATGTGAAACGACCATTCAGAAAAAACAGGCAGCTTGAGAAGGACTCCTCAGGGTAAATATTCTGAGGTATTTCTGTGAGCACCTAGCAAGACAGCGAGCAGTATAATACACCTTGGCATGGATATAACAAAATCTGTCAATGAAAGGGGTATTTCTAATGTAGTAATAATATAATTCATGTACTTACTGTATCAGGTAGTAAATTAGGAACAGATTTCACCTTTAGTGCTGGCTGTTGGATTTCCCCAGTAAAATGTCAGACATCAAGACTCAAGGACTCTCAGCAGCAGATGCAAAACTGAACTTTTTTCCAACTGGGGTAAGATAGGGCCTGTGGGGAAAGAAATGGTCAAGACAGGTCACACAGGCAGGTGAAAAACCTTTTTTTTCCTGCTTACAGCACTTTTGGGAGATGCTGGCCTATCATGGCTGTTTGCTCCCATAGCAGCACCAGGGATAGATTTCCAGAGTTTGGGCTGGGCAAAGTTAGCAACTTGGTGTCCCTGGAAATGTGCTCTCACAGTTCTGGGTGCGCTTTGACCTGACTTTCATGGCCAGAGTGATCAAACACTATATTGTTAGCTCAAGTACACAGATTGGAATTTTGGGAATAAAGTAGTTGGTGTTACAGATCTGCCATCTCAAAATTTTTCCCCCTTTCACAGCAGCATCGGAATGGTAGAAGTGAAAATCCCTATAAAGGGAGAACATTTTTGATAACATGGAAACGTCATTATAGGAGGCAAATCTGTAACAGGCTTTAAATGAGGGTAATTGACCATTGGTACAGACTTCCATGGGATGTTGTAAATTTGTCACTTGGCATCTTTAAATCAAGATTGGCCGCCTTTCTAAAATAAACACTTTATTTTAACCACCAAGCTATTGAGTTCTGTTACATTGAAGGGAAAAATAATTACCTTCAATGAGGGACTTTAGCAAAACATTTCTGACTTTTGCTGTACAGTAGTTCAGAGCAGTGTTTTCATTGAATCACAGGCTGGTTTGGGTTGGAGGGGACCTCAGAGATCATCTAGTTTGAACCCACCTGCTATGGGCAGGGACACCTTCACTAGCCAAGGTTGCCCAAAGCCCCATTTAACCTGGCCTTAAACACCTCCAGGGATGGGACTTCCACAACCTCTCTGGGCAACCCGTTCCAGTGCCTCACCACCCTCATAATGAAGAACTTCCTAACATCTAACCTAAACCTACCCTCTTTCAGCTTAAAGCCATTGCCCCTTGTCGTATCGCTACATGCCCTGATGAACAGTCCCTCTCCCAGTTTCCTGTAGGACCCTTTTAAGTATTGGTATGCTGCAATTAGGTCACCCTGGAGCCTTCTCTTCTCATGGCAGAAAACATCATGGGCAGGGACACCCGCCACTAGACCAGGTTGTTCAAAGCCCCATCCAACCTGGCCTTGAACACTTCCAGGGATGAACATTTCTTATGGATGATATGATCACAGCAGTCCTTTCTAGGTCTACTATTAATATTCTATAGACAGTGTGTGTAGCTGACTTACTATGCACTGGAGGGCACAAGTGTTCGCAGAGGTCTGCAGTCAGTCCTTTGAACCTTTGGTCAACCTGGCAAGATGGCTTATGCAGTAAATCTAGGGTGCTTGACAAGGTACTGCAGAAGAGACAGATTCCCCATGCATTGCAGGCAGCAGCAGCAATCTCCTTCATTTCCTTCTGTGGTCATCAGAGAAGTGGCTCCCTATCCTAGAGAGCAAACTCCTAGAAGGCAAGATATCTTTCATAAAGACCATCTCCTGGCAGCAATTATAAATTTATTTCTGCTGTTTATTCTGCCGTTACTATTATTATGCTCTTCAGTGCTTAGAATATACTACCCACTTAAAATTTGTGACTGTGCCCTTTTTTTGGGGAAAGATGGAGTGATACTACAGTCAGTTTGCTAGATAGACTGTAATTTTCTCCTTTGCATCATTTGCAGCTACTACTCTTCTGCACCGTTCACAGCAGCTATCATCATCCAAACTCCTTACTTCAGTTCTTTGGGCTTGTCGTAGTTTTATAACATCCATTTCAGGGTGAGGGACAGATAAATTACAGAGGTTGCTGATCAGACCTTTATGGAATAGATCTTATATCTTCACCTAACATGCACCCAACAGTAGTTTCTGGTTATTTTCTTTACTGTTCTGCAGTGCAGACAAGGATCTCAGACAAGTAACCTATATGACAGACCTTCAAATTCATTCATTTCACTGGTTAACAATTTTTATCACCAGCAATTGCTTTTCCTTAAAGGGTAAGAAACCTCAAGCTTTTCATAATTCTAAGTGTTCTAAAGCCCAAATTTTCATCTGAGAATGAGCTGGAATGCATTTGAGTTTTTTCCTAAGACTACAGATAAAGTATGTCAAAGTATCTGATTTAAATTCACCAAATTAACTTCCTCTTCAAAAGAAAAAATATTTATTTTATATTTCACAAATAAACAAAAAAGATCCCCCATAAAAATGTGGGATATATACTCATCCTGAGCAAAGGAAAAGATTTATCCACATGATTCCATTTAGTAATAGAAAGAGGGGTAATACTTAACTGTGCCTTTCTGTGAGACATTTGCTATTCTTGCAATTAAACACTTACAATAACCACTGTATATGGATCTCCACTGGATCTTAATTTAATCCTCACCATTCGATGACATGTCAGACCTCATCAATTTTACACCTTTTTCCCCCCCGGAATGAGTTTTTATTTACCAATTTCAATCCAATTACTCTTGCTCTCCCATTTCATTAGGCCTTGTAAATGTGATCCCACAATACTGCTGTTAACGGCTGCTAGCAAGACCTCATAAATATATTTTATAATTGATGGATGTTACATAACGAATGAATGCCTTAAAAATCATGCTGAAAGGCATTAGGACACCAATCCTGTTGGAGGAAGAAGCAAAAGCTGCCCTCTCCACATCTGGAAATAGATTAGTGTGTTAGACGGTGCTTTCACTTGTTATTAAAACTTCTCTGTTTGCCTGTTGTGCTTGATACATTATTAGAGAAGACAGCTGGCATTTGACTGAAACTTACAGTCAGCTGCATATTCTGAGCTCATGCAGAACTCAGAATTGTGCTGGTGCAGGCTGAAAGCCAACAAAAGAACAGAAAATAGAAAATTCAGAAATTGTATGCAATATTACAAATTTGTACACTGAAAACTTGTGGATGTCAAAATGTAGGGTGATGAGCACACATCCTAATATTCAGAAAGTTCACGTGGATTAGGAATAATGCAGCTTCCTCAAGAATGATCCTGGTTTGGTTGCCCACTTGGTTGCTCTACATATGCCACTGGAAGATGACTTGTATGTATTTTCAGGTCTGATCAAGTGGATTTGCAGCAACCAGTCAACTTGGAAACAGGCTGTGAGAGAGGATTAACACAAATACATCAGATAGGGTAACAGAGAGTACTTTTGTATATAATGTTTAATGTATTACCTGTATAATTTTGGAAAATCCTCAGCCACCTGTTGTATATGTCTCAAGTGAAGTTATAAATTTAGATCCTGACATGAGTGAGGCTGGGCACACAGCCATAGAACCACAGAATAATTTGGGGTTGAAGGGATTTCTGAAGGCCATCTAGTCCATCTTCCCACTCAAAGAAGTTCTAACTTCAAAGTTAGACCAGGTTGATCAGGGCCTCTTGAACATATCCGAGAATAGAGATTCCGCAACCTGTTCTAGTGTTTTTTTCTCATATCAAGTGAGAGTTTTCCTTCCTGCCATTTCTGGCAATGGGCTCTTAATTCTGTTGAGATGTGCCTATGAAAAGGGTCTGGCTCCATTTTCTCTACAGACCCTCTTTAGATAGTTAAAAACTTGCAACTACATCAACCTTCTCTTCTCCAGACTAAACATTTCTACCTTCAGCAGTTTTTTCTAATTATAGTATTCACCAACCCTCATTACTGTTATAGCGGACATACTCTGGACTCACTCTCCAGTTTGTAGGCATCTCTCTTGTAGAAGGCCCAAAAACTGGGCACAACATCCCCGTTGTGACCCACCAGTGTCACATAGATGGACAACTTCACAAAACCCGCAGGCTATGTTCCTTCTAATGTAGTTTGGTGTGCAGGCTGCCTTCATTGCTGCAAGACTGCACTGCTGACTCGCATTCAAACAGACACCCTCCAGGACTCCCTGTTTCTGCAAATATGCAGAAAATTTTGGTCTAGTTTGCCCCATCCTGTACTGGTGTATGGGGTTACTCCATGCCAGAAACAGGGTTTGGCATTTTGGCATTTCCCTTTGTTGAACTTCTTGAGTTCCCTCTGTACAACTGTCCTGGTCATTGATGAAGATACTAAAGAGCATGATGATGAACAAAACATGAAAATAAACAGTGCCATATCAGTTCCTGAAGGATGGCTTTCACAACCAGACACCAGCTGGGCTTGTAACCACTGACCATCATCAATCTTGTGGCCCAAGTGTATGGTCAGTTTTTCAGTCACATTATAGTTCACCTATACAATCCATCTCTTTTGTGTTCAGTTACAAGGATGTTGTCAGAAAATCTTGCTGAAGTCTACGTGACATTCACTGCTTTCTCTTCATCCACAATGCCAGATACTTCATCATAGAAAACAGCCAAGTTGGTCAGGTGTAATTTTCCTTGATAAATCTTTGCTGGCTACTCCCAGTCACCTTGTTCTTCATGTGCCTGGTAGTGGCTTTCAGAAAGATGTACTCTAGAATCTTACTGCATGCAGAGTTTTGGATGAACATCCTCCTCCGTTTTTTATTACAGGCATTACATTTGGCTTTTTCCAGTAGACAGGAGCCTATAACAATTGCTACAAGCCTGTCAAATCCATTTCAGTGACTTAAGCCTGTTCCTTTGACATCTTGAATACCTCCTGGTATGTCTGATGGATTTCCATATGTCCAGCTTACTTAAGTAGTTTCTAACTTTCTCTTCCTCTCTTTGGGTAACATCTGTCTCCTTTAAACAGTTCTGCAATGCATAGGAGAGAATGGCAACAGTTTTGCACTGGTTAGTCTTTAAGCAGTAAAGACTAAAGGAAAGTATTGGTACCTAAGCCTTTTTTATGTCCTCCAGCACAAGATCACCTCTTCCATTAAGAAGTATAGTCAGGTTTTCTTTGATCTTGCTTTTGCTAGCAATATATCTATAGAAGCTCTTCTAGTTCCTGCCAGTTTGAACCCCAGCCAAGTTTTAACCTTCCTAATTCCATCCTGCTTGCCTTGGGGGAAGATTTTCTATTCCTCCTAGGTTGACTGTTCCTGCCTCCATCTCTTGTACTTAGCCTTTTATCAGCTGAATGCAGGCTGCTCAGACAACACTCTTTCTGCCACGTAGGTCCCTATTCTTGTCTACTCAGGTCAGGGTGAATGATATGTGTCCTCAGGATGTTTGCCTTGAAGACTGACCAGGTCTCTATGGATTCATTATCTCCTACAGGTTTCTGCCTACCAGTTCCATGAACAACCCGTAATCTAGTCTCCTGAAGTCCAGGGCTCTTTTCGGCTGATTCTCGCTCAGTTTCCTCTGGATCTTAAAATCTACAACCTCCTTGTCTCTGCTGCAGCTATCACATCTCTAACCAGGCTGCCTTAGTCATGAGTAGCAGGTCCACAAAAATACCTATCCTAATCCAGCACCTGTATTAAAAATTATCTCTGATCATCTCCAGAAGTATCCTGGACTGCTTGCAGGTACAGTAGCAGTTGAAGTCACCTGTGTGAGCCAGGGCCTGTGATCATGAGACTTTGCCTCCTTTTTTGTGCCCCCTAATCTACAGCCTCACAGTCTGTTCTCAACTGTGGGGCAAAGCTCTATGCATTGAAGCCACTTCTCTGTACAGGCAGCAAATGCCCCTTCTAGACACCTTTGCTTGTCTTTCCTAAACAAACAGCCTGTGGGTCCCAGCCTTCACTAGGACTGAGACACAAGAGCCTTAGTTATGTTTTTAGGTACATTTTCTCTATTTCATTACCAAAAAATCTCAGTCTGGACAATCAACAAATGTTAGTCTGAAATAAATTCAGACCACATTCCTCATTTTTATCCCTACTTATCTCTTATGCATATCATTTTGACAGTAGGATCCAAACGCAGGGGCTCATGCCTAGCCTGTCAGGCATGTTGCATTGCACGTAGTGCACCAAATTCACCTCTGATAAATCTTTGTTGCAGTCAGCAGCTACATCATTCAAGGCCTCTGTGACAAGCCTCAGCTGTACTCAATCCACGGAATTGCTCCAGGTATTCTCTCTTTACAGAGGGTTTCTCTGTGTATGTTTCCTTGATTTATTTTTACCCTGCACAGAAAATCTCCAATACATCATTTACCATGAAACTGGCTGTTACAAGACATGAGATTATGAAGAATAATTACTAACAGAAGCAAGTTGCTTAAAAATCATTAATGCATCTCAATGAAAATGGTTATTAATCTTCCCTTGAGGAAAATGATCTGTATTTAAGGTCCACATTTTTTCTAGCTTCTTTCCTCGCCGTATTTGTTGTCAGCATCAAAATTGATACTTGAAGATTTGTCCAGTGGTGTTGCTTCAGGCTTTAGCTGTCAAACAAATTTAAGGGATTATGTGTAGATAACAGGAGCAATACTGTTTCCAAAGGTCTAATAAATCAGAGCAGCTGCCCTCTGCCAGAGACTCTAGTGTGATCCCGCATGCAGGCTGCGAGACCCAACACACCTGCACGCTAGGAAAGGCGTGCATTTAAGTCCTTGGGCTTGCTCTAATGATATCAAATAGACCATTTACTACTGAGTGAACATTCTGTGATTGTTTCTGATGAATAATTACTATGAGAACAAACCAGGGTCTTTCATGGAAAAATGAGTTTCCTGCCCGTCGTATAAATAGACACAGCCATAGCATAACTTTCTCAACCCCTGACATAAACTACTACTAGACTTACTACTAATGTTGAAACAAATATTCACTTCTGTCCAAGTAAACCCCATGGATTAGTCAAAAGCTCGATTAAGCAATATGATGTTTAACATTCTTTTCAGCATAATTTTACAATTTTTCTTGCTTTCAACTCCAATTCACCCCAAACATAAATGAATGATCTTTAGCTTTTTTAAGAAATATTCCCATAATTTTGAAGCCATTATTTGGGAAGATATTAGTTCACCAAGAAGGAATTTCACTGTTACATCTCAATAACTGAAATTGTGTTAAAACTTAAAAAAAAATTCTCAAGCTTTGTGTTTTTCAGCCTCACTACCCTACAGATTTGTAAAGCATTTGAATCTTTCCAGCCATTTAATTCTGAAAACAAACTTTTATATGGACCTGTGAAAGTGTAATTTAAGGTAATGATGTTAAACCACTCAATGTTCTGTTAAACCACTCAACTTCTCTAAGATATTACATTTGTTGAGTGCATGTCATATTAATAGAATCAAGGATAACATAAACTGAGAGGTCAAAGTAGCATGAGGAAAAAACTCCTACTATCCTGTATAATCCTAAAGAAAAGAAAAAGAAAAAAAAAAGAAACTACTTTTCTAAAACAATAATATCGTGCCAGATTTCAGCAGCTTCCAGAATAGTAACCATTGCAAAACAATAGAGACTTTCCCAAAAATGTCCACTATTCAATATCTGAATTAAGGCTTTGACAGGATTTGTACATGGATGTGTCACATGAATCTGTGCATCTGTGACCTTAACCATAGCTAATACATTTGCATATCTTCACAGGAATTTGGACTATTGTGGGAATATGGTAGACAGGAAATTGGAGTATTATAATTTCTGTAAAAAGTGGCCTGGGAATATTTTTTTAAGAGGCGTTGTGAAGAAATGCATCTAAAAAGACATCTGTTAAAGCATCCCACAAGGTCTATGAATCTGTACTGTGGTAAACTGTATCAAGTTATCTCCCTCTGATAGACAATCAGTACACCTGAGAGCCAGCCTTTTCTGACAGGGCCATTTCATCTGATAGAGTATCAAATGGCTCGTTGATTATTCTGACTTCAAAGGCCAACGGTGCTGATATCTTCAAGGTGGTCTGTAATGCCTGAGTGATGAGGCCACCTGTCAATGTGACTGCAAAATTAAAGAGAATCTGTTGGGAAATGGAGGCTAAACTTCCTCTCCCTCAGATTAGCCTGATTAGCCTTGAACAATTTAACTTCTGCAAATCAGTTTTGTAACTATGGGAAAATTATTTATCAGTGGCTACTTTTTTAGGGGGGGGAGGAAACTGTTTATGGTGAATAGTTCTGTAAAATGCGCTCATCTGCTTCAGAACCAGGGTTTCCATTCACTGAGTTACAAAATAGACAGAATTACTCTTCAATCAATACTTGAAATGATGAATTTGTTTTGAATGTGTGCTGGTTTGGGCTGGGATAGAGTTAGTGTTCTTCACAGTTGCTGGTATGGGGCTGGGTTTTGGATTAGTGCTGGGATCAGTGTTGGTAACACAGGGATGTTTTAGTTACTGCCAAGCAGGGCTTACACAGAACCAAGGAGTTCTCTGCTACTCACACCACCCCACCAGCGAGTAGGCTGAGGGTGCACAAGGATTTGGGAGGGGACATAGCTGGGATACCCCATACCATATGATGCCATGCTCAGCATATAAAACTGAGGGAAAAGAAGGAAGAGGGGGATGAGTATGTGTTTCATGTGATGGAGTCCTGCTTTCCTGGGGATGGCTGAACACCTACCTGCCCATGGGAAGTGAAGAATGATTTCCTTGTCTTACTTTGCTTGTGAGCACAGCTTTTGCTTTACTTATTGAACTGTCTTTAACTCAACCCATAGTTTTCCTCACTTTTATTCTTCTGATTGTCTCCCCCATCCCACCACAGAAGGAGTGAGTGAGCAGCTCTGTGGGACTTAGTTGTTGGCTGAGGTTAAGCCAAGACAGATTAGTAAAAATAACTATTCTTCTGCAACCTTGTTCTTTTTGATGAAAATTCTCTGTTGAAGATAGTGTGATGTCAGGAAATAAGTAAGACAAAAAAAAAATTCTTTATTGAGTAATAATCTTGTGACCAGCAAGAACTTCTTGGGTAACAATAGCTAAACTATTTTAATCTTTTTGACAATATTTTGTATTTGAGGAGGAAGATGGAGGAAGAAGATATGCTGGCCTTCTGTCTTCTTGTTGAAATTGGGAAGAAGGAGCCATTAAGAACTTCATAGTTCTTAATTGGAGGATTGTGGGGATTGTGTGTTGCAATATGGGGCGCTTTTCTGCTTTTTTTTACCTGTTCTCATAATCTAAGCAGGCAGCTGCAAGGGGAAACTTGGTGTTAGCCAGTTAATACAACTTGTTGATATTTACTGTCCCATAGCTGGCTCACTGCTGCTTCTTTCCCAAGATGACAGTGACCTTCCTGTCACAATGTGGAGTGCACCCACTCCATGGGCTAAAATGGAGGCATCAACGTCACCTGACAGGTACATCTCCAGGTACTTTTTTGGAACGCAGATGCATGTCATGTCAACCCCTGAGGCTGCCTAAATACTGTTTTAATGATAGTCATGTGGTAGAAAAAGGGACTGTCATGTTCAGCCTTCTGCCTCTGCAGTCTACCACTTTGGGCAGTTGAGACATTATCTGTTCTTAAGCCCCAATAATCATGCTCACGGCAAGGGAAACATTGTGCAGCCACTCAGTAAAACCTTTGCCCACGTGAATATTCAGGTCCATATAGAGGAGCTGGCTTTAACAAATCATCCATCAGAAAGAGGGGCTTCAGCTGCCAATGAGATGCTTTCATCTCTGAATCATAACCTCTTGCAGGGTGTAAATGATCATAAAAGAGGTTATGGTGGGTTGACCCTGACTGGATGCCAGGTGCCCACCAAGCTGCTCTATCACTCTCCTCCTCAGCAGGACAGGAAGAGGATAAATATAGGTCAAGATATAGGTAGATTAATAAGGTAAAAGCAAAGGCAACCCATAAAAGTGAAGGAAAATAAAGGATTTATTCTCTACTTCCCATTAGCAGGAAATGTCCGGCCACTTCCCATGTTATATTTAATTATTACTGAAATCCATTCTTACCAGCACTTATAACTTAAATGACATACTTAAACCATCTTTATACCCAAGAAACAGATTTATACATTCTCACTAACTACTATCTGCTGTCCTTTAAGATTTAGATATTACTCTTTCATACCATGGGCTTCCCTCTTATGGAAACTGACTTGACTCGACTCACCTCCTACAGTGGCTTCAACGACTTGTTGTGTAGGACTCCACACAGCAGCTTTCCCCTTCTGATGGTTTCCTACAACATAACAGGATCCATCAGTAAACGGAACATAACACCTTTCATCTTCTTATAACTGATTATATGGTGGTGTCTCCCAGGCACAAGCCACCTTTTCAGGCAATGCTCCAAAATCTCTGCCTTCTGACTAGTCCATGATCTCTTCCAGGATTTCTGGGTGGTTGGGTTTCCCCAGTTAAGCTCGTTGCATACAACTGCGACCCAATTACTCTGTGTAACGCTGTTTGGATGATGTGTAGGAGGAATGTTTCCCGTGAATACCCATTGTAGTATGGGCAATTGTGGTGCTAAGAGGAGATATGCTTCTGTACCAACAACTTCTGAAATGGCTTGAACCCCCTCATATGCTGCTATCATATCTCTTTTTCAGTCAGGGTATTGTGGGTTTCTGATCCTTGATTGTTGACCTTGGTTTTCTGCCAGAGACTCTGTGTGAGGCCATGCTCCCCAGCTGCATTGTGCATTTTACACTGCTGGTCCTGTTTGGACAGGACCAAGAGCTAGTGCACAAATTTTTCCTATTTGATATGCTCAAAGGCTTGTTGTCACTCAAGGCCCCACTCAAATTAGTTCTTCTTTTGGGTTACTGGATAGAGAGGGCTCACAACCTGTAATATATGTTCTCCAGCAGCCCACAAGACTTAGGAAAGCTTATGTTTCCTTCTTGGTAGCTGGTGGAGTCATAGTTGCTATCTTGTTGACCGCATCCATTGACACATGACAGCATCCTTCCTGCCATTTTATTCTCAAGAACTGAATGTCCTGTGCAGGTCCAATGACCTTGCCTTTTTTTATGGTGGAACCAGCTTTCAGAAGAATATGAATTCTGCTTTTTTTCCTTCTCAAACACTTCTGCCTTGTTGCCCAATACAATTATGTCATTGATGTATTATAGATGTTCAGGGGCATCACCCTTTTCCTGTGAAATTTGGATTAGTCCATGACAAATGGTGGGGCTGTGTTTCCACCCCTAACACAGTTGATGCCAGGTGCAGTAGACACCTTTCCATGTGAAAGCAAACTGTGGCCTGCACTCTGCTGCCAATGGAATTAAGGAAAACTCATTGGCAATGTAAGTTGCTGAATACTACTTGTCTGCCTTTGACTTCAGTTCATATTTGAGCTCTAACATGTTTGGTACAGTTGTTCAGGTCACAATAATCTACTATTAACCTCCACCCTCTGTCAGACTTTTGCACTGGCCATATGGGACCTAATGAAAGGTGAATGCATCTTGATGATTGCTCCTTGGTTCTCCAGTTGATGAATCAGCTCATGGATGGGAGTCAGGGAGTCTCAGTTGCTGTGATATTGCCACCAGTGCACCATCCTGCTAGCAACTGGCATCCGCTGTTCTTCAACTTGCAGCGGTCCCACAATGAAGGGATCTTCTGAGAGGCCAGATAGGGCAGATAGCTCTTGGATCTTCTCTGTGTTCACAGTGACAACATTCGAAGTGCATCAGTAGCCCTTTGGGTCCTTGAAGTTCTCTGTCTTGAGTCTATGCCAAGGATACAAGGGTCCTCTGGGCTAGTCACAAGGGCGTGCTTTTCCCACTTCTTCCCTTTCAGCTCACCTCAGCCTCCAATACAGACAATTCTTGGCATCCCCCTCTCAGTCCAGAGATCCAGATGGGTTCTGTTCCCCTATACCCTGAGAGCACCAGCATGCATTGGGCACAGGTGTCTACAAAAGCCTTAATGTCTGAGGGTCTGACATGCCAGGGTATTGAATCCACACAGTCCAGTAGCCCTGTCATCCCTTTCTTGACCAAAGGCAGAGACCCTCTATTCCTGTTTCTGGTCAGAGTATTCAATGCATCTGCTCTCAGGGAGGGTGTCCCTCCTGCGGGGGGGTTGGAACTAGGTGATATTTGAGGTCCCTTCCAAACCAAACCATTCTGTGATGCTATCATACATGAGGATGGAGTATGTTGCTCAACTGCATTAAAAAAAGGTTAATATGATGAAAAGAGAAGCTCTGCTTGGAGAGCCTTTCTATGAAGTTTTGTGTCCATATCTGAGCTGATAAAGTGTGAGAAAACATCCACAGAAAAGCTGGAAACTGAGTAGATGTTTGTGAGGCAATGACTGATTTTTTAAAGTTTAAGCCTAATATGCAGATTATATCCAAAGAAAAAAATAACAAAAATAATTAAAGTCATGGGAAATGGAGAGACCTCAATATGAGGAAAGATTAAATATGCTACAACTATTTTGTTTGGAAAGTAGAAGGAAGTAGGACATCAGAATAAAAAATAACAGTATCTAGAAAGCAATGTAGTATTTCCAAAATTTAAAGAATGAAAAATAATTAAAGGCCAGCAGATAAATAATAGTGAGCTTAACATACTAGTCATGCAAATAACAAAATTAATCCCATATTTTGTAATGTTATTTTTAAAAGTTGCTTAGTAAGATCAGAAAAAAACCCAGACATACACAAAGTACACAGAATTTTTCTACTTCTGGAATCACAAGGACAAAAGCAGAAAGAACAAGAAAAGGCAGTCTTTTTTATCCATGCAGGAAAAATGGCATGTAAAGGCAGTTTTTTGCTTCAGATGATGTTTTTGAAGGCAGCAGAGCTGCAGTAAATAAGGCCAACATTCACACACTAGAAATTAACTTCCTCACAGCCTAGGAAATGCATCCTCTCATGCTAAAAAATATTGTCTACTTTTATTCAGTTAATCCAAATGCTATTTCAATACAAAATGTCTGCAGCCATTTCTAAGAGTGAGCAATGAAAATGTAATCTGTAAGCCCTTTACATTTTTCTGATGTCTTCTGAAAGAAAAAGGATTAATAATACTGAGAACAATATTCCAAAACTAATGAAAAATACAAAGGAAGTTGATATTCCATGCTAGAAGTGCAAACCTAAAAGCTAAAATTATATAAAGCATGTTCAATATTAAATACTCAAAGTGCTGCAGGGCCAGCTGCATGTATTTTGAAGTGGTCTGTAGGGAGTTTTATCCAGTAGCTTAATTCATGTGGGAAGGTGACCTCCTCTGGGAATCCTGCTATAGTCTTAAGCAGAAACCCTATGACTTCCTCTGCTCAATGCTGGAAGCAGAAAATCACAGAACCACAGATTGGATTGGGTTGGAAGAGACCTCAAAGCCCATCAAGTCCCAACCCCCTGCCATGGTCAGGAATGTCCCCCACTAGACCACCTTGCCCAAAGCCCCATCCAACCTGGCCTTGGACACTGCCAGCTTCTCTGGGCAGCCTGTGCTGGGGCTTCACCACCATCAGAGCAAAGAATTTTTTCTTTATATCTAATCTAAAACTATTCTCCTTTAGCTCAAAGCCATTACCCCTTGTCCTGTCATTACAGTCCCTGACAAATAGTCCCTCCCCATCTTTCCAGGTACTGGGAGGTTACTATAAGGTTTCCTCAGAGTTTTCTAGTCTCCAGGATGAACAACACCAACTCTCTCAGCCTATCCTCATAGCAGTGCTCTGGCCCTCTGATCATCTTTGTGACTCTCCTCTGGACTCACTCCAACAGCTCCATGTCTTTCTTATTTTAGGGGCCCCAGAGCTGTATGCAGTACTCCATGTAGGATCTCACCAGAGCAGTGTCAGAGTCACCTCCCTCAACCTGCTGGTCACGCTTCTTTTGATGCAGCCCAGGATATGACTGGCACTCTTCCAGCCCACTTGGTTCCCTTTTTTTATCTCTACATTTCCCTCTTTACTCAGCAATGTACAGGCAGCGCTACTATTTTTGGCTCTTGAATACATCATTTAACATTTGCTCACATTGAAATTCATCACCTATTTCTTCAGCCATTCTCTTAATGTGTTTAAGTATCAGAGAGAACAATCTATACCACTTAAAGTATTAATGTTACTGAAGATTTTACTTTCATCAGCAAAGTTTGTCAGTGTATAGAAAGATCAGTAGGGTCAGCTGCTGACACCTCTCCCCTGACTTAACCCAGAAGCAATGGGCTCAGAAATGTACTGACTAATAATTAAGAAAATATGTTTGATGTAAATTAAAGAAAGAACAGTTATGTCTGTCATGAAAAACAAATGAACATGAAATTTATTACAATGGCAGAAAAAAGCTGGTGACCTCTGGTTTTAAAATTACATCCAGCAAAGTTTCCCAGGAGGTTATTAAGACACAAGCAGAAGTAACTCTGGTTTGTTGATTGGCCCAGATCATTAGAGTCATTCCCAGCGGTATGTAAAGCAGGTAACTTGAGGAAACGTTCTAGGGAGGAAATTTCAACAGAAGGACAGTGTGCACACAAAGTAACCTTTTTTTCTTTCTCTGTATCTTTACTCATTGCTGACTGAGGAGACTTTAATTAGTTTGGTGTGATGCAGTTTCTTGCAGAGATACATGCAAACCCAGCTCTCTCCAGACAGCATTACATGTGCTCATCTTTCTCTTGGAAATAGATGCAGAACGTCATACGGGTGGTGCAATGATGAATGCAGCATGCTTGCTTCAGAGCACCTGCTTCCAGCTGTGTTCCAGCTCTCTGTGCTATGTGCTTGGTTTTCAAGGAGGCATAGACACCTGAGGACAGAAACACCCTTCTCAAAAGGCACCTAATTAGGGAAAGCATTGAGTAGCATCTTAAAAGTCATCCTTTTCTGTCTACTTGGGATTCTGATACAAAGTGTTTTCCCAAAGGTGACACCTTATTTTTAAAATCAAACAGAACATTATAATATTTATTTTGAAAAATAAGCACATGGAAGAAGAGAGACACAGCTCACAATTAATATTTTGGATACTGAAGCCATTATGCATAGTGTGGGTGGTCCAGATGCCCGCATTTGCCATCTTCAGCTTGCTCTCTCTCACCTCCCTGAGGAATTCTTGGCCTCCCCTCCCCTGTTGCTTCTTCCACTGCATAGGAAATGCTTTAAGAGAAAGAATGCATGATCACCTAAGAGGAGTGGAAATCATCTGGATGCCAGACCTTTTACAAGGTCCCATTTTTTCCAATGATTTAACATACAATGCAGAAATAATCCCTAAGTAATTGTAGGAGAAGGTGGACCTAGAACCAGGGTTTTTCTTCTACTCACATGCTGAGTGCCCTGACCACTAAGCTGTAAGGTCATACAGATCCCTTTGCCTCTAAGAAGGCAAATCTCTTTGCCTTTAGACAGTTTTAGTGGAAGAGTAACAGCATTTATGCCAAATTTCCTAAACTAAATGCAGTCACCTCATGCTTAGGTTTTCTTCTGTGCAAGTTTGGATTCTTCTAATGCTGAAGATAACAGAATTCGGGTGACTGCTCTGGTCTTTAAGTATTTTATCACAAAAGAAAAAGGACAATTGCGGCCTTCCTAGTTAACCTTGGTTAAAAGAACCCAAACAACCCACAACAGTAATTGCTATAATACTTCATGCAAAACTTTCATTCCTTAAATATGCTTAGAAAATTCTTCCTAGCTTGACTTCTTGAAGGCAGTTAAGAAGATTAGCCCCTTGTTTATAAAGGTCTACCAACTGTCAGTAAGTAATTGGGGTGGTGATAACTGAGGAGGTTTTGAGCTTCAGAGTGAACATGGAGAACTCAAGGTGCCTGCAGAGCTGTAAGTCCAATAGTGAGGCATCTTTATGGTAGAGTCACAGCTAAGCAGTGATTTTCAAGACTAGAGTTTTGACCTCATGTTACTACATGTTTCTCAAATCCTTCTTTAGGTACCCACATGCTTTTCTGAATCACTCATTAGTAAAAACACAACAGTGGTTGTAACTGAAATGTGTCCAACTTTTTATTCTTTATAAAGAAATTTATTATTTTTCCTTTGGCAAATGCCATTAAATTGTTTGCCACATAATCACTCACCTGTAGTTTGAGATAGTGTTGGAAAAGACTTTTATTCCCTAGGACCCTTGTGATTTCTAGCAGAGTCCTTTTCCCTTCACCCTCCCAGCCAGATTTATCTTCACCATAATTTACAAGATGACCCAAAGTACTTCTTCATTAACAACTTTACATTTAAAATTACAAATCTATTTTCCAAAAAACAAGTCGAAACTCCAACCTTTCCCAGGCAATTCACACAGAGCTGGATTCAGTGCAGAGTACTGCAAATCGATTAGCAGACTCTTAATGGCTATTTAGTTATGAACAAGGCACATATTGATTTAAAAAGCAGCTTGAATTTTGAAGGCTGTGTGAATGAAAACAAATACAGTACGCCATGATGCAGAAATGCAGGGCAATTAATAATGTGACCCAGGAAAGTAAAATCTACCTTGAAATAGCCAAACACATAAGTGCTACTAAATCAGGGCCTTTATTTTCCTGCCTTTGTCTCTCCAATGTTTAGTTTCACAGTAAATGAAAGGGGCTATTTGAAGTGAGGGAGAGGAGAAGACAGGTCTGTGACCTCTAGATAGACCGTGGAGATCAAAGGCAGTCTCCATATGTGTTAGATATTATCTTTTTGAGGCAAGTGGGCATGATGTTTTGTGATGCAGCAGTGTGGAAACACACAAATAACGTGGTTAGTGACCGCTGAGAGAAGAATGATTGACATTGTACTGGAGAAACAGTGGTAAAGCCATGAAAAAGAGATTTAGTTTTAGTTTACAGAAGAGTCCTTCAAAGATCTGTAGTGCTCAAATAGAAAATTCCGAGCTTGTATGTAAAAAAGCATAGGTTGCTACAACTGCCAACATTTGAAAAGTCAATGTCCTCTATAAATCTGTTAGTTTAAGGTATCTAAGAAACTATTGATTCAACACATATATCTTTTTGTCAGTTCATATTTTTCTTTGAAATACACTCTTGATTTAAACTGCCCTGATTCCTTGAGTACAGTTTACTCACTGCACTACATCAGGAACATTTTTTAAGTAGAAAATTACAGAACAACTGGGAAAAAATGTGATTTTGTGGTCAGAACAGTGGAACAACACAACAAAGACCCTGCTCTATTGCTGTTAACACAGCGAAGCATTTTAGAAGGGCTGTTGTCTTAGGTCCATGTGTCCCACTTCACAGAGAGGTCAGCATGGTAAGGGCTTTACCTGGATGAGGCTCTAGCTAAAGCAAATGAACAACATGTTCAACCTGTCTCTATTGAGATTTCCTCTCTGTGCACAGATACATAAAAGCATTATTTCTACAGGAAGACCATGAAAAATTCTTTGTGTAAATTTCCAAGTCTGGATTGAAATGAGTGAAGGAAAAGTGAAAAGGATTACTGCTTAGGATGTTGTGTTAGACTAAAAACATTGGAGGTTGCCCAGGAAGACATGCTGGGAGAAAAAATACGTCATCAGTGATTTTATTCTGATGGCCAAGTATATTGATATGACAATGTGGTTAAATAGCTCAATATCATCAAAATCAGCTTAAAAAGCCTTAATGCCCCTGTCTGCATAATGTCAGACACCAGTCTGCTCTTTTGAAGTTCCCCAGTTCAAGAGCGAACATAACCAAAGGTGAGTACGGTTACAGCCCCAAAGTTGAACTTGACCTGTAAGTAAATCTTTCACTTTCCCCACTTTCCTTTCCAATTTATCATTCACTTGGCATAGCTGGAAAATGTATTTGTTCCTTCTATTATTGCACTTTTTTTCTTTTAATATGCTTTTTCTTGGTGCCAATCTTGAATTGCATGTTAATCTTCACATTTTTTTAAATTTAATTTTTAACACAGAATACCAGACATTTTTAGTTTATTATCCAGTTTATTATATTCTTGGGTATACCCAGGCTTCCCAAACACCTGCAAATTCCTTTGCTGTAATCACAGAGAATTCAGAGGTCTTTTTTACAATGTATTACAATAGCTGGAATGTATATTTCTTTTTAGTATTTCTGAAAGTGAACTTTGAGGTCTTCTTAATAACTTAGATGGAAAATACAGAACCCTGAAACCATGACTTATGAGGAATGCAACACACATTCTTTAGTAAACCCAAATATAACTACGAACAGTTCATAATCTCTTTACACTGAGGAATGTCTGGTGCTTTGCTGTTTTTGTTGACCTGAGCTTTAAGAGATGGCTGCATCCCTGCTTTGCAGTGTTCAGCCAATTTCATGTGTAGAACATGCCTACAGAACATGCTTTGCTATACATCAACTCTGCTTCTGTACCTGTTATACAATTTGGCAGAGGTCAGGACCATCTGCAAGAAAAATCACATGCCTGTACAGGCCTGTCTAACCCACAGAGAGAGTGCATGATCCCTTTTTAAAGACTGCATGGATGGAAAATAATGGAGTGAGCCATGCAGGAGCTCAGCCTGTAGTCAGACGCTCACCTGCAAAAGAGTAGTCGCGTTTTAAGAGGTTACTGCCTCTCATCACTTCATTATCGTCCTTCACCTAAGATGGCCCTGTGACAGCTCTTCATCTGTGTCAGCACAGAGTGAAGAAGTTTAGTTTAATTCATTGCTGAAAGAGATTTGACCTGACCGATGCACTGAAACTGAGCCAGGCTCTAGTTTGTCTTTGCTGGAAGAGTGTTCATTAACAATTAAAAGATGCAAAAGCCTTGATCTGACACACCTTTAGCACTGAAATCTTGACTCCCCGAATCTTGGTTCTATGGGAGGTCTGGTAGCTATTGTGAGAAATGACAAGGCTCAAATTAGTCCTTGAGGAACCAGGGGTGTCCCCTGAGAGAGTTTCAAATACAAATAGACACTGGGAAGGCAGGCATTGGTACCAGTCTAAAGTTTAAATAAATAGCAGTGAAGATATAACCACAGTTGCCTTCTCTGTCTTGAAAATGCTGGATGGAAGAGCAGTAGGGAGGGTGGCCACATATGCCAGCACCAAGCTTTGTAACTAATGCTTGGGAAATCGTCATTCTGCCAGATGTTCTCTAGAGGCACAGATATTTCTAGCTCACATTGTCCAACAGCATTATCTGCAGTTGATTGATGAGATGCATCGATTAATTCCCAAGGGAGGGAGCTCAACCATCGCTTAGGAACCACAAGGATGATGGTCACAATGTTAGAATTTAAAAACTGGAGTAAATTATGTTCTCCTCAGTGAGGAAATACTTTTTTTTTCATACATAGGATATACTCACCTTAGCATTGATGTTCACTCTGTGTAATATCTTTCTCAAGCATGGGTAGAGCGCAAAATTGTTTTCATTAGTTAAATGTCACAAAAGGACTATTTTACCTTCTGTGAAAATATTTACAGTATAACCATTCAAACACTTTACAAGCAGCAATAAATAGCTCACAGAACAGCAACGTGTGAAGAAACACATCAGTTGGTCTTTAAACTCATGGAGAAATAGACTCCTCAGAGTTAGTCAGTTATATAGAAGAGATTTAAAACAGTCTCTAGGTACTGCAAATTTTGTTATTTCAGCAGAAGCAACTGCTGATTTTCTAACCAGGAGCATGATGTTTCAAATTCATTACAGAATCTGCCTTGCACTTAACAATAAAACTGATATACAGCCTACTACTAAGGTAGTCAATAACCAATTTGCAGAGAACACTTCTTGGCATATGCAGAAATAATCCATTCTTTTCCTATCATGTTACAATTTTACAGAATGACAGCCATGCTCCAAACCTTCATTAAAACATCTTCAGAGACCCTGTTTGCTGCAGCTTATTCAGCATGCTCAGGACAAGCTCTCTTCTGTTGATATGAATCTGGAGTAATTGTACTGAAATCAGTCAATTATTTCAGATTTGTGGTTAGGTAAATGTGAATATTGTCTCATCTCTCATACCCCTCAGCAAGATGTCTTTGACAACTGGTCTTATTAATAAAAGATGTTTGCATCGAGGCAAGCAGAGGAATATCTACTGGACTTTCCATCTTAATAAAGCACCCAGCTAAGAGTTATCAGACTTTGACAGAAATGTGGAATAGGGAAAATCTCAGGCAATGGAAATAAGTAGTTTAAAAATGAGACAGTTATGAATGATTTTTATGTTCTGCAATATAACATAAATATTTAATTAAAATGTGAAGGAAAATAGAAGGCAGAGAAATTAAAGAAATGGTGAAAATGTGTCTCAAATTTCCACATTGCACTTTGAAAGACTGTTTAATAATTTGGTATTCTCATGCCTCTGATGCTATTGTTCATGTTTTTGTCCTTCCTTCATCACTTTTGTACTTGTAGTTATTTTAGGGATCTCATAGAGGGCAATTCTGACAGAGGATGTGTCACAACCTGTCTCTAAGCCAAATTGCTGTGCAGATCTGTGGCCTTAGCCCTTTACTGCAACAGCAAAAATCTTCTGGCCCAGCTTTCGTGTCCCTTTAACCCCTGTGACAAGGGGGTAGTTTGAAGCTGGTTATACTCAGCACAGGTGCTAGCCTGCACATTTGCTGTAAGTACGCTGACCATGGCACTCAGAGTCAGCATTCCCCCTATTCCCATCCTACAATTCATAACACCATTCGCAAGGGTGAGTCACCCTAGTACTGTAGCCCACTAGAGATTAAAACAGTCAAATAATTACAATTCCTGCTATATAAACAAATCAAAGTAAAATAAGTACTCAAAAGATGAAAACACATTCCTGTAAATAATCCTTATGATTGTAATACTTCCCTTCCCCGACCCCACTTTGCTTCCCTCCTATTTCTATTTTATAATCCTCTGGTTACCCTGGAAGCCCTGGTTTTTCCCCTGTCCTGGTGGGGTGCATTAATATTTGCTTTATGGTGTTTTTTTGTTTGGTTTTGGGTTTTTTATAAATGTATCTGCTTTGAGATGAATCTAGTCTCTCCAGAGAAACGTTTATTTATCGCATCTGGTTTAATAGTGTGCCTTCTGCACCTAAGGTATCCCAGCAGTTGGCAAACAAGGCAAACATGCCCAGGGTGCCAGCCTATGAAGAGTTAGGAAGCTGCTCTAGCTACAATAAACTCTTACTTGCAAATAGCTTCTCCCTCTGAGTCTTCTTTCACAGATGCTCTCCTATAAAAACACTGCAGTTTGGCAAACCTGCATTCTTCGACAAGCCCTTAATTAATGGAGAGTTAGGCATGTCCTTTCCCAAAGCCTGGAATGCAGTATTATTGGCCTGCCGCACAAAATCGCCACATAACTTAATGAGCCATTGGCACTTTAATTTTATAACACACTTCCCCAATTAAGCTTTCTAGACCCCAGACTTAAACAGCTGTCCACAGCTGTTGGAAAGTGATTTATCACTGTCAGCCTTCACAGCCAAAACATCCAAAGGTGCAAGTTTTCAATATCACTCAGCAGATAAGCATTTGTCTGTTTTCATCCGGTTTAATGCTGTTTCAATAAACCTGAAAGTTATGTGCATTGATTTATGTAGCTTTTCAAACCTATTCTGCAACATGCAGATTCGTGTTAATTCTACAGTGCACTCGATGTGCCCAGTGGACTGGTCTGGGGATACAGAACGATATATACTTTATGGCAGCTTTTTGTTTCTCTGAAAAAACCATAAATTGGAACTGAAATCCTCCAAATTTTCTGTACGGCTGGTCATGCTAAGGAATGTGTTAAGGGGAAACATTTAGTCTCCAAGTGTATGCAAATGAAGTTCTGCTTTAGAGCCTTCTCAGCTGACCTTTCCTTTCTAAGGGAATCTTCCAGCTGTGGGATGCTGTTTTATAAAATGGGATGTAGAACAAACCTAATAAATGGACCTAAGAATCACAAGAGATGGGATTCACAGACAAAATATTCGAAGGGACAGGTTTTCTGGATAATTGATCAGACATTCAACTCTTTTCAATACTGTTTCAATGAACAGAAACATTATGAGCATTAACCTTGCTTTTTTTTCATACCTATCTTCCTTTTTAATGTTAAACACAGTAGATTTTACCTTATATTCTTGCATATTATACTTTGGTATAATTGGTGATATTGATTTGGTGTGCTACACTACTTCAGGATGAAGTAGGAGCAACTATGGTTAGAGTAGGAGATAAATACAAGTGTCTGTTTTATCTGGCTGCTGAAGGTTAACACAAACAGAAAAAAAAATCTGGTGTTGATTTTAGCAGCAATCTTCATTGGAGATAGTAAGATGACTTACTTCTTCCAGTACAGGTCCCAATACATTGATACTATGGTGAGGAGTCTTATTGCATTCTACTTACATGACTTTCCTTAAATGAATTATCTCCTGCCTTCAAATTGAGAAAGAACAAAATGTGTACACCCGGAGAAGGACGCAATCCTCATACTCAGCACTACCAATACAGTTGAAAGATTTAGTCAAAAATGCTCAGGCAGTGCCTGGGATTAGAAGCAATGTCAGACTTCTCCCAGTTTTGAACGTTGCATGGAAATAAAAACACAGAGTACAGACAACTGGATGGATTTCAAGATCCACCGAGAGAAACTGGTCTTTTTATTTGCATTTACCTGTCACCTGTCAGTTACTCAGTGATCTGCGTGGAATTAGTGAATGGTCTTGCCTCAGTTACTAGCTAACCATTTACCAGGGCTGTATTACAGAGGATGCTCATAAATGCAAAGTTTTATTCCAACTAATTTACCGTAGAAAAATTTCTCAAATAGCAACTGAAGAGAGAGATTACTTCTACACTTCCTCACTGTAAGAGACATCGTCAACAAATCAGTGATTAAAGTATAGGACAAGAAGTAGTAGAGTTTTTCCAAAGGGAAGACACGTTCAATTCAGTCAGAGTTGGTGTGGTCAAAAAGAGAGCCTTGACACACTGATGTCCACTAGAAAAACAATACAAACAAAGGAAAATCTAGTACAGCATTAATATTTTCTTTCAAGAAAAAAACCCACATAGACCAACCCAAGCAAAGTATAAACTTTCAGGTCGCACAAGCCTGAACTGTCACAAAGGCATTGCTTGCCTTTGGGGGTGAGACAGCCTTGGAAGGTGTGAAGGGGTTGATTTATTCCCCATCCACTTCTTAACCTGAAGAGAGGTCTTCTTTTCTTTCTCTCTGATACCTTTTAGGAGGTTTCTCTGCATTCCAGATGACCCCAAATAAATTCATTCCTACAAGAGGTTTCAGTCATGGATTATGATCTTCTGAGTTCAAGGATGGATCATTTAACCCATCTACGATCGCAAATGGTTCAAGGGTTTATTTAAAGCAGCTCTCAGTGCTAATCTTTAAACTGAGGGCTGAGCAACATGAACTTCTCCCTTCATTTACATTTGCTTATGCCCCCTTCTCTGCTAATATGTAGGTACATACCAGGGCTGTGGGAATAATACTCTAACTAAAACCAAATGCAGAAGTCTAGAGTGTGGCTCTCAATCAACATTAGCTGCTAGAAGCACATCAGGCTTGTTTTATATTCTCCAGAGTGCCTTCCTGATCCAGAAACTAGGGCATATCAAGAAAAATGACCTGTCAGAAGCTTTAAATGAAGCGATCTAAAAAATAATTTATTTTTTAAAATTCAGTTACTTCAGGACATAGTATCAAAAATATGAGTTGTTTAATAAGTAGAAAGAACAAATGTACATAACAGAAGTCTGCCAACAGTGGCTAAGCACGATGCAGATTCAACTTTCAGCTCAGGAAGTCCCTAAGCAGGAAATTCCCAGAAGCCACAGGAGAGGGAGCAATATCATGTGAAGTAGCACTCTATACCTGCACCATTCCTGAGTACTGAGCCCTGGACATTTTCCAGAAAGCTAGAGGACCCAGTAGCCACAGCCACTAGAAAATTAAATGTATCTTTGGTGTGACCCAATACAGACATTAGGTTCCCACAGACTATCCAGAAGAACACAGATCCTTATTACTTCAAATTCTCAGCATCTATCTTTTAAGATTTGAGTGGGCTTATTCCCTCATATGTCAAGGACTGCTTTACACAAGATAATTTCCCGTACAGCTATACCTCAGAGCTATATGACTTCCTGCATAGGTGTAAAAGTCATCTGCAGGCAGAGAAAAATTCCTTCCAAGACTACAAAATAAGGTCTTGTAGCTGTGCTGCAAGTTCCTTCAACCTTGCCACCATTAACAGCAAACAGATACAGTCTTGTTCATACTTCAATAAATAAAACCATACCAAAGGAACCCAAAACACCACAGTGCGTACGCTTCTTTTCCTGGGAGAAAGCTGAAAAAGCAAAGCAAATGTAGCAGAAGTCAAGTCAGGTCTGCTGGGAACCAGTTTATTCACTGCTGGAATGACAGTGAACTTTGTTACAATCACAGTTGTGTTCCAAGTAGAGAAGAAGTCCTAGTTTGAGCCAGGTTTGTGGTCCTGCCTCTGAGAAAGGTACTTGCTGAGGCAGGTCAAGGTGAAGCAACTGGAGTGAGCCTTTTCACTGAAGGGAAGGAGAATTCTTCTGGTTGAAGTTTTCCATAGACATCACAGACAACTAATGGCATAGGGATTGTGATCTTGTGTGGTTGTGAATATCCAAGTGGTAGGAGCAGATGTACAGCAGCGTTCTACTGTAGTGAGTATTGCTTTACATCCACATCGTGCTAACCCAAAAATGGTCAGAGTGAGGGTCAGAGTGTCTTCATTTGGTGCCTTTTAACCATTCTTCACTGCAAAGTTACCGTGAAATATATGACTCTTGGTAGACAAAACTTAAATAAATCTGCTATGTTTTTTCAGTTTTAAAAACAGTCTTTCCAACAGAAATTTTCCCTGCTGTAGAATTAAGAGGAATCATAGCAACTTTTCATCATACATACTTCCTTGCACATAAAATTTAACATGATCCACTGAGAGTAGCAGAATAATATCAGAATTTAATTTTCAGTTCTAGTTGGAGTTTTATGAGATGTTATCTTTTTTCTTCTTTAGTCAGCTGGCACCTCTAAATGACATTTTCCCACTGAACTATTTTTAACTGAAGCAAAATCAATATTAGTTCGAAAGACTGGGAAAGGAAAAAAAGACTTCAGCATTTTCAGTTAGCAGATGTTGGAGAGATAGGGGGAAAGTTTCTTGCTAACAAAGTGTTTCTCAAGGATAAACAACAATTTAATAACTATTTGATCCAAAGCATATTTTGCTGAGGAATTTGCAGTATCTTTAGCACACCTATTTAAATTATATGGGTCTGAGGTGAGACACAGCAGCCAAGAAGTTTTTGTGTGACTACCCTGAACAGGAGCAAGCTCACTGTAGTCCTGCATTCAGCTTTCTACAGCTTTTACCTAGTCCTGAACAGAGAGGAATACTCAGAGCCCCTAACAGTAACCTAACAGTAAACAGTAACCCTAACAGTAAACAGCAGATGAACGAGCAATGTAGGAGCATAGCTGCTAACCTTGTTTTGAGCCAGAGGAGGCTGCACAACTATATACCACTGGAGCACAGCCCCGTAGTGTCTGAGCCCTTACATCCTCTTAAATCTGAGGCATCACCTTTATCTCAAATGGCTACCACAGATTTAATTGCTTCACAATTTTTTCGCTTGGGAAGAAGGACGTGATAAAAGAACCCAATTATTTCTATTCATGTCCAAAGAGTATACAAAACCCCTTATCCTTGCAGGCAAAAACCAAAGAGCAAAGCAAAGGAGTTTATTTTGGTTTGGGTTTTTTTTCAGAAAAATCTACCTCTCCAAGCCAGCACCGAACTGAAAAACTCCCTCCTCAAACTTTTGCTCAGCCAGTCACTTACAGGACTTGCTATAAGTTTCTCTTCTCTTTATCACATGCAAAATCCCACCAAACTAATACACAGTCATTGTCTCTATATCCACCTTGATTTTTGATTCAGTATTCAATGAAACACATGGGCTGGACTTTCACTGGCCAGTGCCATAATTTGTTCATGTTTTGTTGCTTTTTTTTAAAATTTAGCTCCCTCATTAGTTAAGGGATATTGAATGTTTCTTGAAGGACAGGCGTACTGTTCATGTGCTTGAAGAGAAAGAACTTCCTTCAGCCTCTGTCCTTTACCTCATATGATAGAAAAGCACCATTATGCCTACCTCACATGACAGAAAGAGGCCACAGAGAACATTATCTTCCACACATCCGCCTGGAAGTTCATTATGCACCTCTAGCCAGGTCTTCTGGGCCAGCGCCCAAACCCTTGAACAGCCCACCTCACACCAGACTGCCTGTGCAGCCCCCCTTTCGTACAAGAACTGCATCCTGCACCAAGAACAAGCCAAGACTCGTGACAAGCCACAGTGAAACCCTGGGGCTGACCCACTGCCAGGGCTGCCTGACACCTCCCATCAGCCTGACGCTGCAGTGCAGTGTTGCACAGCCACAACACACCATTTAACCCTTCCTGCCTGCAAGTTATTTTAAGCCTATGGGTTATAAAATCTTAAATAAACAGATATTTTAATTAGCTACATTTTTCACAATTAATTCATCAATATAAAAATGTACTTTAATCATGGTATTGCAATTTTTTGCCCATTAAGTATGGGAAGGAGTGCTGCATTAGTCAGTCACTGCTACGTAATATTTTATTCATGTAAATTAGAAATTCATTAAGCGACATTTCTGTGTACTGAATATAGACTGGAACAGCTCAAGATTTCTTATTGCCTGAAGCAAAGAGAAAAAAATGAAAAAGATATTTTGAATTCACTTGAATTGCCCCAAATTTAGGAACGATACATCAAATCCATTTGAGGGTTAATAAACGTCATCTGCAGTGGCCATATGATTTATAAGTATTTAACTACTCTTGAAGAAATTAAATATTTTTAGCATGTAAAATATTGCAACATGCAAGAAATATCCTCCTTTCCTGATTTTCAGAGTGTTGCGTAGAGCCGTGAAAGTAACTTCATACATGTGAGTACAACAGGGCTACATTCCCCTGCATAAATACCCCTTGCGTGAACATTTGTGGTATTTGAGCTTTTCCTTGTAGATTTTGGCTCTTCATGAAAATCCATAAACTGGGATTCCAATAATGCAAACACTTGCATATCTGAGTTAACACTGCTCATATGAATAATCTAATTGAACTCACATGGACAAAATTATTCACATATGTTTGCAGGATCATGGCCAAAAGAATATTGATTACTATGACATATATTTATTCATTATATTGAGCTTGAGCTACAAAGTGCTGACCTAATGCTGCATCTTCTTGAAGTGTGGGGGTGTTCTTGGTCTCAGTCCATTTCGTGCTCAATTAACATTTTATATATTTCATTTGATTGTCTATTCATATTTCATTCATCAGGACGAAATGTAGGACCCTAATCACTGAACAATACCTGGATTATTCATCTCATCTCCCTATGGTTAAAGAAAACATGAATGTACATACTCCAGTATAATAGGAAGCTCAATTTAGTAACTTACTACCTTAATGTAATGACCCTTTTCCTCTGAGAACTAGCTTTGACTCCAACCCAAACTAAGGCAGAGGAAACTCATTTTGACTGTAATGGCTACAAGTATAATGAGATTAGGCTGACAGAATCCTGTTCTCTCCTTGCAGCCCAAAGATATTTGATTCAAAACCTCTTTCTTCGCTTGGAGGGGGAAGGTGCTAACATTGGACCCACCAGTGGCTTACCAGCCTATCCAAAAAACACACTTCTGTTTTCCTCAATCAAACTGACTTCTGTAATGAAAAATACTGTACAAAACATAATATCTAGTGCTATATCTCCCGATAAAGTTGCCTCCTTACCTAACAAACTCTGCTAAGCCCCCTGAGAAACCACGAACAGCATGTTGCTGTATGGTATGTGAAATTAGGGACATCATCTTTCATTTCCTGGCATTCATGTAGAGTTAATTAACTTACTAATTTGGTAGCTTCTACCCACACCGATTAACATGAACAAGAGGAAGATATTTTCACTTTAAGGTTGGAGAGAGAACCTACCTTTCAAAGGAACCACCAGAAGCAGCACACAAAATGTCAAGCTTCTGCACAACATTTTAGGGAACAGAGTTGCACGGATGCTGGCATGTGCACAGCAGTCAGGCACTGTGCTGACACATGAGGTAAAACTCTTTTGCAATGCCCCTGCCTTATATTTTTTTTCGCACTCTAAAGAGTAATACTTTTTAAGACAAGAAGATCCCATTTTGGTAATTTAATTCTACTTCTTTCACCTAAATATTTTCACACCAAAAGCATCCTTTAGTTTCAGTTGCAGCCTCCCTTTGTGAAAGACGTCCCTCAATTAAAACCCTGGTATTGATGAGTCAGTCATGCTTTAAGAGACGTTGGGTCAATTCGTCCACTTTGAAAAGTACGCCCCCTCTTTCTGAGTCATTGTGCTTTTTTCCTTAGATGAAACAGCTAGCTATAGGAGAAATCGTTGCTTTTTTCACATCAATATTTGTAAATTGCTGTTAAGTCCTGTCTGTGACAACCTGTGAACCAGCAGAGTGGTCAGTGCACTGTCAATTTTTCGTGGGACAGAGCGTCAGGCAGTATCACTGGGAAGGACTTTTCAACATCAAAACCAGCTATATTACCAGATTGCCATCACACTCCTTTTAGTATTTAAGCAACATATTGTCAATGGTTTTACATTATCTAAAGAGCAATTGGCAGGAAAGCATGTACTTTTTCTGCATGAAAATGGCTTTTTCATTTTGGTGGAAAGCAGAACACCACTATCCTCTTAAAACAATAGCTACGAATTTCCAGAAGGGAAAAAAAAAGAAATAAATACAAGGTACCAAAGGACTAGAAGCTTCCATTATTTCTTTCGGGAAGAAACATGCACAACGTTTGCCTAATCAGTCAGGCCCTCTGTGAAACAAATAGGAGTATCATTCCACATAGAAATCCTCCAAGCACTAAATCCATCAGACTTAGAGCTTATTATTCACAGGTTCAGATTTAACATGTCATGAATCTCCTTATGCTTCCTAACATTCCCGTTTCTGATCTCCTCTGATCAGCGCTGCTTATTAACATGGCCTGTGGTGCACCACAGCCACCATTACAAACCTGCTGTTAAATCAATCACTGGGTGGCACCCAAGAGCCAGCTAAGAGAAGTATTGAATTGCAGACACTCTCTAATACACATATTTTAACAATTTCCTCCGTCTTCAGTGAAATTATGCTAATATTTTAGTTGAGTTTCCTCAAGTCTGGAACTCAAATTAAGTCTGTCTGTTTCGTTTTTATGATAGTCCTTGAAATCACTTGCAGACAAGGGGTTGTTGGACCATGAGATTTATAGTGGCAATGCCACAAAGGTGAAACACATCCTGAGGAAGAGGAAAGCAATCTGTATAGCCAGTGTTTTCACTGCAGTAAAGTTTATAGCAGTATTAAGGGAATAGTTACAAATCAGTTTGATGGTGTTGATTTCATTGAGAATAAGTATATTTACACTTGCAAGCTTTCTCTTAATAATTTTCAGTGTGTTTTACACAATGGGGTTAGTGAAGGTTGAATCCGAGCATATTTTGGGAGTGACAAAATCTGTTTTTCTTTTTCCCACCCATCCTTCTACTTTACTTCACAAAAATGGTTTTATAACCACTCCTAAGGGGCTGAGTCAAGGTTCAGCTATTTTACTGAGGCTTGCTGATGTTTCTGAAGATGCTACAGAATCTTTTATGTTCAGATGCTTTTGGTTATGATACAGACATATGTGGGAAGTAAAATATTCACAGTGCAGGGGTACCAAAAGCCATCCACTTCCTCCACTGGCTCCATACCACCAATTAATTACCTGGAAGGCTGGGGTTAGAGTATATGATTTCCAAATATAAAGCTTTATAAACCGTGCAGGTTACAATAATTTTTCTTCCCTGCTGGCAATTGAACTGTTCACACCTCATTGTGCCTCTGTAGCATGTGAACTTGTCACCTGCAGAATATCTCAAAATTCAGCCAATTTGGGGGGAAAAAACCCAACCCTTAAAACTTAAATATGTAACAGATATGCAAGTGTACTTGGGGACAAGTATATTAAGTAAGGACAATAAACCAGCTGTCTTCTTCAGATATTATTCCACTTCAGAGATCCTATTTCTTGAAAGACTCTTGGATCTGAAAACCCTTTCCAAAGGGAGTGGAGGGCTAGCAGCAGGACAACCAGAACTGGCAAGAAAAAGCAGAAAAGATGGACTCTTGGAGGGTTTTTAATGGCTGTTCCCAGCCATGGCAAGATAAGGTGAGTTATGTGACAGCAGCCGCATCTACCCTAAAGGGGCAGATGGAGAGTACCCATCACAGGGGCTGAGGGGCTGGTCAGGAAGCAGAGACAAGGTCTATCAAATACCCATTTCAAAGGTGTATTATCTAAAAATGAAGGGACACTCCCCCTCCTGTTGTGTGTGTGTGTGTGTGCCCTGAACAGTGATGAACAAAAGCCAAATCTCTCCCTCCTCCACCCTTCAAATCTATCCAAAACTGTTCTGCAGCCAAGCATTTTGCACTGCCAGCCTTTCAAAAAATTGGCTAAATGTTATTGTTATGTTGCATATCAGGTTCAAAGCCTGCCCTCACCAGAGCCCCAAATGGCACTGACATTACACTCTGTGCTTCCCACTAACCCACCTACCCCCGCTGGCTTTCTGCTTAGTTTTTCCTTCTGCTGCCTTCACATACACCTAATTTTTGTGTCTTTCCTTTTCTAACCAAAACAGGCTTCCAATTAATGTTTGCCTTTAGGATGGTGTACCCTCCACAGTGTGGAGCAAGGCAGGGTCACAGACCTCACTTCCTTCCTTAAACTAAGTAAGTGCAATTGTACGGGCCACACAAAGAGGACTGTCCTTGTTCCTCCCCACCTTTGTTCATCCATGCAAAACACTCCTATGATCTAGCCCTAAAGTAGTAAGACAAACTGTAACTATACAGGTTAAATTATGGCAAACACATGAGAGCTGTGCCATAAGATATACCCATCATGTGCCTAACTTCTGTCCCCAAATAATGCATAATAAAAGGGTTACATACTGGCTTGTACATGCCTAATCTTTGGAGTGTATGAAATAGAGCATCAATAGCTTGAGAAATGAGAATTCTCAAGAGATAAAAAAGGTTAAGCCTTTTCATATAACAAATTAAGCTCCCATATAATTCTTAAGCTTTTTTTATTTCAAGGAGTAGGAAAATGGCCTAGTTTTGTCAATTAAAATACTTTAGGTTAAGTCTTTGCAGTGATTTTCTTTATAATGAAAAAATATTTTACTTTTATAGAGAGCAATGTATAGTTATGATAGTTACGTTTTCCTCTCATTTTAAAGAACAATAGGTCTATTCAAGAAACATGTTTTTGTTCTTTTTATTAAGCACTTTAAATTTTCTAGTTTCCAGTTTCTTTAGTATAATGTTTGCTCATTCCTCAGAGTAGGAAATTAATATAAATCACTTATTCCAATGCCACAATTTGGGGTACTTTTTTTTCCTCAGATAATCTTTTAACAGCAGAGCAATCACAATATAATGTCTTTAAAT
The DNA here is from genome assembly GCA_013400835.1 of Zapornia atra. Taxonomy (NCBI): domain Eukaryota; kingdom Metazoa; phylum Chordata; class Aves; order Gruiformes; family Rallidae; genus Zapornia; species Zapornia atra. The sequence goes on from VZTU01012158.1 coordinate 324,849, forward strand.
TGAAGAGATTTCTTCTTGTCCCAGTTGCAAAAATATAATTCATAACAGTGTGAAATATAATGTCAACCTTTGCAATTTCTATGCCTCTGTGCAGCGCACACCCGAGGCTGCTTTTCTATTGGCAAAACTGGACTGAATGAAGAAAAAACCTGTGACAGTTCATTTCTAGAAAACATGTTTATACTGCAAGGACGCTAATGTCAAGGTGCATGCCTGTCTGAGAAAAGTAACCTTGGTCTTATCCCTGTAGAACTGTGTATCACTGGCTTTGGGTTTATTTCTGATTTGTACACTCCTGAGTGAGGTTGAGCTGGTGCAAGCTAGCGACTTCAGAAGTCATTTGGAATAGGGGTGGCAGAACCTGTGGATACCCCATTAATAGCCCCACCACATGTGTGCTGTGTGACACAGTGTGGTTGTGCTGGTGTGCAGGTCACCTCTTCCCTCCCATTCAAATCATGAATGCATCCACTTCTGCATGCCATTCCCAATTAAACACCAGCTGTCAGATCTCCCTCCACTGACGTTGTTAATCAGTAGATGACATAGCTATGCAAAAAGTCCTCCTGCAGTTTTTCATATTGGCACATGGCAAACAACTCCTTTTTACATTAGTGATTTCAGTAGAAGACTATAATTTGAGATTAATCTGATGGACTCTGCAGTTTTGAAAGATAATTAAGGTTAGAGGTTCAGAAATATGAGGAGTTGTCCTTCAAATGCTTATCTTGGGTATGTAAATGCCACTTCCTCATACATGGACTTTCTGGATATGAAAGTATCACATACTTTGAATACAAACACATTTTTCTACATCATTAGCTTCCCGTCCAACCCTAGTCTGACTTCAAGAGTCTTTACTGCCAGATCACAGTAGGAATGTATCCCTAATTCAAGTATCCTGATGCAACAGTTTCCTGCAGCTGAGAAACCGGCCTCTTTCTCCCAAAACACATTCCTGCAATGTGACAATGAGTGAGCAGTGAGCAACCTGTAAATAACATAAAAGGATGCCCTCAATCTTGTACTGTTTAATTAAACTTTCATTAGGCACTGCCCAGATGTTATCATTAGTTTCTAAGTTCTTCACTTAGAGATGGCTGCTGTGATAGCTTAGAGATGGAAGTCAAATGGATGAAATGTAAGGATAATTTTCTTGAAAACTTACAAGAATATAAAAAGCATAAAAATGCAGCATAAAAATTACTGAAAACAGTAATTGTTTGTTGATTTTTTTTTCTTGGACTACAAGCTTTTAAGCACAGGAGCTCACTTTGTTCCTTTACTCTCTTTTGAGGAGTCACGCTACCGAGGTGAGCTCTATGGAGTCAGAGCATGCTGTGTGTCAACAAACAGCACACCAGGAAACTTATCTGGAGAGGGCTCTTTCCCTTAACACAACAGCTTCTTCTGTCCAATGTCTTAGTTCAAATTTAGTCAGGGTTAGTCATTGAAGAGATTGCATCTTACCATGTTAACCGGTCCAATGTCATAGACCAATTCCTCTTCAAAATCTGTTTGATCTTGAGTAAAAATTACTTTTTATCTCTAAATAACACATCCTCTTCAACCTAATGACTTTCAGTCTATCCATTTTATTATTTCTCTACTGCTCCCCATATTTCTTCTCCTTGCACTTTTCTCTATCTCCTACTAATACGCTTTCTACTAATATATCTTCTACTAGTATACCTGAAGAATCTCTTAATCCATCAGTTTTCTCCATCAATAACTAACTCATGTCTTCAATGAAGAAATCAAACCTGACCTATCTCTAACATCTACTTCTTTTACTTGTCTTACAGATACCCTGCACTGCAAGCAGATTTTCCAATAACAAAAAGAAACCACAACCACATCCATAGTACCAGTTGCCTTTTTACCACATTGAACTGAACTCACAGACCTTCTCTACCTCTGCTTTCATTCTGCACTAGATATAGCCTTAGCTTTGATCTTTTCTTTTTTTAAGTAGGTGGACATTTTTCTCACCTCATATCTGTCTGAGAAGTCTGGCACAGGCATAAGAATATTTTCTCCCTTAGGAAGCCTAAACCATAAACTCACAGGCCATCTCCATGCTAAATCGTATATGCTATGCCTTTACTCTAAACCAAAGCTGTAGTGTCTCTGCAATCTGCAAGCATATATGTATCTAGCTCTGGGCCAGTTATATGGAGAAGTTCCAAGGCTACTACAATAGTTCAAATACCAGATTGAAAAATATCTTCTTTCCTACTAAGCCAAAATAAAAGACCAATAGTACCCAGTTAGCAGCAGTTAAAGAAAATGTTGGCCTCCTAACTGAGCAGTGTAGCACACCTGTCCTGCTCTGGAAGTCCTCCTCTCACCTTAGAATTGCTCTTAGCTCAATGTTCCTGTCTAGGCTGGAAGGGTTTTTTTTAACCACTGCTCCCAGGCATCAGGAATCATTTTTGTTGATTTACATCACCTGCACGTACCTTAGAAAGCTATTTTTTTCCTGGGCCTTTAAAAGGAACCACATGCTTCATTTCATCTGCCAGTCAGGTTCAATAAAGTTAAGGGAAATAGTGCAATACCCTTCAATAGCTGTAGCAGCTACTGCTCCTTGACTTGAATTGCAGTTCCTACTGGAGTCTCAAGCTTGTATCTAACATTACTGCTTTGTTTGTATGGAGGTTCTAATGGCCTTTTGAATTCAGCTGTTCAAGCTCTCTTTCAGGTTGCCACAGTTTTCTTCTCTCTAGTCTTGACAAGTAAACTTTAGTACTAGCATGATTTTTGGAGATATCTTGCTGTCACAATCTGCTTAGTTTATCCCTTTGAGTTTGTCCTCTATTGTGTCCCCCACTTCTATTTGATGTATCAAATAAAAATCGTTCTCTTCACTTTCAAGGCTATCATAACACCCTCCTTCCAGCTACACCTCTCCTTCACCACTAAATTGAGTCCCTGAGCATTATGCAATTGCAATATCATCTGTGGGAGACATTTTGAAACAAATAATTCTATGCTTTCTCACAGGAACAGCAAAGTTTTCTCTCCTGATCCCAAAAGATATGTGTCTTTTCTCAAAACTGCTGGGATGGCTCCAGGAGTAAGATGGACCTCACTAGTGTTGTCTTGCAGCTGGACTGTGAGCTCTTTGGGGCACAAGATGTACTTCAGGGGCAGGGAGGAAGGTAAAGACTAGTCACAAAGTGCGGTCACAGTTAGTCATTGTTCCTAATTGCTTTGATAACAAATAATTATTCATAATAACAGCTGCAGTAGCAGTAAAGAGTTACAGCTGTCTAATTTATCTAACAGATTAAAGACTAGGAGATTTCAGTAAGGCTTTTCCAGTTGTGGAATTTATCATTAGTCACCACATCATGAATTTTTGGCTGGTCTGGTTGCACAACAAACCATTTGATATGCTGGGTTTTAGAAAACCACATGTGTTGATAGGGTGGCTTTATAGTCAGGTTGCTTGACAGGTTATGGAACATAAGTATCATTTGCATATTTTAATCCTAACTTTCATAAATGTCTCAAACTTGATTATATCAGTCATTCTGCCCTTTAACGGGAAATGGAAATGATCAAAAATTAAATAAAACCTTTTTTCCCCAGTAAGACGCAACAAAAGTTGTATATGATATCTCAACTATTTCAGGAAAACTCTAATGGAAATCTTACAAATTTTAAAAAATATAAACCAAAGAATTTACATGCTAAATATAAAGCCATATCATTTTTGGATGATGGCATTCAGTTTATATTCCTAGTTTTCCATTGCTAGCATAAACAGTTTTCCAAATAATTTTTACATAAAAATGTAGAGAGGTTCTACATTAAAATACTGAATTATTGTATAATATAGAAATCTGAAATTCATTTTGCATCTCTTCTTACAGTGTAGATCGAACTTAATATTCTTTCCCTATCACTGGAGCTTTCAATTTTACATTAAAAACAACTGTATGTTGTGGATTTTTTTTCCAATATTCTTGTAATGTGATGTTTCTGATGAGTCCTTAATGGCCATACAACCTGCTGGCGGGGGGAAGTCGGTGAAGTAGTACAATGTCAGTGGGAACTCTCAAGGGGGTAGTAGTGCTCTCTTTCTCTTAGCTCACTCTTCATCTCATAGAAGAGCTTAGACCTGTTCCTGTAAGATCTTACCCCATAGTGGACACTGCAGATGAAGGTGGTGAAAAAGTCCCACATCTCTCCTGGAGGCCATCACCTCCTTCACTCATATCTCCCACAGGACCCAGATATCCTCATTGACTCTGCATGTGAGAACATTTGGAAGCAGTGATTATCTACAATTGTGTTTGTGGAAGAAATTCATATTAAAAAAATCCAACCTGTGAGCTCTGATTTTTATTTTTTTTTTATAAGATGGAGTAAAACCACAGGCTGGGTACATCTATAAGTTATCACCTCAGGTGCAACCCAGAATACCCTCAAACCTACCCCTCTTCCCAAGTCCAAGGAAAGAGTGTTGCTCCCTAAAACTGAACTTGTCCTTGCTCAGTTACTATGTCACCTGCTCTGTACACCCTCTAGGCACTTGCCATGCAACAAGAGCAGGAAAAAACTGACAGGTGCTCACACCACCCAAGCAGGCCGATGTAGTCTTCTCACAGTTGCACTGTTGTGTTGGACAGGAGTGTCTGTCACTGTCCATGTGGATCTCTCAAATTTACAGGACAAGGCAATCAGTGAGTACAAATACAGAACACATGCATTGTGAACAGATAGTTTCTTACCGTTCAGGCAGAAGACTGTTGCCTGACAGTACTTTGAGTCAGTAAGTTATATTTTACATTGTGTTTCTGCTCATTTTGGAAACTAAGCAACAGTTTGAATGCTAACAATTAAACAACATGATGAAAAATATTATCCACTTTAGATCTACTTAAACTTGTCACATTCAGTAAACATAGTATAGAAAGAAGAGCTAGGAAATGTAAATGCCTCTGCAGTAAATTTATATTAGTCCAAACAGCTATTTCAAACGAGGTCAGTAGAGTGCATTTTCCATTTAATAGAGTCATCCAGACTTAACAGAAGGCATTATACATGTATTGGATCCTTCAAAGAAAGGCAAAACATAGTTGGCAGGGGATTTAAATAAATATTCGATTGTCAGTTAATCCTTATAACTACATGGAAGATATTTATTGTAAACACGGGATCACTCTAGTTCACATTGTTTATACCTTACTTGATAATAGTGTTTTTAATATCCAAGTAGCACTGGAACACAGACTGAGGAGTATACGTAGCACTTATCTGCACAAGCATCTGTGTCAATTTTTGGACTAGGAAATATGCCACCACTTCAATTCTGCTGTGAACAGTGGGTGGTCAAACAAAAGGCTCAGTGCTATCAATGCATTTAAAATTAAACTATGACTAACAATCGCTAATAAACATACAAAGCCAAGATCCTTACCCTCCCACTGGCGTAAATTTGGAATAGCTCCACTGGTTTAAGTGTTCCCATTTACACCACTAGACAGGGAAGCTAAATGTGGTCCTGGTCTTATCATGAGTATATGAAGAGTCTGCTATGTAGCATCTCACTACCACAAAGCATTCTCAAATGATACCTTCTGCACTCTGAAAACGAAAACTAAAGCTGTCTTCTCTCCTCTCATAGCTGGGCCATACACTGCCACTGCCCCCTCCTCTGTGGCTTCAGAGGGCTGCAGGCCCCATTATTCCATCATGTAGTGTTGTATAAGAAAATTGAAAAACAGTCAGAGGTGATCCCCTCCGATGTGGCAGCATAGAACAAGAGCCAACATAGATGCACCAGAAGAAGAAATGCCCTACATGTGTTCTTCCTCCTGTCTGATCCCCAGTTGCCAGTGGGAGGGGAAGTTAGGGTGAAGGGTGTTGCTGGGCCGAGGGCTGGGGAACGGGAGGACCGTGTCCTGGGGCTGGATGCTGGAGTTTCCAGCTTCTGGACACTCAAAGAATATCTCCCATTGCAGCAACTTAAAAGTAAGGAACTTCAGTGCATGCAGCTCAGTATTTCAGGGAAGCACTTTCACAAGTTGTCCTCTTCATGAAAACCAATTGCTGCCTCTTCTCGATTATCCTCCAGCCTCCACTGAGTGCCTTTATATTTGAAGAGTTGTCTAACCATGTTTAATCCCATCTTGCATTAAACATGGGAGCAAAAAGTGATGTGAATTGTGTTTCCACAGGAATTCCCACAGTGAGGGAGTGAGCACTGCTGCATAGCTGTCTTTTCATGCTTTGTTAACAGTCATTTATATTTCATAAATACCATCTCATACTCTGCCCCTTTCCTACAATGCCACCACTTTACTGGGAAACCTAAAGCCCCATCGGTCCTTTAACTCCCTTTTTACTCTGAATCCAAAGTAAATAGCATTGCATTGAGATAGATTGTTTAAAAGATTAGGTTACTCAATTAGAGGGATTTATTCTACCTTACCTACTTCCTTATAAACATTTTCATTTGAATTTTCAAGGACAGGCGTCCATTCTCATAACAGGCATGGGCCAGGCTCCAGATACCATCTGACACTTTTTACATGGTTTTTCTTAATCAAAATTGAAAGCTTCTTTTGTCAAGTCAGGTGTTAGCATTAGCATGGAGGTAGGCCATCGTGGAAAGCTGGGAAAACCTACGTCTCTATCAACACATTTAGACATCAGCCAGGGTTCCACTAATGTCATACATAAATGGGAAGAGTAGATGCTGCTACTATCCAGTGAGGTAATAGGTAAGTATTGCAACTCATAGGTTAAGATACAAATATAATTTGAAGAACAGTGACAAGAGCACCCCCAAGGTCACTTAATAAATTTCTGCCTGGGAGATGGCCATCATGCCCTGGAAGCAACCATGTTCAAAGTTCAAGATAGCTCTGACCTGCACGGTATAGTGCACCCAGAACTCCATACACTGGTTAAGAATCTTAATGGTGTTCGAAGTTCCTTTATAGGTCTCATTGATGTATAGATTTCATATCAAAAAGAATCACTGTTGTACTGTCATCTGAACTCCTGTGTAATGTGGCCCACTAGCCTCCCCTGCCCTAGTTAACTGCAGTAAGTGGCAGTAACAGAACCTCTGTTTGCACAGTTTGCACTCAATAAATAACAAAATGCAATATTTAAATTATGAGAAGCAAGAATCTCATGGCTGATGCAGGGGTGCAGGAGCCCACAGACCTGAGTTCTATCCCACTCCCCACTGCTGTGACCCTCCAACAGGCCCACCACATGCAGTCAGGACCTTTGTCTCTCTCTACTGCAAGTCACTGCAGTGTTTGTCCCTACACACATGGGACTCTTGTACACTGGCAACGTGCATCTCAGTCTTCAGAAAGAAGATGCTAAGGAGGAACAGGGCATTCATTTTTGGATGGTTTACCTTTCAACATAAACCATTTTAGTTCAACAGGTTGGAGATCTAAAGCATCATAAAAACCAATGTATTCTGATTTAAATGATGTCACTTTCTAGTCTGCAATGTAGAGTAGCTAGGCATAGCAAAAGGTATTTTTCCCATTTAAATAAAGATTGTACATTCAGATTTTCTTTTACCCTTTTTTTCTTCCTGATTCCTTTGCTTTGACCCAGTAGTACTAATCCACCAATCTTTATTTTTGACAATGTGCATCATATCTAGCCAGCATTGGAAAGGACTGAGTAATATTTTACAGATCAGTGCCAAAGTATTTGCAAAGGTGTCGGTGTGAGTTCTTAGTGTGAAATGTGCTGTCCTTTGCCCAGAAGTTTCCACCCTTAGAAGAATTAGCTATAGAAGAGGCTTTATGAAAAATACCGGTATTCTATTATTGTGTGACAAAGGGACTGAATAGATCCAAGCAAGGAAATATCCTGAATAACCACATTTTTCTGCAGTTCACTAACAAGGTGGCAAGAAGCAGCAGGAGTCCTGCCTAATGCAGAGTTCTAAAACTGCATGGATTTGTTATGGTGCATCTGGGAAAGAAAAGGCAGAGAGAGAGAGAGAGGAGAGATGAAAAATAATAACAAAAAAAAATCCTTTTGCACTGCCAACCATCCCAATAGTTAAACAAAGCTTGCCTCTGCATCCCAAAAAAACCGCCCAACACTTTTTGTTTTATCAATCAAGTAAATACCACTGAGTTCACCCTTGGATGGCATCGATACAGTACTGTTGCTCCAGTATTAACTATCCTGGAGCTCCTTGTAGAAATATTTTTGAGACTTTTGGTCAGAAAGGTTTGGAGTAAGTTTCTTAGCCACCAAAATAGTGTTGCGTTATGGACATCCATGTGTGAGATGCATCCACTTAACTTTGAAAGGGAAGCCAGTGGACATCATATCAACACATCACAGAAAAAAGATACACGGCTCTCAAGGGAGTACTCACATGCTTAAAGGTAAGCATGTGTATAATGTTTGCATAGTCAAAGCTTACAGAGGGAAAATAATTATTTTAGAGTTAAGATAGGTCACCCATTTCAAGGTTAAGTTTACCTATCACAGGGGAAAGCCAACTTTGCATGTTATTTTGGGTTAGCAGAGTTCTCTATGATAACTTGTCCATTTTTGCTTATTCAGAAAAACTACTTTTAAAGAATTGCAGTTGTTTTTTCATTTTGTGTTTCTGACCTGTTTCTTCAGCTCATTCTTGAACTCCAACTCCCAGACAGAAACAGAAGACTTTCTGAAGTTTTTTGTATCAGAAGCCCACCTTGTCCAGCACAGTCTTTAATGCTATCAGCTGCAATAGCAAGAAGTATATAATAAAAGTTAGAAGAAACAAGCCATCCCTTAGCACATTTTCATAGTTTACAGGAATTAACAGTTTAGGGTATTCTTGAGTCTGTGGTTAAATATGAACAATTATGTTGATGGACTTACCCTCCAAGAACTTGTCCGATCCCTTTGTGAGCCAGTTCAGGTTTTTGGTCTTTTCAACATCCTATCCCAATGAGTGCCATAATTTAATTATGACCTAGGTCAAAACATCCCTCCTTTGATTTTCTTTAAATGCAATGCATAATTATTGCACTGAGTGCATTGTTATTATAGACAATAATCCTCTTCTGTTTACCTTCTCAAAACCATTTGTTAATCTTACAGACCTCTATCAGACTCTTCCACAGTAATTTATGGGAATTTGGAAAAAACTCTTTTCCCAGTAGAATCTTACCCTACTTTGTCTCTCCTTAAGTGGCAGTTGGCATATGCCTTTAACCACCCTTGTCTAGCTCAATGGGTTGCCGGGATGCAGAGAGGACGGGAGCATCAAGATTTGGCATAAGTGTGTTTTCTGTTTCTAATTCTTTCTCCACAATTGCTAATTTTATATAACATTAAGACCAGTTCTGGGCACTAAGCTGGTCTATTCATCTAGTAAATGATGACTCCCAAACTTCTCTCTTGAAGGATCAGATCTAATTTAGACCTTTTGTATGGATTCAGGTTGTCTGTTTGGATGCAGACAGCCTTTGCAATGTTGTATTTATCAGCCTTGTTACCAGGCATAAGACCACGATTAAGGACTGAGACCTTTATCACTGTAGGACCTGGGACCACTGAGAACGGGAGGGAAAGACAAATCCTCTGAGTCAAGCAGAGAGGATATATGATAGTTACCTGTCTGACCTGCTATTTTAAGGTATCAGAATGGATCTAAATGACGTCTGTTGCAATCACTCTGAAATGCCATACTACTGTGTCTTCTTTCCTGCAATGACTGCACTCTTGGGCTTGGATAGTCAAAATTTGTTGATCTTTGGGCCACACTACAAGACAACTTTCTTCCTTGGTCATTTGCAGGTTTCTGAGAAGCTGAGAGCATCTTGGATGGTAGGAATGAGGAGTAGTAGCGGGTTGCTTGCTGTATTTCGTAATGTGGAGTTTGGTTACTTCAATCTGGATTTTTGTTACCTTTTGCTGTTCATATGGGGCAATATTTGAAAATGCCTAAATTACCTGGAACCTCACAGAGGGAACTCTTCAGGCTAAAAGAGTAGGAATAGACAAATAAACAGAATCTAGCCTTCTGCTTCCCTCCCTTCTTTGACACCTGCAGTTAGAGCCAACAGGCACCACACCAAGTCTCTGGCCATGCTGACCACCCCACCGCCACCAGAGCCAGCACGTTGTTTCAGAGCCTGTGCCAGCAGAACTGACATCAGACAACATTTGCCATCTCTGCTCTGCCACGTCCCTGAGGGGTTCCTGGCAGAGTCCAAAAGTACAGTACTTTAGTAATACATCAGCATGGTGATGAATGTATAGTCTTTCTTTGCTTGAACACTTAATCTACTATCTGAAAGCTCCATGTTAAAAAGAAATATTTGTCTTGAAGGAAAAACATTTTACCATTCCTCATCTGTTTTTACAAATCCGCACTTACTCTGGCAAAGATATCCACTGTCATTTTAAATGAAAGCTGACTGAATGTTACATCGGTTTAAAATTAACTCATACTGCAGTTAGAATTTATTGTAAGGCAGCTGGTTTTTATTCCTATTTTTTGAAGAGAACATATGGATTATGACAGAACCTATTAAACATCTCTGGAGTGTATCTGGGAAGCTGTGTCCCTTTACTCTGAGCTCTGTCATTAAATTTCTGTCTGAACATCTTAGTCTCCTGTAGGCTCCCATCAAGTTGCAAGAAGACAGAAAGCAGAAAAGCCTTTCTTAAGCATGCCTGAACATGGAGCTGGGTGAATGGCAGAGTTTCCTTGCTAATTCTTTGTCTTACTTGCATAGGTGACATCTGAAATTAGTCCAGGCTGTTCTTTTTCTTGCCCCAGTTAATACAGCTGAAATGTGCACACTTGAATGTGTGAGCTGGGGATCATCAACTTGTCACCTCACCTCTGCATTATCTGGTATAGCAGATAACCTACTACACGGCAGTATCTCTTGTGGAGATTAATGGCCTGGTTTACAAATGCTTTTATTAGATTACTTGCTATTCCTAAAGCTTATGGCAAATATATTTCTGTCACTCTGTTCATTTTATTGTGTTATGGTAGCAGTGTTTTCATATTAAGCAAAGCAAGCAAGCATTAAGACAGAACACAGCTGTCAACCCGCGCCTGCGATGCCCTCCAGCAGTTTCAGTAAGAGGGTGAGTGAAAATAGCTTGCTCACTTGAAGCTGGATGGGCAATTTCTAGAAGGGCTGAATACAATTACCTGGCTGGGAATTTGTGGAGGAAACTGTGGTTAGTGCCCCTCCTCTCTCAAAAGTGCATGGCATCTTTAGCAACCACAATGGTCAAGATTTCAGGGTTTAGTTTAATTACTGGGAGATGCCCTGTACCTTTAACACAGGGGAGAAAGGAGAAGTAGACTGTGGTGTGTAGAGTGTGTGTTTTAAATGCCATTTGATAGCCTTTAAAAGCTCCATGCTGAAGCAGATCAGATGCTTTCTTGTTTAGAAAACTTATGAAGCAGAAATTCTGTTGAAAGAAACTTTGCTGGAATACATTAAGATCTTTCATTCGTTGGCAGCTGACATTATAAAGGTTACTGGTCTTTATAAGGAAGAAAATGTAATATTTCATTTTATTAAGTTGCAGAATTAGTTTGACTTGTTGCACTGTTGCAAATTTCTCAAGTATTTCACTCTGGTTCATTTTAGACCATACTTTTTTGTTGCTACCTGGTAATTAAGACACTGATTCTTTAAACACTGCCTATGATTTGCCACTGCACTCTTTGCCTGTGCACTACATATACAATATCTGCTGACACTAAAGGCAAATACTCATCATCATGAACTGTATCATTTTGACTCATAAAAATGTATAGAATCCTTAGTGTATGACAGAGAAAAAAGTACAGCTTGATTGCTATGTTCTGAGTTACTTGCAAAACTGGCAGTAAAAAACATTTGCAGACTTAACAACATGAGCATTTGTATTCTGTGTTTCCAACAATGACAACACCATTTCCAAAGGGGAAAAAAACCCAACAAACCCACAGTTTTCTAGCACTGACTCACAGACTTTTGGGATACTGATAGTAGGACAAATCAGCAATTAATCTTAAGAAAAGAGATTAATAGAGAAATATGAAGCAGTCAGAAGGAAATTAGATGATTTGAATACAAGGCTCCTTAGAAGGTGCAGCATTACTGAAAGATTTCATAGAATCATAGAATCATTAAGGTTGGAAAAGACCTTCAAGATCATCATGTCCAACTGTTAGCCCTACACCATCGTACCCACTAAACCACCTCCTGAAGCACCTCATCTACCTGTTTTTTAAACACCCCTAGGGACAGCAATTTCATCACACTGACCTATCAACCACCAATTTTAGCAGTGATTATGTACTTGTGACTTGAACTAGAGACATAAATTAGACTCCTGCTGACAAATCCAATTAATTGTGTGATCACAGAAAAGCAGCATGCCTTTTTGGCACAACTTGCACTTGCAAACAGGAAGACAGAGTACCAGCATGTCTGGAAACTTACTTTTGCAAATGTCGCAACATGTTTCTGAAGATCTACAAAGTGGAAATAATTCTTAAATTTGCATGAAGAATAGCTGGAGAGAAAGCTTTCCAAGAAAAAAAAAACCAAAACCATCATAGGAATGTCTAGGAAACTGGAGTGCTAAAAGGTCATAAGGGTTCAGTGTACTAACCTGTAATCAGTGGAACTTCTGCAGCGTGGTTGAGTCACTAAATTGCACTATTTACAAAACATATGGCCTCTTTAGAGAAGCAATGGGACCACTGCATGAGATACAAAAGGATAAAGTAGGTGCTTCCCTTTGCATTCTGCAGTATGGCAAATATATCCTGCATTGTCCATAGCAGAACATCTGGTTTCCCACCATCTTCAACAGCAGACCACCATCATCTTGAATTAATCCAGCTGTAGTGGAAAGACAGCACTCTTCATATTTAAAAAAGTAATTAAAAAAAAAATTGTCTTTAATAAATCCATAAAAGCTACAATATTTTAGAACACCATCAAGTAACCCAACCACCAAATGCGCCTCCAAAACAACAGCCCCTGGGCTTTTTGCAGTCATAGCTCCCTTTGTTCCCTCTTCCGTGACCAAAGCATTTGCCACTGCATGAAGGTGAAGGCAACTTCAGACACACAGGCGAAAGAACACTTGACCTGCCTTTGGACGAGTGAAAGAGGGTTTGAAAACTTTCTTTGCTTTTTTCAGAGGCATATATGACCCATCAGAGTCTTGCCCATTCTTTGCAACCTGGCTTCCATAAGTCTTTTAGTTTGCAAGAACATAAAGTCAGAAAAAGAAAAAGATTGGATGGTCAGATCTTTTAGGATATGGATGAGTGAGCAATAAGAGTAAATTTGTTCTCATTAAATTACTCTTCAAATTGCTTTACCTCACCACATTGCACTGCAGTTTGAGGGTAATTGGCATTGGTGTTCAGACATATCTTAATTTTTTTCTTTGTTTGACAGCTGTGAATGAGCTATGAATATGACTGTGCAAAGCTTACAGACACTTGTAAGACCATCAGCTTCTGAAGTTGCTTTCAATCTTCTTCCAAATAAAACATTTTCTGAGAAAGATACTGGATAAAATTCAGCCTTGGTGTAGCAACTGGAATTACACCAGATCCAAAATGAGCAGCTCGAGATGTGGACCATAATTCATCCTAGCTGTTCACTGTGTGAACACAACAGATGACCAAGCAACACAGCTAAAAGGGATTAACAAATCATAGAATCACAGAATCATAGGGGTTGGAAGGGACCTCAAGAGATCATCGGGTCCAACCCCCCTGCCAAAGCAGGCTCCCTAGCTCATATTGCACAGATAGGCATCCAGACGGGTCTTGAATATCTCCAGAGAAGGAGACTCCACAACCCTCAGGGGCAGCCTATTCCACTGCTCTGTCACCCTCACTGTGAAAAAGTTCTTCCGCATGTTGGTGTGGAACTTCCTGTGCTCCAATTTGCAGCCATTGCCCCTTGTCCTGTCCCCACAGACCACTGAAAAGGAGCTGGCCAATTCCCCCTGCATCCCATGCTTAAGATATTTATAGACATTAATAAGGTCCCCCCTTAGTCTTCTTTTCTCCAGGCTGAACAGACCCAGATCACTCAGCCTTTCCTCACAGGGGAGATGCTCCAGGCCCTTAATCACCTTTGTAGCTCTTCTCTGGACTCTTTCCAGGACATTCCTGTCTTTTTTATACCAGAGAGCCCAGAACTGGACACAATACTCTAGGTGGGGCTTGACCAGGGCAGAGTAGAGGGAGAGGATCACCTCCTTTGACCTGCTGGCCACATTCCTCCTGATGCACCCCAGGATCCCATTGGCTCTCTTAGCCACCAGGGCACACTGCTGGCTCATGGCCAACCTGTCATCCACCAGGAACCCCAGGTCCTTCTCTTCAGAGCTCCTCTCCAGCAGGTCATCCCCCAGCCTGTACTGATACAAGCGGTTATTCCTTCCCAGATGCAAGACTCTACACTTGCTTTTGTTTCTCCCTGCCCAGCTTTCCAGCCTGTCTAGGTCTTGCTGAATGGCAGCGCAGTGTTCCTACTCCCTCCTCACCAACAGAATGTTCTCTTTGTGGGTCCTTACATGTCTGCTGAATTTGGTGATCCTTTCCCTATTGCAGCTTGAGGGCTACAGTCCATTCCTAGTGGAACAGGGTGCTTGTTAGACGCAGTCTGTCTCCCAGACTGTCTTCCCTACATGTAGATTATTGTATTATCTCAGGAATTGCTCTGAATAGTGCCTGTGGATGGAGAAAACAGACGTTTTGCTTGCAGACTATGTTACACAAATTCTTCTCGTTTTTAAGTGTGGTGGATGTTTAAAAACTGTATCAATAGGCCTCTTAGGAGTTTTTGTCTCAATCCAATGTTAAGCCTAGCTGTTGTACTTGCTAATTCTCAGGGCAAAATCTCATTTGTTCCACAGAACTCTTTTTCTTGTTTGACATGTGTTCTCCAGTGGGAATTCCATCACCCTTTGATTTAATTCTTCCAGATGTTTCATGCATCCTATTATGAGCCTCTTCAAAGAAAGACTAGTCACTGGTCTAGAAAGCAGTTGCATTTTCATTGTTCCAGGGAAGGTAATAATTTTATGCTAGGAAACAGGAGCAAAAAGTGTATGGGTAGTTGAACATATATGTGTCTATATGTATATATATAAATCAGTAATAAAGAACTCCCTAAAATCTTGTCAGTTAAACCCAATGGAAATATACTACATTTAAGCAGTAAATACATACATAAAAAAATACATTCTATCTGAAGGTAACAGTATCCTTGGGAATGGAAGATTTAGGGCTTTTAACTTCTCCCCTTTCCACATAATGATTTTCTTTGTGTTTATAAAGGGGTGTTGTTACAAAGAGGGGTAGTTTATTGCACCTGAAAGCCATAACGCCCTCATGAAAGACTGTAACAAAACAGACATTTGTAGAACAGACTTTAATTTTGGCATTTAAAGCGTTGTTACACTTCAAATAAGAAAAGTCAAAAGCATGGCTGAAACTTTGTGCTCACTCAGAACTTAAAGGCTGCTTTCCATCTTAGCTCTTTGTATCACTTACTGTCAGAAAATTCACTTCACATATCATTCCTCTCCTAGCACAATGCTTTTTCCTCATTTTCATATAAGTAATGTTTAGAGTTCATCACTTCTTTCTAATTAATTCGTGACCTCTAATCTTGGGAGAAGGGTTAATTAGCTATTTTTCAAAAGAATGTTTAACATCATGTAGTGCCTTTCCTGTTACTTCAAATAGAACTCTCAGCTTAATCTCTTCTCACAGATATTTACAGAGTGCATCCAGGTAATGTCCCCTCATAATTCACTGGCCTATACAAGCTCAAACCTTTGGGTTATTGATCAATTATTTTTCAAGACCCTCTTCAGTTCAAACTACTCTTCCTCTCAGGAATCCTGGAAAGGCACAAAAGTTCTCAGCAAGCACCAAAATTTCTGCCCAAATTATATGTCATGAAAAACAGTCTGAAAAGAACCTTTTCCTGTTTTTTTGAGGAAGGAAGGAAGGAAAGAAGGAAGGAAGGAAGGAATAGCCAAGCAGGGTAGATATTTGATATCATGAGCCCTGTTACCAAGTTCTGTACCTTTCCAGTTTCAGCACTTTATCTCCAATCATGTAGTCTCTAGACTATAACAGGGCAGATTTTGCGGTCCTGAAGTTTCACCAATAAATCTGGTGAAATCACACTGACTGCATGACATTAAACTTAGTTTTTGGTTCAGCATTCCTCATGACCTGACTACTCTAAAAGCAGAAAATGCTTCCTTAACTTACACATGATACTGAGAGACAGATTTAACTTGCAATGACTGTAGGAAACACATGCTGGAACAGCCATGCTCAGCCTCCATGCTGCTAGCTACAGGACACCTAGATCCTGTCCTTTGGGGTACAAGGAGGACCTACGTTTCAACTCGCAGTGTCAGAAGGGCAGAAAAACTAAGAACCCTGAGTATGAATGTCTCACACTGGAAAAATCACCTCCAAACCCAACACATACACTGATGAGGCCCACACAAACTTTGCAACTTTAGTGCCACAGATAGGTTGAAAATTCAGTTTGACAGGTTTTGCTCAAAGTGGCTTCAGTTACATTTACCAGCATGTCTGTGACCTTCACGTTACATATATTGATCTTTCTGAAATGCAGTATATGTGCCAGGCATATATTTGTCCCTGTAGATATACAGCAGAAAGAAACATTTGGATTTACCTCACTTGAAAGAGACTTCCAAACACAGCGGCTGGACACAGCATCTTCAGACAGCCATATCTAAAATAATGTGCCCAGGTTCTCACAGCAACTCCAGGAGCATCTAACCTTACAAGTATCAGCACTTTTTTTTCACCTGTAAAGGTCTTAGACCCTGAAAATAAGACCTGAAGTTTCACTGCCCTTACAAACTCTTCTGTAGCAGACAAGAACTGAAGACTTTTAGAAAACCCGAGTGAGTCCACACTGTGTGACAGCAATAAGTCAAGGGTTTGGTTTGACAGTTATTGACTTAGGTACAGGAGGAGATGACTGAAACCTTCCATGTGTAACTGGCAGTTAGGTTGTTATGGATTATTAGGCTCACAAAAAACAACTAGATCACAATCTGTAATTACTTACACGTGGCAATAGGGACCTCTTTGGTCTCCAAAACTAGAACATAATGTTATCCAATGGCTACAGGTGGGACTAAAATTACTTTTTAAGTGTGTAATTGCTCCCTGAAGCAAAATAGTTCCTTATGGTCTTTGTCACTTGAAGCCTTTCAGCTGAACATCTTTCTTCTTCAGTCACAAGTTACTGAGTTTGATAATGTTCACTAATTTGGGTGATGATCTAATCAGTGTCAATAAGGGCGACACAAAGGAGAGCAGCAATTCTTTAACAGAAAAGAATGAAATCCTGTGATCTGAAGGGAGCTGCAAATTAAGCTGGGTTAACACGTTAGTCCCTCCTGAACAGGAAACTTGTGGATTCAACCCATATTAACATTGAAGCCAAGTTTAACCCCGGATTCTTTTTAGATATATCTTATGTTCACTGTATATTGGTGTTGCACAGGTGTATTTATACCTCCATGTTGAGAGAGGGGCAAGATACTACATTAGAGCAAGTAATGGCACTCTCTAGTTCTGATGCTTTTATTTCTGTTCCAAAATATGAATGCTGATGTATTATTGATCAGTGGTGGTGTGGTTGTGATGATCTGAGTTGATTATTGGAGTGCAATCTGTAATTAAGTCTCCTTGCTAGCCTTGCACCCTTCACCTTGCACACTAAAAATGCTATTATTTAGCTCTTAGGAAATTAATGTGATAGACCTTGAAGTGATGTTTTGATTTGATATCAAGTAACATATATTTATTCTTCTAGTAATATTGGCTTATTTCTTTTGTCCTGATTCCCCTCTGTTTTGAAGAAAGAAGCACTTTTTCCAGAACAAAAATGTCTAAGAATTATTTGAAATGCTGTTGCCTACAGCTTAGCAATACTATTACTTATAGCTTAGCAATGTCCTGAAGGCCAAAACATGTTTGGGTTCCATTTTACCAGAACAGAATCTTTTTAAAGAGGGATGATAGTCAAAATATTCCGTGTAATACACACTGGTGGGGCAAGAGGGGAGAGAGGAATATCTAGGAGGAGAGTGTTCCTAACTGGAAAGCAGTAAGTTGTATCTGTCGCACAAATGCATGGTTTCTTTGTTGAGGAGGATGAGCAGATGAGCAGCAGTGGTCCCCAGTCATCACCTACCCCATGTGTACTCAAGCTGGTGACTCCTTCTTGCTCCTCCTGTGTTAGCGGAGGTTTTACTCTGGCTCAGAAAGAAGCAGGATGACCCAGTGTGAACTGAGTAGGGGGTAAAATGAGTGACAGAAGGATTCAGCAGTAATTCTGCATTTCCTTGATTTTGTCAGTTTAAAGTTGACCTCTTAACATCAATGTAGATTTTGTCATTTATTTTTTATGCCTGGTGTACCTACCTTAATACAGGGACAACAGTTCATGCTGAGTGTTTTATACATAATTTATACCCAATACTAAAACCCTTTGTACTGCTTTAAGGGGTTATAAATTCACTGCAGCCTAGCGGATACGTTAATGCAAAACTCCTGGCCTGCACATTTTACTTGATGCGAATTGCCTATGATTTTCCACCCTAGACACTTTGCCAGCAATATATATATATAAAAAAAAAAAAAGAGTTACAGAATGTATCCATGAGTAATAATAAAAGCTGCCTTCCTGGGAATATTCACATCTCTAGTAATAATTATCGTCCACCAAAGTTTGGATCAGATATTCATTGTTCACATTATTTTATTACCCATGAAGCAGTGCTATTTCCAAGACTTGTACAACATCCAAGGTTGTGGTTGTAGAGAAGTGTAACAACACTATATCCAATTTTATTGCACTCCACCATATCAAGTTAACAACATACTGAGAATTTTGTTATATATTTTCTTGTTTGTTTATGCTTTGGATAAGATCAGATAAACCTGCTATCATGATGCATAAAAGGGGATTCCATTGTGTTCCATGAACTTAATACCATAAAACACATCCACTTCATCATCCCTGCCTTATTACTGGCCTTCCTATCTGCACAATGACATTAGTGGTTAAGATGGTTTCTAGATGTGGCAAGCATAATAGTTTCCCACAAGAGCTTGCGCTTTCGGGGTGTTATCCTACAGACTGTGCCCTTCATATGCTTTGTTTTTCAGCAGCTTGCAGGACTAAACATTAAATTATGATGTGACATAATCAAATAGAAAGTTAGAAGAATTAAAAAACACATGCAGAGCCAAGTGAGAGCAGTGTGCACTCTCTAAAGGAGTTTTATTTGCACCTTTGGAGTTCTAGAGCAGGGGCTGGCACACATCAATGGAAGCCATTGGTATCACACTGTTTCATGCACGTGCAAAAATGGTCCCTCCATCAGCCAGACGGTGCTTTCTTTTCACACAATCTCCATTCTTTGGGTGTCTACAACAGACTCCTTCATGGAGAACTTTTCAGGTAGAGACAAAGTCACTTTGAAGACCAGGCATGCAAGTAGAGAGGCAAAGTGGCAGATCTCAAATGTAGGAGCAATGAAGGATGTGGAAAATGAAGCTGGGTTGCATGTAGCTATTTTGGTTGTGTTAAGACTCTTCTTTTGTAGCAGGAGCTGGAGGAGGTCTCCTGTGCCTTTAGCTCCTGGTGTGTCCAGACAGATGGGGATGAGAGTACTGTTATTATATCTCTGGGTCTACCAGTGTCCCTCCCCTTCCTTCAAGAGGTTCTCAGTGTTGCACAGGATCATGGCCTCTCTGGATCCCCAGGGCTGAAGTGCTCCCCATCAAATACCCAGGGACATCCATGCTGTACAACAGAGCCAGCCCCCATCTCGTGGAGAAGGAAAAATAATGAATCCAAGAAAACTGCAGGGGAAATTCAGGAAGCCAGAGCATCATTATTGATGTTATAGTTTCTTATGGAAGGCTGCAAAGGATCTTTAAGGTTTAAAATAAGCTTTCAGAGCTTCAGTTTTATATTCAAATAAAATAAAACAAAAATGAAATGAAAAAGGGATTTCCTTACGGACACAGTTTCTCCTGAAACCACACGGGAGCTTTGATCAAACCCAGAGACTTGAGAAAGTGTACTGTATTATGTATAACAGGCCCCAAACTTCCTTTGGCAGCCTCTTATCCAGGTGCTTACCAAACCAAACACACCTTTATTTCATTCAGTCTTGCAGGCTCTCAGTCCACCGCGTTAAGGGTACAAGCCCTTAAGAAATATGTACAACTACCCTGTAAGTGGTTTGGAACCAACGAGCTAGGCACTGTGTCTCGTAGTAACGTGTACACGGAAAAGCTGTCATCCCACGTAGGGTTAAAATGATACCGCCTTGTTTGCCAGGGAAATTGTTTGTTTGTTTTTCTGAAGGGCAGCACAATTGTTCAGGCTGTTGTAAACTGAGTCAAAATAGATTTCAGCAAAGAGTTACGTTTCATTGAATTATTTGTGACGGCTTTGATTGATCACAGATGTGCTAATCAGATTTTTCCAATTTCTTATTAACTACAGTACCTTTTTTTTTTTCTTTTCTTTTTTTTTTTTTCCTCAGGACCTGATTTTTCTTCTTCACCGGCGATAATGTAAACCTGACCCCAAGTCTGGCTGTGGTCCAGCCTTGGCAGCTTGCAGTCACTGCGCAAAGGAACAGGTAGCCTCTGGCTCTTTGTTTGTTTTAAAGTTTCTGTGATGATTGCGATCTGGCAGTAAGGCAGCAGATCCAGGTCTCATTTTAAACAATTGTTACAACAGGGAAATTTTGTGAAATCCCTTGAAGCCAGTGATGAAATAGAACAACGTTCCTCTGTCATTACACCCCACCAAACACCAAAGCAGATCAGAATTTGTGCTGTGTGTTTAGGAAGAACTCCCCCTGAAAATTAATTAAGACCTAGGGTTTTAAAATGTCACCAAAATATATATATTTAAGAGATAAAAGGAAAAAAATGACTTTGAGGTTACAGTCAACACTTAAGTTAATTTAAGTCAATTCTGTTTATTTTACTTACAGGCAGCAAGACGTGTCGGATTTCAACACATCACACACCTGCATCTTCAGGGTTTGTTTGCTTTCCATCCCGTGACTGCATTCAGTAGACAATAGCAACAGTCAGTAAGAGCACAATATTTTCAAAGCTAAAATGAATGAAAATCCACATCTCAGTTTCTCAAGTTTAAGTAAACATAAGAGACCATGGGGGAAATTTGGGATATTGCAAACAGCCCATAGTTATGCCCTCAGGTTGCACAGAAACCGCAATAGTTAACACCAGCACATGATGTTCACCATTGGGTTGCTGCCGCTGAAAGTCCAGCTGTCACCTTTTGGTTTGCATATTCCTACTTCAACATGGAATTAATGGAAAATTCAAATTGTTCTTTTCAAGGCTCAAAAACTGTCAGCAAGTGCTAATAGGGTTTTTGTTTCTCTTTCCTCAAATTGCTTGTATACAAGGCTTGACCTCCTGAAATCAGTAGACGGACTGTGTTTTCATGAAGCGTTGAATCTGCCTGTTGAGGGCAACTAGGGCTTTTAAACAGGAGGGGAGGGTAGAAATGTTCACATGTGTGGACATCTCCACAGTCATGCATGTACACATGCAGGGGCACATGGTGGAGGAGAGCATGCAGAAATGTTCTTAGCTTCTGTTTTCATTTTGTTTTCTTCTTCAAGGAGAAGGAGCTCTGCACTTCAGTCTGAATGTAATTCCTCAGTTCAATCTTAAGAAAAGTTAGATAAAGAATAATGAAGCTTGTGATAAAAAACATAAGGTTTTCAATGCATCTTCTGGCTATTTGTAAGTAATTGAGGTCTATTGGGAGGAGACTTCCCTCTATTTATCTTTCCTTTATAACTTGAGGTTAAGAACCTAATAAATCTCTCCAAGTAGTCCCCCTTCACCTCACAGACGTCTTGATCACTGCCACTGAGGTTCTGTGGCATGCAACTAGCAACTACCACCCATTACAACTGCTTAATAAAATTACCTGAACACTGTCTTTCTGCTTTTACTGTTTTTCCATAAATTAGTTGAAAAATATAAAAAACCAGCTAAAAATAGAAAGACAAGGGGCTGTAAAAATGCTGACTATGACTGTAAGGAAATCCTCTGGTATTGGAAAGAGTTTCCAGAAAGATACATAGAAAGCTTTTCCCTGTTGGGATTTTTTTTTTCTTTTTTTTAGTTTCTTTAAGTTGGGGATTTTATGTGTGTGTCCTTAGAAGGGAAAGGTTTGTTTTCTTGGCAGGAAGGGCAGGAAGGCAAGTCCTCTAACACCCATGAAGTTCAGGGATCAGCAGGGCAAAGAAGTCGAAACCTCCCCTGGCCTCCACATGAAAAGCTGCCTGACTCGAGGGTCCCCTGACTGTTGGCATCATGGTTTTCCTCAGAGACACGCTGCCACTAGCAGCTAATGGCTTGGAATAGGAGCTGATATTCCCATCAACCATTTGAGAGATGCTGTTGGAGTTTCCCACAAACTCCTGCTCTAAAATATTCCTTACTCTCCCTACCTCGGGCTCTTTGCTTTGTGGATCTACTACAAGCATCTTGGAAGAGGTACACATTCAGGAGCCATCTTTCCTACATGTCGTCCTGTGATGGGTGTTCAGAGCTTTCTTTTTCCTCCAACTATCATGTATTCATCAGCCTAAGGCTATAAGGTCCAAAGAGAGAATACAATTACATCAAAGTGAACTTCAAAAGCAGAAATGTTAAACTATCTTTTTTTTTTTCCTATATGAACTTGCCATGACTTGTATGCAAGATATTTTCATTCCCCAAAATGGGGAACAAAGGAGGCAAGAGGAACAGTTGCAGTGGAAACACGCAGTTCATTTTCTTATGATTCTTTTTCGACCAGGAAGTGAAGAGTCACCTCAGATACAGTAATTTCTCAGTCTTCTCGCCATAGCCTGAGAGTATTGCATTGTTCTGAAATTTGGCACAGGGTTTGGTTTGTTTGTTTCCAAACCAAGAGTAAGGATGTTAGGATTTGAAGATTTTTGGTTCATTAAAACAGAACTGTGACTACCTCTGCCTGACTTTCTATAAAACTGAAATATCTGAGAGACTGCTACTCTCTGTCTCTTCTCTCCCCGCTTTGATTCTGTTTGTCGAAGTCTCTTTATTTATTTATTTTTTTTAAAATTTCATGGCTGGAATTTAGCATTTCTTTTCCAGACAATCTTTCATCTGTCCAATAGCAAGCACATTTTCTTCCCTCCTACCCCCTCGCCCCTTCACTTTGTCATGATGAAACATCTTCTGTGAGCTCAGACCTGGCTCCTTTTTGCTGACACTAGTTGTTGTTACCAAGAAAACTGGGAAGTTCCCAGGTGAGACGTGGCAGATTTCAGCATTGTGTTTTAGATACTGGATGCAGTACAAGTTTTAGACACTGATATTTTGTTGAAGATGCTCAAAATGGAAGGTTGAAGAGAAGCATTTATCTAAACAAGAAATAATTAAAATGTAGGATTTTATTTTAGTCATTGACACTTGAAACCTTTGAGTTTGATTTCGGTAATAAAAAGAAGAATCTGGTCCTTCTTTTATCCCTCTTCTTTAAGATTTTACCTACGGCAGAAGAGAAAAATAAACATTCTGAACTTTTTCTCACCTATTTCACAGTTACCTGCATTTCCCATGTTGGAAGTTAACTAAGTGGTTATGTGGAAAGACATACAAAAAACAAAATAAAAGAAAAGGCTGATTGATTGAGGATGCTAAGAATATTTGGATGCCTACAGAAAGGCAATTGTTCTTGTTGTATCTAAAATGGTTTGATTACCACTTGATTGTTAGTCTTTTATTTTTATTCCTAGATTACCTGAATGTTTTAGTACCACCAATGATGGATGATATTTTTCTGAATCTCTTTTACCTCTGCTATGCGGTGAAGTTCAGCCACTCTGTACAAAGGTTATACCCAGTTAAAACAGCCTGTTAATTATTTATGAGACAGCAAGAAGACCAATGGGACTTTCACTTGTCCTTCTGGAGAAATAATGAGACCATTACCGTCTATTTAACACCATGAAAAACAATATCCACAGGTGACCTTTCAGAATCATTGCCAAGTTGGATTTATGGCCATCATGTACTCTCATCAAGAAAGGATATCAAAGACTGGCTTAAAGTTAAATCAGCACTTCAAATGGCAACAGCATCCTGAGGTCTGATGATAATAAAATTTCTTCATTTTCCTTTATCTAAGTGAGTGAATGTCTCTCACAGACCAGAGCTGATAGCTAGTGTTGTTTTGGGTTTTTTTTTCAGTTCTGGAAGCCTACTGAATACTTTGGGTATGTGCTGTGATATGAGATAATGATAATCACTAAGATATACCCATGTCTGTTAAAATGGTCAAAACATCTGTACTTGGCGAAAAATTCCATTCCTTCAACTGCACAGTCCCTGAAAACAACTCTGGGTATTGAAAGACTGCAAGCTTTTCCAGTAGTGCTTAGCCCATTGGCATAAAAAAATTTGAAGATTGCCATCACCTCCAAGGAATGAGAACTAACTCAAAAATAAAAATACATAAAACTTTGTTTTTAACTATTTCAAAGGAAAAAAATATGGCTTGCCTGTCCTTTGCGGTAGCAGATTATACTGAGGTAGATACAATTTCAATCCTGATCCCTAGGTGGGTTTGAAAAGACAAGTACATATATCAGAATGGTGACTATATGAAGAAATAATAACTTAATCTAAATGCTGTCACTGAACAAAACAGCAGCATGTAGGACATATGCAGCTGTGAAACTGCAGATGGAATAACAAGGAAACAGAAGCTGGCTGCATATCTTGAAACAGATGTGAAGCAGAAGGGGCATGTTCCAAGCAGCTGAGTTAAAAATAAAAGGAAAGAAAGAAAAGTTGCATTAGCTGCATTGAAACAATTATAATTGATTGCTTATCTTTAAGAAGCCGCAGTAACTGGCAATATACAGATTCAAGAGGTAGGCTTAGCCCTTGTCTAAATAACTGCACAGCAGCATGGCTGCAAATTCTTCATGTGATAAGAGCATGACCCACAGGTACCAGCACCATGGGAACTGACCGGGAAGCCAAACCTGGCATTCAAGGAAAGCTGAGTGCAGACAGAAGGCCCAAAAGTAACAAGATGTTTATTCGTCTTCTGTTATAAGCATATCATTCATGTACTTTTCCTGGCCAAAGGGGTAACATCTTCCACCTTATGTCTTGTCTGTCCCCTCCTTCTCCACCAAAGCACTGACAGCATTTTTCTTTTCCCTTAAAGCAATGGAACGGCGAGGAGAAGCTTTCTTCATTATAAGCCTCTGGTTATAAGAACTGTTTCTCTTTGATGTCAGAAGCCATTTCTCCACATTGTCTCAGACTTTGGATACAAGCAACACTGACTCTTTTGTGGAGCTTGACCCAAGCAGCCTCCGCCTCTGTGTTAAATAAGCCATCTGCCTACGCAGCTGCACAGCTCCAGCTGTCACTGCTGCTGCTGGTCATCGTGTTCCCCACTTGTCACCATAACCCCCTCCTGCATCACCACCTACCTCTGCCTACAACCAGTCCCATTCAGCCTGACAGGAAGGGTTGTAAAACCTCACCATGTGGCATATCAATAGTGCCAAAGCAAAGCCCTGACTAGCTCCACAAATTCCTGTTTACAATGCCTTATGCTGCGTATAGATAACACAATGGATGTATTATCTGTTAAATAATGATATGAAACTTCCAAAGGTTCAGTGACTGCAGATTCAGCAGTAATTCTTGTGTCAATTTTTTTGGATTGAGTAGTTTCAAGACCCTCCCACTTCCCAGGAGGTGTTTATTGAACAGAAGGCACTTCATGAGGAACGTTCTGAGAACCACCAGATTTTGCTTTGGGGAAACAGAACCTGTATTCCTGTTTGCCCTTCACAGGTTAGAACTGTACATCCTCCCATAACTCATTAGCAGTAAGGAAATTGTAGGATTAAGCATGGTCTAATCTTCTCCTTCCTCTACTTACTTTTAAGATCCTTGAACTCTGTATTCTGTGGGGGGTGGGGGCTGTTTTGGGTTGGGTTTTTTTGGTTTAAATCCCACAGTAAATGAGCTGGAGACTATTCACAAATCAAATATTAAATGCTCTAATATCCAAAATCACCTAAATCCTGGGAACAATGTTGGCTGCTTTCCAATTCAACAACCCTTAATCTGTATACTTTTTCCCAGTTCACTTCCGAGCTCTGTTAAATTCAGTGTAGTCTGGTGGTCTTCTACAATTCAGTATTTTAAGTAGTCATCAGACATTTTTGAAAAAATAACATGAAGTAAAAAATATGCCTATTTGAGGGGTTTTTTTTGTCACAAGCAGAGTGTTTGTGGTCTGCTCTTGAAGCTCTCCCACATTCATCCTCTCCTTTCCACCCCCTTGAAGAATCTGATACACTGTGTCAAAAGCAGAGCCAATGTTTGAGGAATTGAATGACTGTCCAAATGGTTTCATCTGAGTTTTCACTTTGGGTCTGTAGAGTACCTGCTGACAGGGAGCAGATTCCTCATTTCCTGCTGTTCAACATACAACTGGATCGTAAATGAAGTTCTTGACATGGCCTCTGTTACTAAAATCTGGCTCCGTCCTCCTCCCATCAAGTGATCTCTTCCTCAAGTCCTCATTTATCACTTTCATATTCCACTTTGAAAGAAACCAAACTTCCAGGGAGCAAAGCACCAGAAGGGAACCATTAGGAGAGGATGTTTGGGGAGCAAATTATCCACACAGACCATCAAGTTTTGTCTCTTCATTTTTATAGGTTCAAGACAAACCTTGATCAAAGAGTGTTTCCTTCCTATCCCCAGCCCCCCAAACTACAGCAGAAGCAATTCATAAGGGAAAGAGCTTTTTGGAAGATTCTGCTTGTTTATTTTAGAGGGACCACCACAACATATAAGTTCTTCAGAGACTTCTCTTCTTCAAGGCAAGTTTCTGCCTGGCCTGTTCAAACCAGCATTATCACCAAAATAAAATACTGTGTCTTTTTGATCTGCCAGAGTTTGCTTCTAAAGAACAAGGAGCTGCTCTGTCCGAGCAGGAGCAGCCACCCATTCTTCCTGAGCAGCAGATACATGCGTTTGGTAACTCAATGCAGATGTTCTCCTTCCTGCCCCTTCTTAAGTTTTTGAAGGAAATCCTACTTTAGAGAGATGCTGGTGACTTCAGCAGGGATCCAGAACTCAAGGGAACGTCAACTGGAAAGACTACCGTTGCACAGGACAGGTACTGCATAACCCCATTTTTAAATCACTGCAGAGAATGTGTGTGTGATGTCACAAGAAAGTATAATTTCTACTACCTATATTTTAGAGCCTATCCTTCTGGTTTCCTGGATGAGGATGCCAAATTCTTTTGCCAGTGAGATAATGCATATGAAAAAGATATGCATTGTCTTTTTCTTTTATTTTATCTACGTGTTGGCATAGCTTCCCTCATAGAGACATCCAGGGAGTAGAAATAGGCAAGTTCTCAATGATAGACCTTTGAGTCTACACAGGCTCTCCCATACTATCATGAAATTATTAATGCAGATGAGCCACCAAATGTAGACATAAAAGGAAAAGACTGAAATGAACTTTTAAACTTACTGTTTGTTATTTGTAATGTCACTGGTAAACACAATTGTATGTTTAAGTTTACATTTAGATGAGACTGCAATGTGGACCTTGAGCTTTCATAAGCGAATACATATTTTGGCATTGCAAATTTTGGGAACACACAGAAGAAGAACAAAAGATAGATTTCCTATAAATACAAATGAATATAGCGTGACAGCTAATGGAAAGTGCAAAATTAACATTAGGAATTAAGTCTCAGGAGAGTTAATAATAACAATAGCAAGATTTCAATAAATTAATAGCTGCACTCAAATTGTGCATTTCTTCAGAGATGTGCCAATGCAAGTGTGAGTGACAAGGGCAGTGGAAGTGCTGCAACTTCTTAAAATGGATCTTAAATTAAGCAGATAGCTTCATTTTCTCAGGCTGCAGACACAGGATCCAGTAGATAATGCTCAAGGCATAAACCCAGATCAAATCTCACTGCAGCAGCAGTATACAAAGGAGCAGAGAATAAGCAGTCAAAAGCATGCTGACCATGCATTGAAGAGAAGGTGCTTCAAAACCCCTATTTACCCTTGTTTCAGCCACAGATACAGCTCTTAGCGCATGGGTGATGCACAAATAACTCTTGAGGATTATATCAAGCATCCACCCATAGGATTTTAAACAAAGATGAGCTGATGTGCTAGAGATTAACTGCGCTGTGGGCATGTCTGCAGTGCTCTGTGGACTGAGGTGCAGTTTTTCCTCAGGCAGGGGAAAAAAAAAAGTCATTACTTCCACAAAAGGACACATCGCCCCATCTAGTGAACTGGAATGCACAGCATTTTGTCACGCTGAGGTAGGTGGCTCAGGCACATCTACATCACATCATGTAGGCATTAGCTGCTCGTGTGTCCCCAGTCCCAAGGAAAAATTCTTCTACAGGTAGTTTTTTAGGTTAAAATCAGCCAGGGTCCCTCACATCACTGCTGGCAGTGATTTTGCTCCCTGAATGTGGAAGCAAACTTCTGAAATTAGAAATACGGGAAGAATTAGGGCAGCCTCTAAAGTATGAGGAGCTTTCACTGCAGCTACCCTCGCACTTTTATGGCCATCAGCAAGAGCACACAGCTCTAGGTAAGGATAGATCACAGCTCCTGAATACTTATTTATGGGAAGAGAGGTAGAATCTGTGAATATAACAGCAGTGCTTGGCTAAAACAAATATTCTCAATGGCTGAGAAGGATGCCAAATTGCAGAAGCCAGAGTTTCTTGAGGGAAAATAAACATTTTTCCACTGTCTTTTTTTTTTTCTTTATTTTTTTAACAATCTTTGAGAATCTTTTGGCTGCACCTGGAAAACTGTCTACAGGAAAAAAATAAATTACTAATTCCTTCAGTTTACACTCTGGCATAAACTTTTTGTCTGTCTTTATTGCATTCTGAATTAAAGCATTTCTTCTGAATGCAGTGATTTATTTATATTTTTGTTGTTTCTGTTGGCATTTTATGTTCAGGCATTTTTTGAAGTACTTAATATAAAATAAACTCACACGCAGATAACTTTGGAGCGGTTGCAGTGCTTTAAAAACCACATGTTTACAATAAAACAGCGAGAGCTTTGAAATCAAAGTTAAGCTCAGGATGAAACTAGGAAAAAAAAGTCAGAAAGGTTTCTGTGCTCGTGAGTTTGACTTTGCCTGAGTTGGGCCAAAATTCTTTTCTCTTCAAAAATGACTTAAATCTGGACTTTCCCCAGTAAGCCAGTGGAGATACTTCATGAATGCTTCTCCCCAGAAAAGCAGAATCAGGGCCTCTGTTTCTACTTTTGATTTAGGCAATGGAAAATCCCCAAAACCTGAAGAAGTCGAGCCATGTGGATAAAAGGCAGCCATCTAAGACCCAAGGTTTTCACCCTTTCACTCAAAATGTTTTTCCTGCCACTATCTTTGATTTCTTTGTACCCTTTTGCATGGGGTTTTTGCAAGTGAGGGGAAGCTCTAAATAAAAACCTTTTACTGGCTGCCTTAAAATATATGAAAGACAGGGTAACGTATCAACTCCAAGCTGATACGGAGCAGCATTTTTCCTCCTTATATTTTTTGACAGAATTGTATTGTGTTTTAGTGATGGGAAAATGACCAAAGTATGGTACAAACAAGCACATCATTCATTTGTAGGCAGATTTGTTCTGGGAAAACATAAACTAAGCTAGTGTTCTCTGAAGATTTCACCTTGCTTTAAATACACCTTAAGTATGTTTCAACAACTTAGTTTAAGAAAGGTAAGAAAAAGTTTGGCAGGTATCAGCTTTAAAGATGCCCCAGATTTTTAAAACTCTAACCCAATAACAAAACAAAGGCATAATTGGTGTGCAGTTCTCCTCATTTTTGGCTACCGTTGCCAGGTTCATCCAGTTCAGATCTCAGCGTCTGGAAGCTGGGCCTGTGTTTTCTGTTCTGGCCACTTGAGGGAATCAGTCTGTAGCTCCGGTCCATAACTTTTGTTTTTACACTAAGGAAGTAAGAAAAATTATATTTGTTGCAGAAAGTTTTCCAACTTTACTTCAACATGAAAGACATCACAAAGCACCGGCTCAGAAATAAATTACTCCCTACATACTAAACATCCAGGAAGGGAAAAAAATGTTGATAAATGAGAGTCTTGGGAGCTGCTAAGTGAGGTCCCTGCACACAATTTATGATCATGCACTCTTGGACTTCAGAATGATTAATACAGCTAATTCTCAGTAGAATAAGAGCTGTTTTAGCCCAGGAGAGAACTGTACGCTATTGTTTATAGAAGCAGATAGCATCAAAGTGGTCCACTGCTTGTGTTAAGCAAATACAGAATTCTGGGTCAGTGCAAATTAATCCTAAAGGAGTAAGAAAAAGTTCTTAATGACTGTTAGATCAGTGTGTTATCACTTTTCATACAACCGAAAATGGTAGAACTGTTAATGAGAATTACAAATGGCCTCACTCACTGCAGCATGCTGGCAGCTGTCTATTAGCATGGTCACCATTAAGTCCTCTGATGATCTGCACATACAACATTTCCTAATGAAGTGAAGAAAATTTAGGCAATTCTCTGAGATATCTGAGCCATTTCGAAATGGTCTTTTGCAACGAACACGCAGAGTGTTTTACACTGTAGTCAGCTGAGTGGACTGAGAACCTTACAACACGGATCTTCTATTTGTACAGTAAGATCTGGTTTACAGAAATAAATTAATTTAATTTACACATGAAGTCACTGAGGGGAAAAAGAAGTCTTGTTGTTTGTGTCTATTAAGCTGTGTTCACAAACAAGGAAAGCTCACAGTTTAGCTTTGCTTAAAGGGAACAGGTTGCATTTCACAGATTGATAGTATTGCAAAGTTAACTACAAATTGCCTTGGAAACATTGTTTGGTTCCTTTAAAGCACCACTTAACAGCTAGACCACAAGAAGACCTAGAAAATGAACTTCCTTTGTTTTTAGGAGGTGGTTTGGGTTTTATTGGTAATGATTTGTGCACCTCTGAACATAGCCCAACACATTATAATTTTGTTCCAGTCCCTCTGACATGATCTACGCACCACGTTATGGGACAGGGCAGGGCTGTTGACAGGAAAGGAGTGGGAATAGGCTGTAAGGGTACAGTGGCCTTGTAAGCTGCGGGCTTGTTAGCTGTGCTGGCAGGGCGGGAGGGCAAAAGTCTCCCCAATCCCTGTTGGCAGGTCCATGCCCCTTTACAAGTCACCATAAAATGGTATGAATACACGCTCTGCGGGTGATTTAACTCTCCCACCATTGTGACTCTACAATTATTTGTCCATTAAATTTGTTTTGGAATAAATTGTCTTGTTTCACACAGGATCATTACACCAAGAAACCATTTACATAATTATTAGGTCCCCTGATATATTGTCCTCTGGTAGAGCTGCTGTCACTCAGTTCATACACACATTTCAGTGCTTCTCAGAATATTTGGCCTTGAAAGCAAACACTTTTCTTCTCAGAATGCAGTAACAGCAAAAATGGGTGTGTGTCCCCTCATAGACGTACAGCTTCTTTCTACCCCTTCGTATCTGGGGTGCGTCTTTGCACATGGAGACATTTGCTGATGTAAGCCAAGGATGTGAAATACCCTTGCGTGCACACAGAGAGAAAATGTTTGTCCTGCACAGGACTCCAGCTCTCTTTTTCCTTACACTGATACTCTTACATAGAAGAGTTCTTTGCTCAGGGGATGCAACCGAGTATAGCTGTACCAGTACTGCTTTATTCTAGCATCAGACTTCCCCGAAGACCTCAGAGGTCTTTTTGTGCCTAGCTGGATGGGGGGTAACCCAGATGCCTACGTATGTTGCCTGGAGTAAACGAGCCAGCTCTTTAGCAATGCACAGAGGGGCTCCAGATACTTGCCAAAAAAATTGTGGTTGGTGAGAAAAGCTACCGACTTCCGAAATTAATAGCCTCCCAAAGGAGAGTTTATTAACAAGGGAAAAAAATAGCCCACACAAAATGAAAATACATCTTCTCTTCCTCTCTTTAGCCCTTCTTGCTTGGTTTGTTTGAGGAAGGTAAGCAGCTTTCCCTTTCACCCATGGAAAAGCAGTCGCCTGACCAGGAGAGAGGTTACCTGGAACTACCTAGCTAAAAATTGTACAGCCTGTGGTCTCTGTCCTAAGAAAAACATCTGTAGGTGGCTCTCATGCCTGCTGCCCCATCACTCCTTAACCCAACTATCCATATTTAATTTTTTTAATCTTCTCACAGGAGTCTGTCCCTCCTGCGCTTTAATCAGCCCTGACGTTTCTTTCTGAACTCCCTCCAGTATGTCTACATCTTTTGCTGGTATGTATCTGGAACTAAACACTGCGTAATGAGCTCAGAACAGAGCTGCAGTGTAATGGGCGAACACACGCACACACACAAAAATAGTCTGTGTCTTTGGGCTTCTCTAGGAGAGTTCATCTACAAAGTTTGTGTTTGAAAAGGCAAAACATGCTACTTTTCATTTGCAGATAAACTTCTGAAACCTTCCACCTCCCCTCTTATTCCTGGAAAGGAGAGAAACAAAAAGGAATCACTGAGTGGCTGCTTGTGTTTCAGCTCTGTCTGCCTCTCAAAAGACTGTGCACAGACCCGTTAAAAAGTTCTGCAGACTTTCTTGGTGCCTGGCTTGTCCAGTTCGTCCTTTCTAGCATCACGCGAGTAATATGCTGTGCAACTGGCCACTCTGACAGCTTTCATGATGCCGAAGTTTATGGCATCTGTAAATCTATTAAGCCACAATTTGCACTTAATAAAATGAAACTGCAAGTAGTTAAATGAAAGCTCAATCCTAAACTGGAGAACATTTTTCAGGAAAAGTCATTGAGCCTGCGTTGCTACTGCTGCCTTCCTTTGAGAAATTCAATCGCACTGATTGAGGAAACCTGGAGAGAGCCGACTATTCCTTCCTTCGGTTCGTAATTGCCCCGTAGACCATTTAATCATCTGTAGATGAAACAAAGCCTGTGCTGTGGAGTCCCGGAAGGGCAGGCATGCGCTTATCAAAAGCTTCCTACCCACCGAGTGGTGCTGGGAGCTCATCCTGATGCCTCTGAGCAGCCCCGCTGTCAAAGCAAGGAGCTGAGAGCAGACGGGCTCTTCCTGCTGTCACTACGCCGGCCTTCCAGCCTGCCTTGATTTTATTACAGTGAAGTCTGCACAAGCCAATTTTTCAGGAGCAGGGTTTGGAGCAGAGAATGAAGGTCTTTCTGACCGAGAAGGCAGGCAGGCATGAGACACCCGCCAGGACAAGAGCTACTTGATGCTCTCTTGACGAGAAGAGATAAGCACTGGAAGTTAAATAAGAGGAGCGAGGATTTATTGACTCCTATAAAACACCTTTCTCTGTCAGCTTTAAAATATCATTATTCTTGATACCCCCAGCCCTGTCTGTGCTCCATATTGCGGTGTTTCTGGGTGACCAAATGGATGGCCCTGTTGCACAGATGAATAGTCTGGTCAGAAACCATATGCCCAGTTTCATTAAGTAGAAGGGAGGAGAGGAAAAAAAAAAAAAAAAAGAGAAAAAAAAAGCCTGGCCAGGGAAGGCACTGAGAGCTCGAAAACCTGATCCATCATACTAATTGGTTTGGAATATTAGCCTTTAGTTGAGATTTGAAATCCATTTCCTCCTGAATATAGGCAATTTGCCTAACAGCTCAGGCACTATACATAACCACGTAGAGCTTGACATGCTGCCCTCGACCCCTAGCTCGTATTTTCTGGAATACACTGAGAGAATGCGGCACTTCAAAATAGAGTTACAAGAACTGGCTGCTCCTGTGAGGGCATCTCTGGGCACGTATCTTTCCCCCTCACGAAAACTTTTGTCAGGAAGAATTCTTATGAGGATTTTTTAATTCACAAAAAAAAAAAAGCTCAGTGCTGACTAATGTCTGCCAATTAAGTTCAGCCCATTGAATCAACAGTTTCCTGTTACCTGTTCCTTCAGGTAGAACAGCGGCTGATACCCCTGCCCTTTCCCAGGCTTCTGTGCAGGGACCTTTCCTGCCTGAAAACAGTGGGGACACCTGTTTTCTGAGCGCGGAAGGCCAGCACCTGAAATCCTAGGAATGGGCCCGCTATTGAGAAAAGGGTGCTTGATAAGGCAGCCACTGTGATAGGCAGCGGAAATTTGATGATGAAAGGAGATGCCTAATAGATTAATCTGGTGTGATTTGCCAAAACACAGGGTTTTCTGGAAGATTATCCACACTCGCAATAGGAAGCCCATTGTTTTGTAAAAGTCCCCACTTATCATGGTATTCTTTATCTCAACAAGAAACATAATGGTTTACTTGTTTACATGCATGGCAGATATATTCAGAGCTGGGCTTAGGAACTGTGAACTCCTTTTCATTTGAAATGTTTCCAGCAGGCAGGTTATTAGCTGAGAGGGAACAAGCAGTTGGACACACATAAAATTTAAATCTGCCTTGCTTAGATTGGCAAAAATGAATGTTATTTCATCCACTGGGAAAATGTTTTACTTCCTGCTCAAATACTTTTGGAAGAAAATCACAAGCTCATTTGTAGCCATCATATACGTATGTATATATTTTTTTAGAGTTAAGTGGTATGTCTACAGAAATGTATTTGTTACTGTATACCAGTTATTTTCCCCTAATATTAATTATTTTATTAGCTTGTCTTTACTTCTTCAATTTTACTTTGCTTACTATAAAATGTGACTGATGGCTTTACATTATTTATACTGAATGTGTGGCTGGAACCTAGCCCTTGATGTACCTTGGATAGAACGGCTTTGGTTTCTGGAATTGATTTTTAAATACCTTACACATCCGGGACTGCAGAACTACCAAAGCACAGTGTTCTTGAACTCTGAAAATAAACAAAAACTACCATGTTAGAAAACAGCTTTTATTAAAGCCCTTTTTAGTAATCTTACATCAACAAAGTTTTTTTCATAGGGATGAGATATCAAGCTCTCCGGATACACGACGTACGCGCTGCGCGAAAGCAGAACACACATTGTATTGCAGGGGCTGGAGCACAAGAGTTTGACAGAGCTATTTTTTCCGTGCTCCTCGGCGGTGGCATACTGTGTGTACCATACAGGGTTTAACTTTACTGCAGAGGCAGCCAGTTTCCATATCATAATAAGCACGAGGTGGGGAGTCACTTCAAACAAGAGTAAAAGAAAAGGAAGGCAAGTAAGCGAGCTGCTCACCCCAATGCCGCGGGATTAGTTATATGGACCTACCTCAGCAATTTGCTGCAGCCAGCACAACAGTGAAGAAGGAACAGAAATTAGAAGGGGGGTGAGGGGGGAATGGGGGTGGAAATCTGATAAATCCATCAAAAAGAATAGATCTCCCAAGATTTGTCTGTCTAGACCAGTGGACGGCTACAAACAGGAGTTAGTGGCTCACGCAAATGGATACAGTGCAATGAAAAATTACCATGGAGTAATGCTTGGCATAGGGAAAGGATTTTATTTTACTTGTAGGACATATTTTATGGTTTATGAAGACATTAGAAATCTACTTTCTGTTTTCTTCTTCCATATTCATAGTTTACATTGCTTATTTTACAATGTGTTCAGGCACACATTGTACTTTTTTCTGTCTGCTCCAAACCTTCCTATAGCTCAAGCTGCACTTAAAGCCAAGTCCTGCAGTTCAGCATAGGCAGTGCAGAGATGAAACTCAGGACTGTGGGGAAGGCCTTCAGAATCAGCTTGGAATTGCTGCAAAGCCATCACAATCTTTGCAAAGTTTCTTCTTTATGCCTGCAGTATCCATACAGTGTCCATAAAACCCTAAGGTGGGCTCAGCAAGCAGAATAGAATATGACCCTCCCCCCTAAAAAATAAAAATTAATATAAAATAGTCCTTTCTAATGTTATGTCCTCTTGTTACGTTTTATACCTGTTTCACAAAAGCGTCTGAATAATGTCACATGCTGGAATAAAAGGTCACATCTTGCCACAATCGATGGGACTACTTTCAGAGGAAAGACCTTAGCAAAGCAAGAGTGACATCTCTTGTCTCTTAACTATGACGGTAGAGACAAAAAATAATTTCTTAATGTATTTCTTGGCACTTAGTTCTTCCTTCACATTTATTGAAACAATTGCACTTACAGTACTTTCTATAGTTTTAATTTAGACTGGTGATTAAAACATTCTAGCAAAGATGAGATGATTAAACATTTTAGCCTTTTAAGGAGCATTGTTTCCACTACAGAAATGAAAACATCTCTCCTTAGGGTAAGTCTGGTCAGCCTTATGTTTCACACTATTGCTTCTCACTCCCTTATCTTAAAAATGCTTATACAGGCTTCTAAAATGCTCCTTTATTTTTTAGGGTGGGGAAGGTATTGGGGTTTTTTAGACTTGGTTTCTTTGGTGAGTTTTGGTGGGGGTTTTAGCAAATGCGTCACACCCATTTGTTTGTTATTGGAACTTTATGGTTCCAGCACCACGCACTAAAAATAGGATATTTCCTTTTATATAGATACTAAAATATTATCTCCTGACTAGGACCTGTCCCTAAAAAGTGCCTTCTATATATGACCTATGGCATTGTAACCCAGACTCAGAAATAAAATTTGCCTGGTGATGTTAGAATATTTTCATTAGATGCTGGCTTCTACAAAGAACTTCTGCTTTTATTACTGCAATGTCAGAAGCAAAAGTGTCTATCCACATCCCAAGTCACCTGGAGGAATATGTGCCTCCTTGAGTAAAGGAAATACAATGCCAAACTGAAGAAGTGCTGATGGGTCATGATGGACGTCACCTTTCAGATGAGCCATGCTATAGCGTGGAGCGCTCCAGAGGAATCTACAGTGGTGGTCATTTCTGACCAAATCTCCTGGTTGTTCCTATTCACCGTGCTTTGGTTCACAGCCTAGGGAGGTCTAAGAGCATATTCAACAAACATTTTTGTTTTGGGTGAAACTAACCCAGATGTGCTCCAGGACCACACCTGATGCACTCTAACCCCTAGCAGGTCCCAGAAACAGGCACAACCTCACCCAAAGCAAACCCGCTCTGACACATGCCTGGTCCTCAGCACCAACAGATTTGCTCCACTGATCTGCTCACACGGGTCTGTACTACCTGCTACTGTACACACAGCTTCTGTGAGCAGCACTAATTTTGCCATATGGAAGGAAGTTTACATGAATAAAAACACAGCAGTGGATTTCAGAGAAGACTGAGATTTCCTGGCACAAACAAAAGAATTGCATGCTGAACGGGTGGGTTGCTGAGAGGCAGGGCTTCAGCTGAAGCAACGCATTCTTGGTAGATGTACTGAGGAAGCCTTGACTCTTTCACACAGGATTGTTTGCTGCACGCTGCTGCTTCCCATCAAACCTGTCACTTATCACTACAGCAGACATTTGTGAGTGTGACTGAACAAAAGTAAAGTCTCTATTTAAAATCAGTGCCCTGTGTTCTTGTGAATGTCCATCACAGGGAAATATCTCTTAAAAATAAATGGAAAGACTAACTGGGGGAAAATGGTATGTATAAACTATCAGGAGATGGCACATCTCTAGAGAGTGACACAGGCCCTTCAGCATTGCTGGTCTGCCATTAGAGAGGGATGAGACAGACCTTTGTGCCTGGAAGCTCACTGGTCGCTTTTTTACTTTGTTTCCCTGGTTGAGTCTAGTAAAAGACACCAGCTCTCCTTACAAGCCTTGACTCAGTTGTAAACTTAGATCATCCAAGCTACAACAACAACAGGACAAACTCCGCATAGTGCAAATGTAATTTGCAGGGTCAGCACGAAACTGATCCTGGCTCTTGGATGAAGAGAGAGCTATATATGTTGTGTCACATCCACGGAGCTGCCAGCACCTGCTAAGAACCTTCAACATAAACTGAAGCCAAAGTGAGCTGAGGTCACGCTTCAGGCATGCCAGGATGGATGAAGTCATTGTGCTCAGCGACCCCAGCTAAATGTAGTGGCGATGTATACATATTGCAAAACTACCATCCTCTGTCCATCCTCTGCTCCAGTTGCCCTTGATCCTGCTTTATGAAGGGTATGAAAGAAAGGTAGCCTTTTGGCTGTATGAAACCGCTATAAAACTGATTCAGATGTCGTTAGATTAGGTGCAGATTTTTGTATGGGTGGCCAGAATTCAGCCCATCATATTTTCAAAGGTACCCAGAAGGTGTTAAATATGTCTTAAATTCATCTTTGAAACAAATGTGTAAAACATGTACTTATGTTATAATACATATTCAGTTCTACTGAACTCCCTAATGGGAAGACAAACACTGCAGGGATATTTACCGAACAGAAGGATAACTTTGGCATGTCAGCTCTCCACCACTGGATCTGAGGCAACAGAACATTTATTGTTTTCAGTTCTCTGAGATTTTTTTAAAAGAAAATCTTGGATTTTTGGCAGATGAAAATAGGAGCTTTCCATTCAGACAAAAGAATTGTTTCTGGTACTTGTCCAAAGGATTAAATGCAACATAAAAAGTAATACACTTCTGTCTGTACCTTAATGCCAATGAAGTGTGTGCTCTAATTTTGTCTTTCTCATCTTTATTCGTGGATAGCTTTGTCATCTTTTGCTTCTTTGGTCATCTTCTCTGCACCACGAGAGGACATGGCGTGTGAAATCCCTTTGCTCTCATTTGGCTGTACACATCCAGGAATCGACACTGTAGCAAAAGGTCATCAGACCTATAAATTAGTATGATCTTTGTGTAGAAACTCATACTCTTTCACATTAGAGGGATGGCTTCCATTGTCTTGTTCGGTGTCCAGCATACCATAGAAGTAAATGCAGCTGTTTCATTTTGGAGCCAGTAGACAGTTCCCATCATCAAAAGCAAAATGACAACTGTTGGATTCATGCTATCTGTTTGTCCCCTCTATGTGTCTCTCCTCTTTCCCATCCCTGTCCTATCCATCCTGCCCATGGCTCGTCACTACCCATGAAACTGGACTGAACTATTT
The DNA here is from genome assembly GCA_013400835.1 of Zapornia atra. Classification (NCBI taxonomy): domain Eukaryota; kingdom Metazoa; phylum Chordata; class Aves; order Gruiformes; family Rallidae; genus Zapornia; species Zapornia atra. Next base: position 363,981 of record VZTU01012158.1, read on the forward strand.
TCAGTAATTCTCTGGAGAGGAGTCATCTTCCTAGTTTCAGCTTTGTGAGACTCTTCACTTAAAGCCAAATCACTGCTGGACAAAAAGATCCCTCCATCTCTCTATCCTTCTGAGCAATGCACACAGCAGAAGGATCTAGCTTGTCTTCTGCCAGTTCAAACAAAGGCTGAGGAATGAGCATTCCCGTTGCCATCCTTCTCTCCCACACAAATGATAATCATTTATAGCAATTTACAATAATACAACTTTGGAAAATATATATTGGAGGAGAAAGTGTTGTTTTAAGAACTATGTGGAATTTTCAACATAAAACTAAGAAAAGCATCGGCAATTTTTAGTGGTAAAATATTTAAATCCCTGCATATTTGACAGATTATTCCACATGAATGATAGTGATTTGTTGTAAATGTCACCATAGCAGCTACATGTAAATACATACAGTCTCGTCTGACTTCAGAATAAAGCAAGGTCTATCTTCATTACCTGGTACGCCACCAAGAATAGAACCATCCCCTCATATTCTTGAGAAAGGAGACTCAAGGTTTGTCTTTCTTCTTTTTTTTTCCCCCTTTCATTTAAATAGTGAGAAAATTGCAATGCAAGCTAGCCAGAAAATGTTGGCAATTGCACATTGGATAGACTTGAGGGGTGAAATCTGAGAATCCCAGAGACAAAAAAAAAGATGTTGTCAGGAACAGAAACTTAGAGTTGGTAGCCACCCTCCTAGAGACGGTAAAAAAAGCCGTGAAAATTAATTAGACTGCCAAGTGATGAGTTGGAAAAGGAGAAAGGAAGCAATGAAAGAAGAAAGCCTTTAGAAGACGCTAAAAGGCAGAGGAAGAGAAGAAGCAGTGAAAGGAGCAGAGGAAGAGGGGTACTGAGCAGGTCCAGAAGCACTAGGAAATCAGAGCTAGAAGCAATTCAGTTGTCCAAAGGAGCAAGTGACCACAGAAGAGCAGTGATGGAAAAGCAGCAAGAGAAATCCTCTTGGAGAGGAGATAATCCCCTCTGTGAAAGCACTGCAGGAGAGCTGGTGCAGGGGAAAACATACGACAGGGAAGCTCCTGAATCAGGGAGTGAAGAGGAGGTGGAAAGCAACAGAGCCCATGAGGGAACATCTGTGTCCACCCTGAAAGCAATCATCCCCACCTCTGACCCTCTGGTGTGGGCTGAGCCGAGAAGCGATGGCAAACTCCATGGACATTAACAGCTAAGGTTCCTAATCACATGCCTTCACAGAGAAATTGCATTTCTTTAGGCATATCCTGAGGGGAAAGGAACTTTTTCTTACAATATTGTGGCTGTTGGTTTCATGCTGAGAGTACAGCCCTAACAAGCTCCTCCTCCACATAGGCAACAGCATCCATCTGAAGGCATTTGAAGGTAGTGCCTGATCCAAGGATCAGGTCTGTCTGCTCCCACACAGTCAGAAGAACAAGAGACGGACTCCCAGCAGAAGCTGCTTTTCTTCCCTCAGGAAAATGCTTTTTCTCTCCCTGGCTCGTACAGGGGACCTAAGAAGTCCAGACCTAAGGGGGCAGTGCTCCACCACCTAGTCTCCCAAGCTAGCTCCAGATGTCTTACACTGAAAGTAAAAGCCATAGGTAAAGTGAATTTAAAAGCTTAACCTTTTACATCTACCAGGATTTTTTTTTTAATGGGTCATTTCCTAAACACTATTCATTCAGATTAAAAAGGGTGTGCACATCAATCACTTGTAAATTTGAAAAAGCTTAAAATACACGTGCAAAATAATAGAAAGAATTGTCAGGCTAATGCGTGCACTTGACAGTGAAGAATATGAACTGAACTTTAACGTGTTGTCCTTTAAAAGAAGCTAATGTTGTATGTGTTGGTGTGGAAATACCATAGATCCTGTTTCAATTAAATTACTTCATTGAAAGGGCCATAGCATGAAGATCGAATGCTGCTATTTATTGAAAGCGATAAATCATCCAAGGATTCTAGTTCATAAACACGAGACTCAATGTCTAGGAAAAAATGTAATAACTACCTTAGGCAGTATTTAAAAAACAAGCTGCTCTGTGAGTAGCCAACAGAGCCTGCCCCCCCTGTATGTTTGTGTCTTATATCCTCTATACATTACTACCATATTAACCCTACTCATCTCTCACGTCCGTACTTGATAAACCCTTTTGGCAAGAGAGAGCAATGCCTGAAGACAGCCCAGATCTATGGGTTCACTGGTGAGCTGGCAAATACACGGCCAAGAGCGTCCGTCGTGCATCTGGCTGTTGCCAGGCAGAAGCAAAGCTGGCTTTGCCGAACGGGGGCCAAGTTACCTGGAAGAACAAATATGTTTTTTCTCTTACATCCAACCACAAATTTTCACAGCAGTTATTGGAACTTAACGATGTTTGAGAGTTCTCCTCCTCTCTCAAATGTGGTTGGAGTTGGCTTGAATTTTTGTGGGGGCAGGAGGGGGTAGCGGGGGAGAAAGAGCGAGTGAGAGAGAAAACAGGGCTAAAAATAACAACGTTTGGATTTTTCCAGACCATTTATCTTGGAATATTAGAAAATGTAATGTGCAAAATAATACCATTTTTTCCACTAAAGACACAGAGTAGCAGACATAAATTGATTATTTTTATTTTGATCCAGTAATACACTTTCATACACACTGACAGCTGTGCTTTCTTCAAGTCAGAGTCCATACACTTCGAGCTCTGTATTTTTCATCTCGCAGGATGGGCAGCACAGCAGGGAGTCACTGAGCCACTGGGGAGAAGAGCACTTTCCAGTGTGTAGATTATTATGGAGATAAGCCCACAGCTGTGTGAGGAGCACATCAGTAGAACCACATGTTTACATCAGCTGAGTATCTATCACTTATCTGTTGTAGCATGTTTCCTAAGACAGCTTAACTGATTTGGATTGGATACTTAATTACATGGTTATTTTAAGAACTCCAGGATGGCCTGTAAGAGAAATCTGCATTCAGTAGTCTTGTTTCATTTACATGCTAGATCCCACAACTATTACTGATACTACGTGTTAACAAACAAAAGAGAATGTTTCTAATAGTCTGTGCCATTGCATTCACACTACTCGTCAGTAAAGTTATTTATGATTTTGGGGGGTTAAAAACCTTTCTTTAAAGTAAACAGGACTCAAAGGCCAGTCCACAGGCATAACTGACAGTATCTGGGGGTGAAACAAAAGTCAAGTCCTACACACTAATGCCAACACCAAGATAGAGTAGGTGTAGGACACCCCCACTGTTTTTGGCATTCTGGTGCCCTGGATAAATATAAATTATTATTTTTTGAGAATATTATCCTCCCTTGAGTTCATACTTTCATACTGGTTTCAGCTTGGCTTACTGCATCTTAATTGCACATCTCTCCTCCCTTTTCCACTCCTATGCCTATGGCATCTGGTTAAACAGGGCAAGACACCAGGTCAGCATGTGGCAGATGAGATGCAGATGCAGCTAGCAAAGGCTTTAGTGTTATGTAAGTTGTAATTTATAGTTTTCATCGAGTGTCACTCAAAGGAAATGGATTTATACACTTACACATTTATCTCTGCCTTTCCTGTGACCCTCCTACCTTTATTTCTTTGCCTTCTCTTTTCTGACTCGGTACATCTCTGCTGTTCCGTTGTTCTCGATTCTTTGTGGAATGGCACCATTTTATATGTTTAAATGTCTGCAGTAAAAAAAAAAATCAGAAGAAAATGGAACAGTGTAAACATTTGCTTTGCAGAGAACTGTAATGGGTAACAGCCAAGGAAATCCTACTGCAAAATCAGCAAAGAAGACAAAACTTTTAAGTTTCACTGCCTCCAGTGCACATCAGTCTCATGTTTATTCCATCAGGAAAAATGTGGGTAAGTTAAAAACCCAATTACATTGACCTTCAGGGGTGATTTTTACTTGCTGTCCCTCTAAAGCCAGGAATACAAACTGTCAGAATATCATCTTAGTTCCAACAGTCCCTTGTTCCCAGTTTTAAAAGTTAATGACAGTGAATCTGTCCATAGCCCAGGTCTCAAGATGCCATACTTTTCTTTTTTCCTTTTAGTTCCTATTGAGGTGTTCAGAGATATATGGATGGGGCAGAGAGTTTTGTTCAGATCAGCTTTTTAAATATATACTGTTTCAGGATGAAAAAATTTGAAGAATCATATGTATGGAGAATGGACAGCATTATTTATAGGGAAATAACCATTTTGCCTGTTCTCAATTTATTACACATTCAGTTGCTCTCTGCACATATCATATGGACTATTGTGCTCCAAATACACTTTGCAGACATCTACCAACACAATAATCAGTTGTGTTTACATTACAATCAGGCTTGACTTATGCCTGTAAAGTCATCCCATTTTACGTATCTACACACAGACTTTCTCCCCACTCTTTCCCCCAACAGACCACATAAAATGTAAGGAATGGTTTATAAATTCCAAAGTCGTATCTGCCAAAGTTGCAAAATGTTGGGATAAAGCTGCTGCTTAAACTAGAAGAAAAAGTGGTAGTGGGGATTAGGAGGTGGTCATTTGTGGGCCGACTCTGAAGGAAGACCTGGAGTACTCTCTGGAAGCTCTAGAAACAGGAGGGAAAGTTGAATGGTGACCCTCAGGCATACCAAGTCTTTATTCTGGGCTGTGGACCAGGCAAAGAAAACTGGGATTTCAAGAAATGGTGAAAAAGAGAGCAAGCTCCCACTGCTGTTATGTTACTCATAGATAGTGGGTTAAAATCACTGCAGACATGTAAAGCTTGGATGTGCAGCTTCAGGAGCTACCCGTACCTGTACCTGTACTCTGCTACCTGTATTCCAAACATCAGTCAGCTGGATTGCAACACATGGAAGCTGCAACTGCAACTCCTGCTTTGTGTGAACAGGTTTGCTCTTTCAAGTCTTTCTGATACAGGAAGTTTTGAAGAAATTTTTCACTAAATTTGGATTAAATACCATTTGGATGCAAACGAGGATGAAAGAGGCCAAAAAATTTTTTTAAAAATAATTAAAATACTTCACGTACCGACAACATACAAACCCCTTAATTTCTATGTGTGTAATGCCACCACAATACTTGCTTGCCTGAGGTGGAGGAATTGGTATTTTTTGTGTACAGCTCTATGACAGCCCTATCTAATGATTTGAAAATGGTGGGAAATGTATCACCCCCTCAAACACTCCCCAGTCTGTTGGGAAGGCCAAGAGACTTAACTCACGGTACAGCAGAGTACTAAGCAGCCTGTACCATTTGAAGCACAAGCAGGTCCACTTATCTGACACAAAGCACTGGGAAGAAAAATCAAGCAGGCAAAGATCACAGGAGTCCACAGGAGTGTGAACTCAGTGAAAATCACCCAGAGGTTGAATTTAATTGGCAATCACAGCACTGTTTCATCAGGTCTAATAGTGAGTCACTAAGCTAAAGATCAAATGCAACAGTACAGTAAAAAAAAAAGTGTGGTCAGAAAAAGCATCACCAAAACCTCACGAGGAGAGATCTGGTGTCTAAGTGCTAAAGCAAACACTTCGTCGAATACTTGTCGAGAGGGACAAACGTTGTTTTCATTCAAATCTATAAAATGAAAAAAAAACCCCCAAAACCAAACCAAACCTAAACTCTAGGAGCTATTATTTATAGCTGCATTTGGTCCATAAACTTTGCCTGTATGAAACATACCATACACATTGCTATTACCACTTTAAATCAGTGAAGTTTGGATTTTCTTCCACTGTGAAGTGATCCCAGTGTGTACTCTGTCAGAAAGACTTTAGATGAAAAGTAAGCATAAGGAGTTTAAGAACACAAACATCACAAGATGAGAATTAATTTATGCAAGAAGCCATAATAAGAGCACGTTGTCAGACTGTAACGCTGTAGTGAATATACTTAAAAACCAAAACAAAAACCAAGCACTCTCACAGCAGATTAGCTTTATTCTGTATTCTTTAAATGTTCTGATTTCAAATTTCAAAATGCTTTCCTATGTCAATGACAATCTTTATTAATAGAGTCCAATTAGTTCCACAAGGCACTTTCTGATGCACAAGCCCCTGGCCTGATTGCGGTGAATGGTGGGTATTTCCTGTGTTTAAGTCCACATATGGATTGAGTAAGGCAGTGGCAGAGAGACTACTGTTTTCCTTCACTACATCTTCATTTCTTTTTCACAGGCTAAGCCTTTTTTGTTTTTCCTGGCTCTGTTGTCAAAACATTGACCAGAGTTTTGGCTCATGGTATTGGAATATGAGGCCAAAACAATCCTCTGGAAACCAGTGTGGCAAAATGCATTTTAAATCTATACATTCACCATTCAACCATGGGAGTGACCCCGCCCACTGCCTCACTCTGTGGTTTAAAAACAACATGGGTTTGCCCCCAGAACAGTTTGATTTATTTGACAAGCTTTTTCAAGCTGGGTATATCAACATATAAACCGTTCTGAGGCTTGGCTTCCTACGTCACATGTACATCAAGTATTAAAACACACTCTAATCATTTTTTGCCTCTATTAAACTAGACAAGGTGAATGCATTGTGCATTCTGCAGGATTTCTCTGAAAACCTGTCAGCCTCTCCAAAGACAGCCAGGGTACAGTGACTTTTCTTTCCCCCCCCCCTCAAAAACATACTATTAGGACCTTCTAAGTATTATCTTTGTTATATCAGATGGAAAATACATCATTACAATAATTATATAGAGCTAGTTCCTGCTCCTGATGCACAAACTGTAAAAGATGACACTTTTTAAGGACTTCTTCATGAAACACTGAACATCAGGACTTCTTCACAGAACCCAGCACAATGCACAGGTACCCTGTGACACTGCAAGTTAATTTTCCTGCATCGTCGTGTTCCTGGAGGGAATCTCTTTCTTCACGAGGAACGTAAACTAAAACTCAGCTCTAAAACAGAAATCACTACAAGACCATCTCTGCACACATAATCGGGAAAATTAAAGCATAGAGATGGTGTGTGGTAGATTATTTAATCTATCCAAACAGAATCTAATCGTTTAAGTACTAGGATGTAATTCCCCAGAACCAGAGTCCCTGTGTGACTTGCTTCCAACTTGTTTCATTGCATTTTTCGCATCGGGTACCCCAGCGCTGAGCTGGGCCTCTCACGCTGTAGGTTGCAGGGACACGATCGACCTTAACACTCAGCTGCAGGAGCGTACGCAGAGGTACACAGCACTGCGCCTGAGCCTGAGGAAAGGGCCTGCTTCTACCTTGAACCACCTAGAAATACGAAATCCGTGTGACATTTGAATAAATTTAAACACCCCGCCTGGATTCACTCCCAAACTGCACAGCGGGAGGCAGAGGCCAGGCCAGAAAGCGCCTTTCATCATTAAATAAAATATAAATTTCTCAGCCAGACCTGTCCCGTTGATCGTGCTGCAGAAAGCTTTACAAGGGGGAAAGGGGGGAAACTGATGTTTGCGAATGTAGCGACGCGTTTTACGGTTTCTCTTTTATCCCCCC
>VZTU01012158.1:383818-438831 GCA_013400835.1 Zapornia atra
GAGGGGCGAGGCTGCGGGAGCGCCGGGGAGGGGGTGGTGGTTGGTGGGAGGGAAAGGGGCGGCAGAAATTGTCTCGCCCGGCGCCGCGGGCAGCTCCGGTGCCGGACGGGGGTCGCCGGGCGCTGCAGCTCCTCCTGGGCCTCGGCCCGCCGGCTCCGCTGGACGCGTGATTTTTGTGGCTAAGGGCAAAAATCTGCGGGCGCACCGCTGCGATGAGGGTGTCTGCCTTCACCCCTTCGCCTGGGGCCTGCCGGCTGTGAGCACGGGGAGCGCTGGGGGAAGTGGCCAGGCCCCCAGCAAGGAGCGGGCAGCTCCTCCTCCGACGGACGGGGAAAGGCTCCCGATACCGGGACACCGACGACGATCCCACCGCCCGCACCGCGTCGCATTCCGCCTTGCCCGGTGCCCCGGGCGCGGTCGCTCTGGGGCGAGTGCATCCCCGCCGGGAGGCCGCTCGGAGCCTGTCTCCAGGGGGTGGGGAGGAGGCAGGAGGGATGCTCGCCTCTCCCTTACCTTCTCCGCACATCATAGGACCTCGTTCGGGACGAGGAGAGAGCCGCGCATGGGCGGCGGGGAAGGGGTACGGGACCCACGGGTTTTCCTTTTGCCCACCGTCACCAAAGCCCTTCAAAAGGCTTGTTCGATGCGGATAGTTCTGACGTCGTTCTGTCTGTTTTACTGATGTTGGAGGCGAAGCTGAGTGTTTGCTGGGAATACGGTGTTCTCTAATACTGTAATTAAATAGGGAGGGTTTTTTTCTATCACAAAATCAAAGATCAGAGTTTTCTTCAATTATTAAAATATAACACTGGGCACATTAGGCTTCCCACCCGCCCGGTNTTACATTTAAATTGCAACGACAAGAGTAGTTCACACTGATGTTTAGGAGCAAAACCCTTTCATGGTTACATACGCTCTAGCAAACTGCAATATGAACTGCAGCCCTGGACAGTCGCTACATTTGGAGTCTCACACTTTCCACAGTCTTTTTAAATAAAAATACGGTTATAAAAAGAGAAATCAGTCATTCAGTGCTGTGAGAAGCTCTTTAAAAAGAGAACGTGGTGTGTGGAAAGTCCCTATGAAACAATTTCCAGATTAGAGCTGTTCATTCTCTGCCAAAAGCTGTGTAAGCATGAACTTTAATGAGAGTAGTTGTGGGATCACAGAACAGTCATGGAGCAGGTACTCTGTCTGCACCAGAAAATAAAGGCAATATGCATGGAAATGCCCCTAATTGAGGACTGCAGCTCGGGGAAGGTAGCTGACCTGTCTGCTAAAGGCTAGTCTGGGTACCCTCTCCCCAGACATTTGTCCTAGCTTGCAAACATCTTACTCTACCATAAATTTCAGTGTAAGGTAAACTGCAAGTATCTGCATCCTTGAACAAAATTTTAAAACGTGTAGATTAGTCTTTGTGAATGGTTCAGCAGTTTTTGGAGATGCAGAATTTGTAATAGCATCCACAAAAATGTCTACAACCTGCCTAAGTAGAAACTAAGTCACTGGTTCCTGACAGCCACTGTTGTTTTTTCAGGCCTGATGTTTCATTCCTAATAGTCTTTGTTAACTGCATCTTCCCATGTAAACTGAATCATAAAAAGGGTAGGAAGAAAAGTCACTCTTCTTCTGGTTTGTGGCTCTGTCCTGCTTCCTCTGCAAATCCTGACACTATGGGCAAGGTGAGGGATGGACTCTGGCCACAGAATTTTAAAATCTTCGAAGGTCGTTTGAACAGTTTCTCCAAGTCAGCTGGAAACTGGGGGCCTCTTGCATCCTGTGCACTTAGAGAATTTTAGGTTATTTTCTTTGCTTGGTTTTTTTTTATTATTCAGTTACTTAATTCTAGAATCCATAAATATTATTGCTCAAAATAACCTTTCCTTCCAGATTCAGAGAAAGAGAGGGAGAGTGATACAAAATTAAGAGATTAAATTGAATTAAGAGGCTTGAGATTTTTTCCTTCCTTTCATTTTTACTCTTTTTATCTTTAAATGTTTAATCTGATATACCAAACATCATAAGGTAATGATTTCTTAAATGTCTGGACATTTTAAATGCTCTTTTACCTTTCTAAAACTTTTATTTATTTTTACCTCTTCATGACACAGCATCTCTTCTCACTCTGTCTCAGAGTGCTGAACCTCCTGCATGGCCATAGGAAGGAAAATGTGAATTTATCAACAAGTTCTGGGATACAGGTCAAGCTACCATGGAAACTGTTTGGACCAAGAAAGATTTGCCCAGATTTGATGGTGTGACAGTGAGCTGAGGCTGTTTGGGAGAAGGACCCCCAGGGGTAATTCTTGGGAGAGCCTGGAGGGCAGCTGCTGCCCATACCCAGGGCAAACCCCAGGCAGCGGGTGGGTGCGTGGGCAGGGCAGGCAGCAAATACTCCACACCCCAGCCTGCCCAGGCCCCCCTGCTGTACCAGACTGCCCAGAAAAAATCACAGAGGTGAACTCCCACCCTATGAGGTAGGTCTGCATTTTTGCAGCTCCCCTTATAATGAAGTGAGCTAGGAGAAAGCTCTTTTTATTTATAAGAACGGAAATTGTGTGTAAAGTCCTTAAAATCAAGGAGGCCACAGCTGGGTACTTCATGTGCTTTTAAAAGCTTTTCCAACTCCAAGTTGTTTCTCTGTCCTTCCTATGCTGTTTCCATAGCGAGTCACACCTACTGCTACTTTAGGCAATTGGGCTAATTCCTGAGATTTCTGAAATTTGCTTTCTCAGCTCAATACCTTGAGCTCTTCATCATCTGCATATTGAAGGGGTTTGCTTGGGTTTGTGTGATTTATTTTTTTTTTAGATTTTAGGTTGTACTTTTCTCAAAGGAAAGTGAAACGTTCAGAATGTTATTGTACATTCTCCACGTTCTCCTTTATTATAAAATACTTACTATAACTCATTATAAAAAGAATTATTAAAGATTAATTCACCTGTTATAACAAATTGTAAAAATGATGTTATATAGGTAACAAGTATTGTTTGTTATGTTTTTCACACTTAACCTATTACTACAGCCAGTAATACACAATAGTTGCAGTCTTGTCTTGAGCTGTGATGATGAAAAAGATTGCAAGAGTATTAGGATAAGAAAACTTGTAAGAAGCGTGGCTGTTGCTAGAGGACAGGTTGATTTAATGACTTAACTTCAACCGTGTTTTGCCCTTGTGTGTTTTGGGTTTTTCGTAAATGTACATAAAATTAAATTCCCATTGGTGGATACAGTTCAGGGACACAAAGAACTGAAACTAAATGCTGCTGTTCGATGAGGTGCATTTTTTGCTGACAAAGGACATGGAATGACTCTTTGCATAGTTGTGTAAGCAGAACCTATTCATCAAGGTTCTCAATCCTTCAGTTTTCAGTTTTTATTATGTTAAAAATTATGAGGTACTGAATTAATTTAATGAAAACATGGTTGGGGAAAAATCAGAGGAAAGAATGTCATCTGTCAAGCAACAGCTATGTCTAAGTTGAAAGAACCAGCATTTAAAAATGGGTTTCAGCATTGTTTTCCAAGGAACTGAAAGCCCTGCAGATGCTCTTACACCCATTTCTTTCCCCTCCCCTGTAATATTCCAATCAATTGTCCAAATTTGGTGAAGATTTATTGGTGAGGTTTTAGTTTCATAAGAAGTGACTGCTGGCTAGAGAAGAGAAGTCCTAGCCAGCACCTCCTTCCTTGACCCTCTCAGAGCAGGGATGGCCCTGTGGGGAGCTGGGCAGCACCGTCCCTGGGATTACCCCGAGAGCCAGGAGCTCAAGGATGAAGCACAGAAAGGTGAAGGAAAACTGGCATCGTTGTTAGGTAAATGCCATATCCCTTCTGTCTTAAAATTAACTCTTAGTGAGATGTTGGTATTGCTGCTCGCCATGGGTAGGGCTTCCAAAAGTATTTAGGTGAGTGAAGTTGCAGCTGGGTACTTACTGTCATTCATAAGGGTGCTTGCAGTATTAGACAAACAAATAAACATCTGGAAATGGCTATAAATATTTAACTGGATGTGGTGCCTTTAAATAACCCTTTGGACCTCACAGTGACAACTTTGACTGTTCAGAGCTAACGGGCTTCTGGTTTTCCCAGGCTTAGAGCCATTCATGCTCCTTTACTTGGACTTCCAACAGAGGTTGAAAGAGAAAAAGGGACTAGGGCTGTCTTTCCTTCTTGCATGCTCATGGATGTGCCTACCAGGAAAACTCACATCTTTGCTGCATGATGAGAAGCAGAACTATTTATAGTTTGAAAATGTGGATTCTGGCAGATGATGTGCCGTAAAGATTGAAACCAAGATGCTTCTTGCAGCATGGGGATGTGGTGGCTTACTGCTGAAGTGTGTGGTTGAGCACGAGAGACAGAGAAGGTTTCTCATTGTATGGCAGGTAAATAAGAAGGCAGCACACTTAGCCTTGAATAAGAAGAAGGCAGCACCCTTAGCCTTGCTTGTGAAGATGTGAGGACGGTCACTGGTATGCACATCCAGCTGAACAGCTGAACCCTAGCTGGGGGTTGATCCAGCGTGGATGCTGGAAGTGCCCTCACTCAGAGACACCAGAGCTGTGGTTCTGTGCCATGCAAGTGCCACTGTGCTGCTCCTGTGATCAGCGTGAGTCCAGAGGCAATGTAGTGGTTCTAAGAGCATGAGGACTCAGCTGACCCTAACCCAGCACTTGGGACTCTCAGCACCAGGAGATGCTGTTACTTTGGCCCCTGAGTTTCCCAGCTGAGCGTTAGTTTTCTGTAGCCAGGATGAGTCACTTCCAACCCTGCTTTCTCTAGCCTATCTTACTCGGGTGTATTTTTCTGTGACCTGCAGCTTCCCCTGCTGAAAATACTGCTGGTAGTGTTTCTTACTTGAATATTTTTACCAGCTTGGGGGAAGCCTAGGCTCTAACAAAGGTTGTTACCATTTCAGACTCAAATGTATCTGATTTATTTTAAAAAAATGAATAAATGTTTAAAAAAAAAGATTAAAACATGATTTCACCTTGGGGAAAAATACTTCTAATTGCTCTGTGTAAACCTTAAAATCTTTATATGTGAGCTGCATTAATTATAATTAGCAAACCTCTACTTGTGTGCACTGAGTTATGCAGAAGCAGTACAGTTGTTTGTTGTTAGGCCAGAAACTTTTATAGACTGCATGTATTTTACAAACTGCTTTAAAAGCCCATGTAAAATAATAAATAATGCCTTACCTTTAATCCAAATTTGTAATAGGTATAGAAGGGCTTTCTAGAGCATGTATGTAATTACTGATCATTAGAAACATTGTTCAGAACCGCACGGGTTGAAAGTAAATTTTTAGAGCATCTTAGGCTTCTTTCCTGAGGTAGGTGAGTATTCCAGCTGCATGTTATGATTCGGAGCATTTTTCTTGTATGTCCTTCATATTCTTTATTAACCACAGCAGTCTAATAGTGTTAATCTGTGGATCCCCTCACCTTTTGTACTGTGCTTGACACATAAAAAGCAGGAGACATCTATTGCTCCAAAAACTCAGCGACAAAGGAATTAGGTGTTGTATTCCTGTTTTGTTCTCTTTGTTAATGAAGCATAAATACAACCAGGGAAGCTAGTGAGTCTTGTAAGCTTTTGATAATAAGGATTCCATTTGCTGAGAGCAAAACTGTTTGATCCTTGTTTGAGGCACGGAATTCATGTTGTAAATGGTAATTTTATTAATTTTTAAAAGCAAAAGTTTCCCGTATGTTTTCACCTTAAAACTATTTTTTATTTCCTGTCCTAAACTGTTAATGTGTTTCTTTGCTGAACAGTTTCAAACTACATTTCAGACACAAATAAAGTTGATCCCACTGGGTAGTTTAAACATCGTATTAGTTTTGTAAGTCACTTAAAAAAAATTCTGGCAAGCAAGTTGCCAGTATAATTTTAACATTGTTCAACAGTTTGACTTGCATGTGTATTTAGTATTCAATGAAAAATACGATCTTCTGCTATGTTTGGAGAGCTGTGCTTTTAGAATAACATTATTGCTTTAAAATTATATATGTATGTGTGTCTCCCACCTTGGCTCTTTGTGGAGCTTCCTGACCGAGGCGCCCTGTGGGTGCCTATGCCAGGGAGATGCTCTCTGCGGCCTGGGCATCACTGGCACTCGGTTTGGAGTCCAGTGTAGATACTCACTAGGGCCTCATTCCTGTCCACATTTTAAACTGTTCCTGACCACAGCAGATGAAGAAAACAGCACAAAGGCTTTATCAAGGCAGTTTCTGAACCAGTTATATTTCGCTTTTACAACTTGTAAAAGCAATGGGAAATGATTAACCTCATTTTTGCAGGTCTCCAGTCTTAAACCTTTGCCCCTCCCAGGTACTGTGGGAGTTTTGGTCACTACATTGCTGGGTTTCTTTCTCCACCTTGGGAGAGGTTTCTTTGTATTTGACCAAGTTTCTTCCAACACTGATCAGAGAGCTCTTCTGAGCTTGCTGAAATTAGCAGCCAGCAGAGTCTCATCCCTTGATAAATATGCCAACACCTTTTGCCTTTATTTATTTATTCAGGTGGGAATTTTCTGTTATTATCAGTCCACTTTTTAAAAAAAATAATAGTTATAATAATTGTCTAATCAGGCTCAATTGTTTTCCCAGGTTGCTTCCACTTGAATGGAAGATATTCCAGGATAGCATTTATAAATTAGCAAATTATTCATAAATGACTTGGAGAACAAGGTGAATAGCAATGAGAGCAGGCTGTGATGAACTTCACAGGGACGTTATGAGACAAGTCACTAGACCATAAAAAGGTAAATGAAATTCTCCAGAGATAAACATAAACTGCCAGACCCTGGTCAAAATAGTTGTAGCTGTATGTGGAAAGTGATGGGCGCTGAGCTGACTCTCATAATTCAGAAATAAGATCTTGGTATCAAAGATAATTCCAGAGAAACATCATCAATGCTCAGTAATTCCCCTCAAAAATGAATGTTCAGCATTGTTAGGAATCAAAAAACTTTACATGGTTTCAAGAGGAAGATAGACAAATACTTGGGAGAGCTGTGCTGAGGGTTGCTAGACAGGTGAACTCCACCAGACTCAGGAAGTCCTCCAAACAGAAAGAGCAGGAATCTGGGAAAATACTAGGGAAATGGCATATGCTCGTTCTGGTCTTGCTTTTCTGTGTCCATTTATGGCCATCGGTGGAGACAGCACTAGGGGGATTGTTGGTCTGAACCAGTATCATGGTCATACTGTTCTCAGCACCTCCTTTTTCTTCTTAGATGTAGTTGTGCACAGAACTGTTGACACAAGCTGTATTGCCAAATGGCTTCTTCAAGACACACTTAGGCTTACAGTGTTGTAGCAATTTTAGAAATACTATCAGGATTCAAAATGCAGTACAGATATATTACTCAGGCTGTCATTAACATAATTTGCTTATGGTGTGTTCGTAGTCCTTTCTTCCTTGTGCTCTTGTGTCTCCTCTCTTAATCTGGTCCAGCACCCAGTAATATTTCTGTGTAGATAGATGAGACCTCATATTTCTTTGATAGAAATATTAATTTCCATTGAGATTAAAAATATTAAGGAAACAACCCTTGATATTTAATCTATGCCTCTGACTTAAAAAGTATGACATTGCTCTGGTGCTGACCTAGCCATCACAGTGAGCGTAGGTGCCATTGGTTTTATACTTGCCTGTCCAGTACACCGGAGTCCTTGTTCTCTACTTAAAAAGGAAAACTTACCAATAAAGCTAAAGTTTTTCATCCCTGTCTCCTGCAAGTTTAGTCCAGCCAGAAGACCTAATGCTTCATGCATTTCTGCTCAACAGTACTGAAAGGAGAAAGATCTGTTGAGATGGACGTGGATGTTCATGGGGATGCAGAAGTGGTGACCTGCCTCCTGTGCTGCTGTGCAGAGTGCATTCCCTGCAGGCTTGCGTACCTGCTGAGAGGCCTGGGGCTGGCCCAGAGTCTGTGTTTAGGTCAGTGTCTGCATGGCAGTTGGTGTGGGATGTCTTCCAGCAGATGTGCATGTTAGGTCCTGCACATCTGGGCACCTGTCTGTTTCACGGGTGCCCCCAAGGCTCGCTGGAAGGCAGGATGCTGAACTGCATCTGCAGGCACTCCAGGCTGAATCAGAGGTGGTCTTCAGTCGCAGTGCTGGAGTGAATTGTTTATAAAGCTGCTGAAAGGTTCCTACTAAATTTCATTTAAAAAAAAAAAATCTTTCCCTCTTCTGTTTTACTTCCTTCCTCTTTTTTTTTGGGGGGGGAGGTTAGCTGTTACACTTGGCAAGTTTCTTTCCAAGCATTTGGAAATAATTGTTTTCTAAATGCTACCCAGGTTATCTGCCAAATTTAACACCTTAAAAGGAAGCAGAGCGGGGGGTGAGAGACCTACCTGGGACTGGAGTGAATGTAGTGAGCCTTTACCAAGTGCTAAAAAGGAAACTTCCCAAATATAGCACCTAAAATCAAAACCATCGAGTTCCCTAACATTAACTGCAAAATAACACATGCTATCACCTAAAGGGTAAAATAAAGACCGTTTCACCCAGCATCATAACCTCTTTCTCTACCAAATGGTAGAGCATGTGTGACTTTTATGTTTTTGTTGTGCTCTGGTTGGTTTTGGGCTTTCTTTACTTGTAGAGCATGATGGAGATATAATTTGAGGGGATAATTTTATTTAGGTGTTATTAGAAAAACCTATTGGTTCATGAGAAATCTTGATCAGTCTAACTGAAAAAAAACCAAAAAAAAAAGCAGCATCCCAGCATTTGATGATGATGCTAAAAGTGACATACATCATCTTGGAGACTTCGCAATGGCAGAATCAGCCAGGAGGTTCTAAGACAGGAGCGGTTTTGCTGGTGGCACAGGAACAGGAGAAAAAGTTTAATTCTTCCTCCTTGGTAATGGAAAGGGCAAGGTATCCCAAAGTATTGTGTGTTCCTGCTGGTGGTGATCAATGTGAGCTTCAGCAGGGGCTCAGTGCAGCCGAACATACGTTACAGCAGCCGTGGGATGTCTCTGAGGTGTGGGTATTAGTGGCAGAGTAGGGCTTGCATGGGAAATACAAAGCTTTTGTGGAGAACAGCTCAGTGACGGGAAGAAATTAGGTTGATCCTTCCTTAAACATCGGTGCCTGTAAGTGCTGTGAGCCAGCTGTGGGCAGTCACTTTTTGGTCACCCTAGCGTTTGGCAGCGTCTGTGCAAGAAATCACCCTCCTCTGGTACCTTCCAGCCCCGAGAGATCATTTCACAGCGTCTCCGACTGCATTTACAATCTCCTTCCCATGAAATCATCCGCTGCCTTTTCCCCAGATCTCAGGTGGGCGCTCAGATGGGGACAGCCCTGGCACGACAAGGAGCTCATTGAAGCTGCTGGCCACCTCCGCAGCCTGGCTGGGGAGCAGTTGGCAACAGCCCCGTGCCTGGCTGCAAAGGCACGCTTTCAAATCCATATGTGCGAGGAAAATTGCATGGCATTGGGTAACGCTTCAGCAAGAAGGGAATAAAACCCCCCCGTAAGCCACTTTCTGCACTTCTTCACTCTTTGTGGGTTTTTTTTTTATTCCCCTTAGGATGGTAATAGCTGTTTGGAAAAGGGGGCTGCCGGTCATCATGCCTGGTGGAATAGTGCTTCTTTAGCTCCTTGGACTCTTAACTGCCACCATCGTGTATTTAATAATAATAATAATAGTATTTAACCAAGCAAACGACTTCAAAAGTAGTAGAGAAAAATAAAAGGGGATATGTACTTTCATGACTTCCCTTCAATTTAGATCTTGTCTTTTTCAATCATTTGAAGTATTTCCCCTCATATTCGTTGGCATATTTTGCATATAACAACTTCTCTGTAATAGATACTTGGCGTAATTTAGATGTAATTTTTGATACATTAACAACTCAAGGGAATTTAATTAGTTTTTGTAAAGCTCTACTAAAAGTTAAAAATAACCTAAGATGACAATTATAATAAGGATAACTAAGTTTCTCTTGTTTAAAACTTGAATTTCTTCAATTAAAATGACTTAATTACATTGTAAATCAGCTGTTCTGTATTAACATCTAAGCCCTTACGTTACAGCTAACTTGATTCTGCTGCCAGAGGTCTCTGGTGTCTGCTGAGAAAGACAAGGCTTTGCCCCTAAGACTGAGGGGGTGTGGGTTATATATGACCATTTCTTGAATCTCTTTTGCAGTGGCTTGGAGAGGCAGAGTAAGTCAGAGCAGACTATGCAAAAGCGGGCTCTTTCGATTCCTGTGTGTTATAGGAACCTCTCCCAGAGAGAGAAAATGTTCACTTACAGCAGCTTCTGCAAGCTAGGTTGTCTAATTATGGTCAGACTATGATATACACTAAAACATATATGCTTTTTCCTTACAGGCTTTAGTAGAAAATGCTTTTTAAATGTAGACGATTACCAGTCTTGGTAAAGTTTTCTTTCCATTAGTAAAGAGAGCACTGCTGATCTGAAAAGCTGTCAGGTCATTCACATACCAGCATTACATCAATTGACTTTTGAATATTTTTCCATTAGAAAAGACTCCATTTTATTCCCTTGCTGAAGTGGCAGACTTTCAGCTTGTGTGGTTTTTCCATTTATTGAGTTTTGCAATAAAAGAGTTTTTGAAACAGATGTCAGTCATTGCTTAGGAGTGGGGCATTATGAGAGAGCTGTTTTATTCTGCTCTTTGCTGGTTTATCTTTTTTAAGGTTAGGAGAAATTCTTGTCCTTTCCCCTCCCTAACTTTAATTGTCACTTCTTAAAGCCTTTAATAGTTTTCTAACCTATAATCTGGTGGCAGAACAAATCGGAGCACCAAACCCTGATTTCACAGCAATGTTTCAGATTGGCCATTGTTCTCAGCAGGAGCGGGACTGGATCAGCTCTCTCAATTGTGAACCAGAAAGAAGGGAGTGGATGCATTACAGAAGCATGGTTCATATTAGCATCTTCCTAAGGGTGTGGAGTGGATCTGTTAACACTTTCTTAATGTTTAGATTTTACAGAAGTGCCCAAATGTGTGCAATGAGTAATGTCCAGTATGGATTTATGGTGCACAGAACAATGGGCTTCAAGGGTTTCCTAATTTTATTTTTTCCCTTGAAAGAATCCCATTCAGGTAGAAGGATGCAGATTTTGAATCCTGATGCTAAAATATATATGTATGTTTCATCTAGAGAGTAGTTTTAAAACAAATTGAGTATCTTCAGGCCATTGGAACTTCACCTGTTGTAGATAAGCAAAATGCTACTCCTGTCACTGTGTATAAAAGATGTGTATGTACGTACACACACACACACACACTCACACACACACATATGCAGAGACACTTTAAAAAATGAGATTTACATCTTTATTAAGCTTTAGCAGACTACATTTGTCCCGTGTCTTTAAAACAAAAAACAAGCCTTTTTTTTTTCTAATGAGGATTTTAGTTGAGTTTGAATGAATTATTTCCATGATTAATTGTAAATTTTAAGATGACACCTAATTTAAAATAAATCGTCTCCATGAGGAAGCTGTATTTTGAATTGATGTTGGTTTGGGAGGTAAAAGTTTGTTAATTCATCTCAGTGCTTCACTGTTATTTTTAACATCAAAGAACACCATTTCCAAAGGTGAGAGAACACAAAGCATTGCATACTTATAATTTATAGAGGCTAGGACTGTGACCTAATGTAAACTTGAAGAGATTTAGTATAAAAATATCCTTAGCTTGAGGGCAACGTTTTGAAAACTTTGTGGATTTTCTCTTTTATCCTGGCTCAGTCTGCAATCATATTTCTTTTGTTATTATTTCCTCTTAGCATTAAAGTACAATTGACATTGATAGATATCAGGGAGGGGCTGAACTTCACCAAAAAAAAAGGGAAAAAAAAAAAAGAAAAAGAAGTGTTGTTGGCGCAGAAATATCGTCAGTAGAAGAGTTCCTGGCTGCCTTTGACTCGTCTGCCGACAGCGAGCAAGCACAACGGGGCTCCCGCTGCATGCTTTTTGGCTCATGTGGATTTGCAATAAACAACTCGACTATGTATTTATTTTCAAGATTAATTGAATTCATTGAAGATAACAGCTCCCAACTTGTGAATACTTGTTAGCTATTGGAAGGTTGCAGATGTAAAGATCGGCTCTTGATTCCACGCCACCAAATTAATACAGCAATGTGGTACTGTCTTTTCCACAGGTGTGTGTATGTGTACTAGGACTGTCGGAGCCTCACTGTAACTTATAGCCTGTGTATAATTTGGAAGAAGAAATCTTCAATGGAAGACCCCCAGGGAATAAATGGGAAGTCTGTAAGTAAACAACTTGTCAGTCCTGGGGAAAAAAAAAAAGTTACGGCTTTTAAAGTGGCAATTATTTTTGTTGCAGCCGAGTGGCTGGAAAGTTTTTGAAAGCTATGTGCACTCTTAACGATTGGAAGCCATGAATGATGATATTCATCGAGATGTGAAGGCTTGTGCTACAGCTACAGAAAATAAGTATAGATTTAAAAATGTCCTTGGTGATTCCTGTTACCAAGTTAGTGTTGTTGCTTTCTTTAGGAAATATTCAGCTTGCTGCACTTCTATTGTTAATATTTTCATCTGTTAGAGAGTGTTCATCCTATTAATTGAAGTGACTTCTCTTTGCCTGTGTCAATATATACAAATATTGCTTCCAAGAGAAGAGGGTGCAACTCCTGGCAGATGCCAAGCCTTATGACCAGTGGCAAAATTTGTGTTTCTTTAAAAAAAGAAATCTTCAGCAGCATTGTTGTTTCTTGCAAATGCCTGTTTATAAACTCACAACAGTAAGAAATTTTGCAAACTATTAGATGTGGTTAATAATATTTCATGCGTGGTCAAATGATTAGTGTGTGTTATGGATTTGTTAGTTTAGTTTTTATATCATTCTTGGCACTCACTGAACATCAAAATGCTGCATATATGTTTTTATTCTGGATTGTTTTAACAGAAGTAGCTCACATTGAAGTTGCTTTATTTTTACCAATTGTAAAATAACTCCAAAAACCTATTATGTCATAAATGTGATTAGGTGTATTTCCTACATTTTTTCTGGTTTATTTTCTACATTGGACAATACTCTACACCTCCTCTCACTCTTCCCCTGGTATATCCAGTTTCCCCGACGCTTGTGTTAGTTTTTCACATAGCAACAGAGAAGAAAGAACTAAGCCACCTAATAATAAGCCTGTTGTGTTGCGTGGTTTTGTTACACTTCTCGCCTAGTGTCATTTTTACTGTCTGGAGCAATATGGCTTTGATTATTTTCCAACGTTCATTTGTTCCACAGCCCGTCTCTATGTGTACATTTGGGTATTTATCCATCGCTGCTACAGCAATGTGTGAAAAAGACCAATTCAGTCCTAGAGAAAGGGGTGGCCATGGTTACCGACTGGTGTTAAACAGGGATGGGATGGTCCTTTTTGCAGTTGCAGTCCCAGAGCTTTCAGCACCACCCAAGCCCGGTCCTCGTTCTGTTCGGCATCAGGCTTTCCTCTATGCGTGAAGGAAAGCCTCTCCCCGAAGGCGCTTGGATTCTCTGCGGCTCCCACTGCAGTACTGCCTCTCTGAATGCCCAGCGTAGCCCCGGCTTTGTGTGCCACAGTGGGTTTGGGTTGGGTAATCATATGCTGGAGCTGAATGTAATGACAAATGTAACTGTCACTTCATGTAACAGGAGTATTAAGGGAAATATTTGTTCATGGTTTGGCACCACCAGCACTCCTGTTGGGGTTATTCATTCCATTCCTTCTTTTCACCACTTAGTCCGGAGAGCCTGTAAAACACTTAATCTGCTCAGAATTTCCCTTCACATCACCCAAGTGGGTGGTAGTCATGGATGCTATCAGGGTGATCAAAATCTAAACCAGTACTGCTGAACAGATTTGCTGCTTGCACAAGCACTTGAACAGCTGTCATGGTGAGGACTGGACAGCCCAAAAGTACATGGCACGGGGCAGGAGTACTGCTGTGGGGTGTGGCTCTTCTGATTGATGTGCCACTGGATGGGTTCAAACCTGGGGAATAGGTTTAAACCTTGGATAGGCAGTAAACTGGGGAATCAAATCAAGCAATTGGCCCTCTCTTTAATTCATTCATAAGTGGACAGACTGCCATGCTTGCAACAATCATTTGAGCAGTGCAGAGATTTCTGAAAAACAGAAGACAAAACAGTCTCTGTGAAAAATAGACGATGGTGTGAACGCTGTTTTTATTCATTCTGCTCTCTGTGTGTGCATACAAGAAAGAAAGAGAAGGGGAGCGGTAGATTAACACTTTGCACTTGTAACACAGAAGCCAGAAGCTGTTTGGGATTTAAGTGCCCAAACACATGTAGTGACTCCTAAAACCTGGTGGTAGTCCATAGGAAAAAAAAGAAACCTGTTCTACAAGCAGCGGTTGAAAGGTACTTTAATTTTGGAACTAGCCAATGCAAACTATGCTGTGGAAGCAATTTCAGGTACACGTGAGTAAGGGAGGAGCTTTATTCATCAGCTGAGAATTAAAGGTGTGTATTATTTTAGGAAAATAGGGGTAGGTGCACAACGGAGAAAGTACCGGGAGAAGGTGAAAGGAAAGGAAAACGAAAACAGTTTATCAGACAGCACTATGAGAGAGGACTAAGTTCTTTGCCACTGTCTTTGGCCAAAATTTCTTTGTTAGATGAGAAAAATGATGATACTTCACATGGGAATGAAGCTCATCAGTGTTAGTAGACTAAGTTTTGCTTTCTGAGGATTTTAGCATCCTAATGGTCCTAATGGTACCATCATGTGCTTGGTTCACCGTCTGTAGGAATGTTACATCTGCCCCCACCTTTCTTTTACTAGGTGCCTGAGAAAGAAGGATAACACAAATAGGAGGCTGGCTAGACAGAGGATATCAGCATATTATCCTGCCTGAAAAAGTTACTGATATTTTGTTTCTTTCTTTCCAAGTCCAAAAAAGGCTTTAAAGCTTGTTTGCTAATGATATATGCGCCTATTAAAGATGTTCCACTTGTGTTTTATCAAGCTGAAGTTAAGAGTTCTTGAATCTTTGTAAGCAGTGAGTTATTTGTAATTTGCATCTCTGTATTAATAAATTGGCTGTTGATTTCAGCCCAGTTTATCAGAGATCTCAGTGATAAACTGGGGGGTGCTGTTGACTCTCTTGAGGGACAAGAGGCCTTGCAGAGGGATCCAGGCAGATTGGAGCAGTGGCAGTGATTAATGGGATGAAATTTAGTAAGTTCAAATGCCAGATTCTGCACCTCAGACAGAGTAATGCCAGGCACACGTATAAATTAAGAGTAGTAGCTGGAGAGCAGCCCCACAGAAAGGGGCCGAGGGTGCCGGTTGCCAGCAGGTCAATATGAGCCAGCAGTGTGCCCTGGTAGCCAGGAGGGCAGCTCGCACCCCTGGGTGCACCAAACACAGCATAAACAGCTGGTCCAAAGAGGTGATTATCCCGCTGTGTTCAGCATTGGCACAGCATCACCTTGAACACAGTGCGCAGTTCTGGGCCCCACCATTTAAGAAGGATGTGAAGGCCCTTGAATGTGTCAGAGGAGGGCAACAAACCTTGTGTAAGGGCTGGAAGGCACGTCCTATGATGAATGGCTAAGGACTTTGAGCTTCTTTAATTTGGAGAAAAGGAGGATGAGGGGCAACTGCATTGCTCTCTACAGCTTCCTGAGTAGGGGAAAAGGAGAGGGGTGTGCTGAGCTCTTCTCCCTGGCATCCAGTGCTAGGATGCGTGGGAATGGTTCAAAGCTGCACCAGAGGAGGTTTAGACTGGACATTAGGAAGCATTTCCTTATAGAGAGCATGGTCAAATCCTGGAACAGGCTTTTTACAGAGGTGGTTGATGCCCCAAATCTGTCAGTGGACAATGCCCTTAATAACACACTTAACTTTTTGTCAGCCCTGAAGTGGTCAGGCAGTTGGACTCAATGATCATTGTCAGTCCCTTCCAACTGAAATTTCTATTCTGTTGCTCTATTCTATTCTATTCTATTCTATTCTATTCTATTCTATTCTATTCTATTCTATTCTATTCTATTCTATTCTATTCTATTCTATTCTTAGACCTGGGCTGCCCCAATGCCTGGGCTGTTTCAACTCAAAGACTGTCCAAATGCTGTGCAACTCACCTCACTGATCTTTCTGTGGATGTACTGCTTCACTTAACTGACTTTGTAGCAAATACCATCAAAGTAGGATTATTTGGCAGGACAAGGGGGAATGGATTAAAGCTAAAGGAAGGAAGTTTTAGATTAGATATTAGGGGGAAGTTTTTTACCGAAAGAGTGGTGAGGTGCTGGAACAGGCTGCCCAGAGAAGTAGTGGATGCCCCGTCCCTGGAAGTGTTCAAGGCCAGGTTGGATGGGGCCCTGGGCAACCTTGTGTAGATCCAGGCCTGGAGGTTGGTGGCCCTGCCTGTGGCAGGGGGGTTGGAGCTCTATGATCCTTGGGGGCCCTTCCAACCCAGACCATTCTATGATTCTATGATTCTATGATTTGGCTTGCTAGTGAAATTTGCAAGTCTTATACATAGCCAACATATTTACACTTTGAAGTGCCATGCACAAGGTTCCATCTCATGAGAGATTTCATATACCAGTGCTCCAATCTCCATTTCAGTTTGGAAGCCCTGTTCTTCACCATCCCGAGGGGGCTCTTCTGCCCACCAGTCATTTGCACTGCTCACTCATGCCTGAGAAGAAAAAAAAAATCACATCTTGTTTTAAATCTTTTTAAAATGGAAAAGTCAGTTTGGATGTTTGAGAAATTCTGATTGTAAGGGAACTGAGAATGGGTCACAGTACATCTTACACCAAATTGATTTTAATAAAATGATGTAAAAATTATTGTGGCTTACATTTGTGGTAGGCTAAATCTCTACCAGTCCTGAGGTTGGCATTGGCATAAGTGCCTTGGCCTAAAACCTCTCTAGAAGTCATAAAAAGATGCAAAACAGTGATATTCAGAAGATTCTGGCTTGATATGCTTGATTTATATACATACCTGTGTTAGCAGTACCCTAATGGCAACTTTTTTAAAACCTCCAAAAAGGAATTGTAGAGGTAAGCATTTAACTTAATTTAATTTGGCTACTGATTTTTAAAATTATGCATATTCTGGCCATTTGCAAGATTCACCAAAGGTAAGTTTTCACAAGTAAATATTGGCATGTTTTCCACAATTACTATACCCTGTGGGAATATTTGAGAGGGTGTTTCTTCCTCTTCAATCTCTCTTTGGATGCAGTATTAAATTACTATATGGCATTAAATATTTTTCATTCCTGCCCTGTCCAGACCCCTAGTCAAAAATTTTCATTGCAAAATTGTGCACTGAGAAATATTTTCAGCATTTGAGTATTTCTTGATGATGGACTTTGCCCGCCTGGAAAACAAAGCAAAGACTCCAAGGCTCTCAGCAGTCAAGATAGATCCAAGCAGCGCATACCCAATGAGCCAAGTACCCAATGAGCCAAGAAAGGAGGTGCTCATAGTCTGCTTCAGCAGTTAATCTCCAATTCCTCACGCAGTCCCCAAATCTCAGCTTTCGGTCGGCGCTCTGGGCAGCCTGACTGCATACCTCCAACTTCTTGCTCCTCCCCACTACTTGCTGGACACCACTCTGCTGCTTAGCCCATGCCATGTATTGAAGAGCAGCACTTGCACCAAAAAATCACCTTGTACATCTGCTAATGGAAAGATGCAGTGCAACTAGCTGGTTTGAGCAAGAAAAGGGAACGTGTAGGGGGGAAACCCAAACCAAAAAACATCCAGCACCTGGCTGCAGAAAAATAATGAATTTTGCAGCAAACATGCGAGATTCTATGGAATCTTGGAAAAATGCCAGACTCCACGACCACAGAAATGCTGAGTCCATGGGGCCCAGAGCGAGATGGCTGAGGCAGTTCACATCTCTCGGTCTTTGTTTCGAGCTCTTTGCAGTCTTACCGAGGCATCAGATTACACTCTCTTCACATTTTCAAGGTTATCTTCACTACCAGAAGGGCTAGAAAGTTCACTTTGTTTGAGGCAAGCTGGGATTTAGTGGCAGTGCTCTCTAGCTCTGAAGCTGTTTCAGAGGCCACCACCATGGAAGTGGCATAGCTGTGCCTGTGGGCATGGCTGGTGACAGCCAGATAAGGCCTCCAGGTGTTAACAATGATGGCATGTTGTGCTGTGACATTAGGGAACAAAGCCTGTGAGCAAAATGGGTGAAAATACAAGTATTTTGCTTTTGGTTGAAAACTTATAACATCAACACATGTGAAAATTATGTATTTTGGTGCTACCTCAGGTTCTTTCAATGGCTGGCACAGCCCTGTGCTCCCTTCTGCATCCCTTTGCTGTTCTGAGGAAACGTGTAACACGCTTCCTTTTTGGAAGGCTCAGCAAGGCAGTAACCAACAAGCACCATGCAACTGCGATCAGTAACTGAGCCTATAAAATGTAATCGCCTGCACCCTTCCTGCTCCCCTTCCCCTCTCAATCTGAAATTGGTAGGATATTGGAAACATAAGCCACAAAACCCACTTATAACCCTTAGTAAGTGTCAGAAATAATGAACAGCCGGAATTAGCTGATGTATTTAAATTCTCCGAATTGAAATGAGCTGCTGCTAGGCAGTCTGTGGTACCGGCTCGGTCAGTAACTATTGGTAGAATTGTTTCTTTAAAAACATTTTAGTGAAAATACTCCTGAAAATTCTAAGCTGTTTGTGGGCAGTTTGAAGAGCATACCTTGTTCAATACAAACTATTCATTCAGCTGGGTTTGCAATAACACCACGGAGGAATTCTTGTTACTTAAAATGTACTTTTCCTAATCGGTGGTAGAAATCCTGCAGTGCCATAGGCAATGATGCTTGCAGCACCGGCACAAGTACTTCTACCTGTGGCTCGTAGTGTTGGGCATATTCATCTCTGCAGAACCAGAGCCTAAACATAGCACTCATTGTAACTCTGTTTTTTAACGAGCGTTAGTAATTTTCCGCTAATGATACTGGAAACTAATCCCAACGTAACTCTTAGTGTGCTTTCCACACGCATGCATCGATGGTGACCTTATGGTCCTGGCTTTAGGAACAGGATGGAGACCTTGCACGGATTTTGTTGGTGTCTGTCCAAAGATACCACCACTTATCTTAGCTACAAATCCTCTTTTCCTCAGAGAGGTGGAACTTTGTCTTTGTTATGGCGTGAGGGATTTTTAGATCACCTTATAAAAACGGGGATATAATAGATACGGAAAAAGTACCCAACCCGTCTGACTCTCTCCAGCTGCTCTATCCATGCCCGTGAATGTATACTGTTCTGCATGAAGTCTCTTCTTGAAAGTCTTGATGAAGTTGTAGCTTAGCCCTTAACAGTAAAAAGCAAACTGCCAGTGAAGTTTATTTTCTTTTTTACTAGGTCTTCTGGACCATTGTTCCGCTCGAGGAGCCATGTTTGTTAGTTTTGGCTCTCTGACTTTTCTTCCTTAAGGATAAACTCTCCTTAGGCAGTTGTACAACTATGCACTAAAAGACTGCATAGCAGTTTATTCACAGCCCAAACTCCAGCAGAATTCAACTGTGTGACTTCCTGGCTTAAGCGGGGGTGCATCCGTAATGTAAATACCTACTTGATTTTGTGGAAAACCAGGAGGTTTTTTGTTTGTTCTTGTAAAAGATTCCTGCTGGAAGCTTAACTTTAAAGTTGGCATTCAGCCTTCTCGGCTGTGACTCGGATACTGATCTGATTTTGTGCTTTCATGGACATTTTTATATTTTAAAATTTTTAATTCAACATTAGCTTTGCTTACAAGCTACAGAGCAGAATAAAATCGCATTACAAACGTTGTAGTATTAGATTTTATCACCATTTATTTCTTCTCGTCTGCCCAGGGATTTCTACATGTTCGGTAGAACTAATTTGCAGTCAGACACTGAGGTCTTCTAGAAGGCCAGCAGGCTCCACAAACTAATTTATCCAAATAACCAATCCCTCATAGGCCGGCCATAGAAGGACACCAAAATGGCCTAAGCAGGCAAAGCCCCCTTTTGAAGTCTGGAATGTTTTGACTGACTTGAAACAGGCGGCAGGAATGAAGGGATAATTTTCAGTGACCCATGGGACTTTTTTGCCATTTTCAAATATTAGGTAAAACAAAGAGAAATTGCTTGTTCTAATTTAGAAAGACTTAACAATCCGGAAGGTAACCAGACTCAGAATTCAGTACTAAGGTATAGAGCTGAGGTTTACTCAACGCAGTGAGGCTTTGCATCTGGGTATATACTATTTACACACCCACACATGCACATGCTGCTTTACTTACACGTACATGCACATGCCTAAACCACTGCCTGGATTCCACTTTCACAGCAAAGCTTTAGTACAGAGTATATCCATGCAATATTACGTGAACTACCTGAAACGCTGTTCTTAAGTGCATACTGTTATTTCTTGAAACAATAACTTTAATTAATTAGAAGGACATGTTTCTGTTGCTGCTCAAAAAAGCTGGGACACTCACTCAGATGCCAAGACTTCCATGCATTACCTGTTTTGTTACACTCCCTGCCCTGGTGCTATTTACATAAATGTGGAAATCAATATAATTTCAAAGTAAGTTTTCTAAAGTAGTCCTGCAGACACAAAGGGGAAGTTTTTTTATGTATACATAACCCTACAATTTTCTATGAACACTTCTAGGGGGAGAGAGAGAATGTGAATATTTAGGAACAAAATTAGAACATTACAGAGCAGGTACTTGAATGTGTATCTTAAAGACAGCATGGAGCAATCTCATGGATTTCAGCAACTTCTTTAGAGGTACGCTCTTGGAATTTTTGTCTCAAACTTACCGTGCAGATTTATGTGATAGGTCCAACCCAGTATGCAGCAATACAAATGACACAGACCAACTCCAGGTCTCAGCTTTGTGCCTGTGACAGATCAGTGTGAGCCTTCTTGCAGATAGAGTGTTATCTGTAAGAAGGAATCACTCAACCGGTAGTGAAGCTTCTCTACCCATGATTAGTAGAAGCATGTTGCCCTAAAACAGTACTTTGGCAAGAATTTTGGTCATCGACTTGCCCTTGTCCTTCTGATATCCTCAGTGGTTCCCTACAGATATAGCATTCATGGTTAAGGGAGGAAGTAAATGCCATCTTCTGTGCACTCACAGTGAGATCATGGGCTTAGGGGTCTGCAGAGCATTGCTGCGGGGTTCACATGTGCGAACTGGTAACTTTATGGATAGTGATTTTAAGTTGGCAGCTTAAAGTTGGCACTTAAAGCTCTGTGGTACTCAATTTGGCTATAGTTATTTCTGGTATCGCTCCTGTGTGCACAGCTAACTCCTAGTTGTTTGGGGTTTTTTTAATTTTATATGGGATATTGAAATATAAGTTTACCCTGATTTCAGATTTCTCTGAAATATTTGTGCTTAATATTGTCCTACAGTACCAGATAAATGTGATAGAATGACAGAGAACGCCTGTTTAAGTTCAGTTTTCAATCTTATATATACTGACCTCAGATTAGTGGATTTCAGAAACATGATGTTTAAATTAATGTTATTTTGGTGTGAGTGTATGTATGTGTGTCTGTGTGCATGGAATGTATTAGATTAAATTAAGTTATGTTCCAGCTTTTACTTGAGGAATATAATTTTGTTAGTAGTTAATAATGTTAATGCCATGATTTTCTCATATTATGTTTACATATATGGCTACAGTAAAATTAAATTATATTTGCTGGGGGTAAGATTAGTCAGTCCAGGACCTGTTTACAACAAGAGAAATTAAAATTCAGGGTTTCTAGGACAGAGATGCTTCTCTATTTCTGTCTGCCTTGCTTTAGCTGTGTTTTCTAGACTGTTCTGGAAGTTGTAGACTCACTGGTCTCACAGTCCATGTACATCGCACAGCAGCAGAGTCCGGCAGTGAGGGGGGAGGCTTCGTAGGGATTTCTCATCAATCACACAGAATTTGTCATTCTGACATTTTTGGCATTCAAAGCCTTATATTCTGCCACCAGCATTGACATAAAGTGAACTTTCCATTGCACCAACAATGCACCTATACAACTGTGCAGAGCAGCAGATGGGAGAACATTTCTTCCCAGCTCCTACAGTGATCAGCTCATCCCCCGGAGCACAGGATTTGATTATTCTCATTATAATTTACAGAGCCATAAATGTTGTTAATGGTCATGAGTCAATGAATGAAATTGCTTGAAGATAAAAAAATTGCTCACTTTTTCACAATCTGTTTTAAAAGGAGCTAGTAGGAGAGCAAGTCATTTCAGGCACACTTTCGCACTCTCCTTATGCAGTGGAGTAATTTTAAAATATAAGTGTTACATTTGGGCAAAATGAATGGGGATTAAAAGAGAGATAGCTTTTAGTGTAAGCACTGCTTGGGTGCTGGTAGATGCAGGCATTTGCTTTGCTGTTTAGTATTGTCGATATTTTAGGAAAGTAAGCATTAGCTATTTTTTATTTTATTTTTATTCTTAATAACTGGATATATTTTTCATGTTTGACCACCCTTTTAGGCCTGTAAATAATTTAAAAGATCTAAAAGTACCTCTGTATTCAGAATCAACTAGTTAGATGCTGATATGCCTCACTTTCACCTTCAGTTATTTGTACATGAAAAAAAGAGTCTAAATTTGGGATTGCCTGTTTCACTTCCATTTTTCTACTCTAGGATTTTGGGGGACAAGGTATATTTAATGGTAGGCTGATTAGCACATCAGATTTGTGTCATTTGCAACAATGTTTTGGTGTAATATCTATGTTTTCTTTTTCTCTGGTTTTAGTAAGGCAGTGTAGAAGCGAAGTGGCACATCGAGCGAGCGGGTATATAGAGTGCTGGCATTGCATAAATCCTCTGCTCAGTCCCTGGAAGGGCTGTACGCTGCCATTAGGCTTTCTATAAACAGAAGTCAAGAACACTGCCAAATCCATGCAGCACTGGACACCAGCTCTTTCTGTTCTTAGCTTGTCTTGTTTATTGTTGCTCAAAGACTGTCTTATTTGCCAGTGTTGCATCCGCTTTTGGTTGTCGGGAGCAAAGACCATATTGCACTTGTTGGTAGCTGGACTCTGCATCTTCTCAGTGTTTTTCCCAGCTGCAGTTTTACATAAAATAATTGCCTGAGATGAGTGTAATTAGTTTGACAGCATTTTGGTGTAAGGAGAGCTAAAGGCAATAGCAGCTGAGAAGCAAACACTTTTGGGGATGGACAGGAAAACAGGAGCCTTGTGTGACAGCTTGAAGAACGCTCAGAATTGGACTGGCAGAGAAGAGCAATAGGTACATAAGTGCCACTACATTGCATCAGAAGACATAATTTAGCTTGCTGTTCTGTGTCTAACAGGGACTAGCAGCAGACATTTAAGGGGAGTAGGAGAAATAGAACAAATCCTGCTTTTGATAGAATGGAAGATACATCCAAACCATTGTGTTCATGAACTTCCTTTTCTTTGGATGTCTTTATGCTTTGAGCCTCTGTAGCAGTGAGTTCCACAAGTTAATCATGCACTTTCCAAGAAAGTCTTTTTGTTGTGTTAAGCTTGTTGCCTCATAACTGCAGCAGAACCACGGGGGTTTTAAGTTTTCCTGACATGAGAAGTAAAACATTACCAGTTTCTGTTCACTTCCCTGAGTCTCATTCCTGATTCTGTAGACTTCTGCGTTGTTTTCACAACACTGACCTGTCTTGTCCAAGCTGAAGAGCCTTGTTTTTTTCTGAGACCGCTGATGTACTTTGTGTGAGAGATTCAAGATGTGAGCCCTCTGGCTTTATGATGTTTTCTTTTTTACTCTGTGCTTCTGAATAATTTTTAACACTTTTCACCCTTTCGACTGCCATGGGCCACTGAGCTGTTGTTTTCAGAAAATTATTGGCAACAACTCCAAGATCTCTTCCTTGGGAACAGTAGTTAATTTAGCACTTATCTTTGCCCATCCTCAGTTTGAGTTGTCTTTAAATTGTATTAATCCACAGAGAATTTCATCGGCGCTTGTCATGTGGAGTCACCGTGGTGGCAGTTCTCTGTAGGCAGCTTTATTTTGAGCTGGCCTGAGTAGTTTAGCAAATTTATAACCTTGCTGTTTCCCATCTTTTCCAGGGTATTCTTGTTTAATACAGGTTGTTTGGGAATTCCTCCAGTAATGTTGTTAAAACTGCCCACTTATTCTGTTCCATCCTTTAAATTGTAATTAATGACAGACCTTTTATTTTTACCTTGTGACAAATTGTTTAAGAGCTTTTGGCTTGTGAGAGCTTTGCCGAAATCTAAATATACTACATTAACCAAATCATCCTTATCCAAATAATCATTAACTCCTTACAGAAACGCTAGTAATCTTGAAGTTATGACTTCTCTTTGCAAAGTAATGCTTTCTCTTCCCCATTACATCATATTCCCGTGTGCCCACCAATTCTCTTGTTTATTATAGCAGCTGATTTGATCATGCTTCCATTATTTTAGAGCTCTTGGGTGAACTCTGGGTTCTGGGTGTTTTGTGCCTCTTCATTTTGATAATCTGCCCCAAAGCTTCCTCTGCGAGTACTTTGATTTAGAGCTGTCAAGGTCTTCTCTTCTTGCATAGAGAGTATCATGCAAATAATTAGTTTAGCTTTTCTGCAATGATCCTGTCTTGACCAAGCATTCATTTATTACCACAGGCAAATGTTGTCTTTCCACATGTTTTCTCTGAAGTTTTTACATGAATCTGACACAATAGCAAATGATTCTTCGGGGGTGATTTTATTTCTGTTTGACTTTTGTTGGTGTGTGATTTTGTTGGGATTCCCACCTCCCTCCCCCGCCTCCGGCTCCGATTGCATTTGAATCTATAGTACTTAAGCCCGTTTCCAGTCTTTTCCAGTTTCAGGTATTTAGCTGTAATATATGGCACTCAGGCTGTGTGATGTCTTTGGATAGTGAGCATCTGCTCCAATAGTCTTCTTGCAGCTTTGCACAGGTCAGCTAGTCTTGTGCATGTGTTGAGGACATCTAAAATAGGAGTAGAAACCCTGTCTGAGCATCAGAATTGCTTGCCGTGTCTTTTTCTTTTCGTCTTGTATCCTATTTAGTAATTTTGTCTTTTTGTACTCATTATCTTTGCAGAATATAGAGTAATGAGTGTACTGATGCAGATCATTCACCTCTTGCAAGTGGTGTTGGCTATTTTGCATACATAAATCCTTGGTGTAGGGACATCTATGGATAGCAAATACTATGTATAAAAATACAAAACCAGAAAATGTGGGGGATGGATTGAATGTTGACTTCCAGGTGATACAGTTATAAAGCACAAGCTTCATAACTTCCAAAAAATTATGTATTATTTGAAGCATACCTCCCATGCCAACTGTGAGCGTGCCTGGTAGTATGACTGAATGCAAGCTTGTACCTTTGGAACCCTTTCTTCCTTCTTAGGAAATGGAAAAATATTCCTGGTGTTAGAATATAATAGTTGTTTAGTAACTTTTCCTGGTTTTGCAAGAGTCCTGGTATTCAAAGCCCTTCTAATGTGAGTATTGGTCTAATTATTTTTTGTTTAATTGTATATTTCAGAAAGTCATCTCCCACCTGGGTCTTACCCCGAAAAATAAATAGAAGACTAGAAACCTCCTTATGCTTTTGAAAGATTGCAGAGATCCAGGTTCAGATTAGATGTTAGAGAAAAAATTTTTACTGAAAGAGTTGTCGGGACCTGGAACAGGCTGCCCAGGGAGGGGGTTGAGTCACCATCCCTGGATGTGTTTAAAATAAGGGTAGATGAGGTACTTAGGGATATGGTTTAGCTTAGGACAGGAACAGTTGGACTTGATGATTTTAAAAGTCTTTTCCAACCTTGTGATTCTGTGATTTTGTGATTCTGAGATTTGGTTTGTGTAGGTGGGCAGCCATGGTCTCGCTCATGTCTAAGGCAAAGAAGGTGGTGGTGTCTCCTACCCAGGCAGATGCCCTGTACTACCTTCTCACTGCTGACACGGCTGAGTATGGCCAGCTCTTCAAAACGTAAATCTCAGCTACATGGGCAATGGGACTTCTCTTTCTGTCAAAGCTAAAACAACATGAGCAAAAGGATATTTCAACATCCCTGAAGCATTTTTAAACACCCAGGAAGAATAATTTTTGAATTTTATCTTCCTGCCTGTTTTGTTGAAGGATAATTCTCTAAACTGCATCAGGGAGAACTAGGTCACAAAACTCTGGTATGTAGACAGCATTTTTGAGGCCATTTTCTTACAACATAAATAACTGTGGAAACGAAGCTGCAAAACAAGCAAAGTACACTTTTTGTTATTTTATGAAGCAACAGGTTGTCTTTATGAATCCCCTTTATCTGTGTGAGATTTTTCCAGTTTGGGTTTTTTGGTTTCTCAGAAGTGTTCCACGAGACCAGAGCACCCTGTGATGACGTGTAAAGCTTTTGTATTATGTGCCAGTGACTAAGAACAGAATTTACTATCCTGTGGTAACTTTTACAGTGGGAGGTTTTATAATCTGCGCAGATGTGACAGCACAGCACCAGGGTGAGATCTGAGTAAAGCTTTTTGTTGTTGTTAGAAAGAGTTGTTTGAACAGTTGAGCCGCACAGACCGTCACCAGAAGAAGCTCTTCTCTCCAGCTGAGGATTGAGGTGACAAAATTTTGCTTTTCACGTGGTTTGCAACGTTTGATGCACGAGCTGAATAGCAGAGGTCATTGCAGTGAGTGGTAGAAGTGTTGACATAACTGTGATGAACTAGAGGTAAATAAGGTAAGATTTGCAGGGAAAAAAAATATGTTTTTATAACGACAGACCAGGGCTCAAAATGATGGACTGAGGTTGGAAAAACAAAATCAATTTTAGGTGCAAAAACATTCAGAACTTTTCTCACTGCATCTGTGCAGTCAAGGAAAGGAGAGGAGAGGAGAGGAAAGGAGAGGAGAGGAGAGGAGAGAANAAGCAAAGGTGAAGGTGCAAGGCCCAGGTGATGGGAGGGGAGGGGAGGGGAGGGGAGGAAGTGGAAGGGAGGGGAGGGGAAGGAAGAGTAACTTTGAAACAGAAACTCTTTGTGCATTTGTGTTGAATTGGGCCTAACAGTTTTGACCAAAAAACCCCAGAAATTGAGGGCACTGGCATCAGTCAGAAGTCATGGAGTTATGATTCCACCCCCTCTTCATTCTTTTCTCTGCTGGCGATCCTTTGGGATGCATGGTCATGGCTGATGGCTTGGGTCAGAGCAGAGACAACACCTCACCCTTGTGAGCAAGTGTTGTCCTACCCACTGGACCGCAGATTTCCAAGGGAGAGGTTTCAGAGCAACCTGTTCTGGAAGAGCAAGATGGAAGATGCTTTCTTGGAGGAGCAGTTTGAATTGCAGGTCCAATCAGGAAGAAGTGGGGTTTAAGCTCTATTTTGCTTTCTTTGGATTGTAGGATAGGCAGGGTGGTAGGAAACAACTGCTCCAGCCATCTGCCTCCCCCCACCCCCCAGTTTCTTTTGTCACCTAATCTTTTTTGCTAAGAACTCTTTCTCCAAAACTTCATTCTCCTCTTGCTAGTGAAAAATTCTGGAAAAATCTGATTTGTGGTCTGACTTGGAAATTTTTTGGGAGAGCAGAGACATAGCCTTCCAGCAAAACTGTATTCACAGCTGTATATTTTGCATTCTTTCTGGAACCTGTGTCTTACTGACCAAGAAAAGACAATTTTTGGAAATGTTCCATTATTTATGTAATGCTATTTTAATATGATTAGCAGCTCTGTGATCGTAAAAACATATACTATTGCCCTTTATACCTAGGGGAAGACCAAAGACCCATTCTGGTAGGCAGCACAGAGAGAGGAGAGGAAAGAGAAAAGCAAGCTGTTCCTTAAAGAACAAGGTTAAAGCAAGCTGTTGGAAGTTAAGTGTATAGCAAGATGTGGTGGAAGAGTAAATGTTGTAAACCCACCTGATCTAAAAGCAGCTTCTGAGATCTGAGTTAACTTTTTGAAAAAAGATTCTATTAATCTTTTTTTATGAAAAATCACAGAATCACTCAATCATAGGGGTTAGGAGGGACCTCAAGAGATCATCAGGTCCAACCCCCCAAATAAAGATAAGAGATACCCTTAATAAGGAAGCTTGTGACTTTTTTCTTTTAATTGAACAGATGCACTAATTGAAGGTTGAGTCTAATACGGGGTTTAATTCCTGTTGTTAAATATTAGTAGCCCCTGAGAACTATTGACCCTCAGGTAGTTTAACCACCCTGGCTTCAGTGTGCATTTGGAGCTAGTGCCTGCTGCAATGTTGCTGGATAAATCCTAGAGCTTGGGACAGAAAAGAGTCTGCATAACTACTCCTATCCACTGTGGCTACATCCCAAGCAAATCACTTGGGAGTGCAAAATGCAGGGTTCTGCTCTTACCTTGTGCTCTGCTTTCCTCCCTGCATCTTATTCCTCATCTTTCCCATCTTCATTGCCTTCTGTTCAAGAAAACTGTGTCCTCGGTAGCCAGCATGATTCCTTTAGCAAGTCAGCTGTAAAAGGTGATAAAAACCAAGCCTTAGTTGTCTGGTGCTAGCATAGTTTGGTAGTTTGGTGCTGGCATTCTTTGGTAGATTATGGCTGGTAATAAGATCATGAGCTCAACTTGGTCAACAAATTGCAATTAAAAGTGTGCAGGGGAAGCAGAAGCTCTCTTTATTTTAATTATGATTCTCTCTCCCTTTGTGAGTATTTTCTTTGGTTTATATTCAAGAATGGAAGACTGGACACCAGCAATATGGCACCTCCATATCCTCTTTTTTTCTGCCTCTTCTTAGACTTCTTCCAGAGAAGAGTTAATCTGATGACAGCTGGATTATTATGAAACCACAAAAATATTTCATTCCCCTCTTGACCTTCCCCCTGAAATATTTGGCATGTAAGTGGGAAGAGAGTAAGAAGTGTTATCAAAAGGAAAGCAGTATGTAACACCTTAATATTTTGAAAACATTAACTACTCTTCTTTATTAAAGGTTTAGACAGTCTGTGTGAGGATCATCATGGGGGGCTGAATGTGATGGCTTCTCTGTACTTGCAATACCAAGCTGCATTGACTGCTTGTCACTGAGTAGTGAGAAGGGTCACCTTCACAGTCTTAGTCCATCAGATTTATCCTATCTAACATTCAAGAAACCTCCTGTAGAGAGTGTGTCTGTTCTCCATGTTTTACAGCTGTTATCTGCATGCTATGGCATTCAATATGTTGTGCAGAAGGACACTATGATGAGCAAGTTGAAGGTGAGGAAGAAGGTGGGAACTGCAGTGTGTGGTGTAATGCATGAGTGGGTAGTAAAATGCTGTGGACAATGACTGAAGTGCAAGAGAGGCAAGGAAGTTTGGAAGAAAGAAGTCATTTGCTCCCTCCTTTTGCCTCCAGGTGAAAGCACTTTTCCACTCACCTGCCTTTCCTAGCATTTGATTTCTCATCTTTGTTTTCTCATCCACCAGCACAGAACAGTCATTTTTTCCAGTTGAGATCAGCTCATGACCAAGGATCATACCGCCTCATGCCTGAAAAGCTATTTGTGCTTCTGAGCTTTTGAGTCTTATATTACCTGCCATGAAATTAAAAATGCATGTTAAACATTTTGCTGGAATGACTTTGAGAGGTATCAGTTATAGACCTATCTTCTGCTGATGAGCGTTGCGACTATTTGCTTACTTCACATTAACACTGATGCTCTTTAGGTCATCCCGAGTCCTTTCCTTAAGCCCTGGTACACCTCTGGATTTCTTCCCATTCACTGTCAGCTTGTGCTAATAATAATCTGTAGATCTCAGCTGTTTTTGTCAAAAGGCCAGTGTTCTTTTGGGTTGGTTTTTTTTCCCTGCACTCATCTTATTCAAACACTGATGTTTTGTGCCACTCTATTTTCTCATTCTCAATGGCTAAGCATGAAAACATTATTCCCTCCAGAGCATGCACAGGGTATTCAGCATTAGAGGCAGCTGCTAGAAGTAGAATTTGCGTCCTTCTTGGTTTTGCTGAGCAGTTGTGGATAGTTCATGTCAAACTGACTCCCCAGAGGGAGACTTCATGTGGTGGTTACTGCTGTTACCTAGAGAGGATCATAAACTTTTGCCATTCGTTTTATGACAGATGGCATTTACTGTCACAGAGCTCCTGTGTTTGTGTTTCTTCTGTTTAGTTCTTAATACAGGGTTACCTAGCAAACATTTCACACTTAAATATCTTTAACCCCAAGTCCTTGTGACATATTAGTTTAGAGGGTGTTACTATTCTGCCTGCAGGTCTTGTGCATTGCTGAGAAATTGTGAAACTCTCACAATTTATAAGCCAAAGAGAACTGTCAGAAGCAAGTGGTGCTGACAAACCCAATGTGTTTGGTACGTTAACATTTGTTTTCTCCGAGTCATTTCTAGGTGTAAAAGTAACATTTGAGTGAATTAAGTGCTAAGAAGTGTTACACAGGACCTGTGTAGGTCTGCCAACAAAAATAAGCATGGCTGTGACGAACTGTGTGACGGTGGTGTTAGCAGAGCTGTAGAGGCTCTTGGGGGGACACAGAACAAATACCGCTGGGACCACAAGCAGGCTGACCATGGGGAGGGCAGGGCATCTGAACCAGAGATTATCTTCATTCAGTGCAGCCTTTCAGTTTAATGTTCGTAAAGGAGTATTAAAAATTTATTAACAGTCCTAAGTCTATCAAAACTGAAAGACTAGGTCAACTGTCTGTAACGTCCAATGGGTTTAATCCAAACTCTTTGCGTTAGCCCAGTGTGCTGATTCAGTGAAAAGTCACTGAGCATGCTCTATCTGGGAGGAATTAATATAAATGACTTCCTGGACATAATTTGCATAACTCTGCCTTTTCCTAGAAATTATAATGAATATATAGAGGTAATCTGTATAAATATGAGAAATTTGTCTTTAATGGGCGCACACATTTGGAGGAGCTCAGCGCTACGATAAAGGATACCTGCTTCATAGTCACCAAGGCTGGTGAGTTTTGATTCCGGCTTTCCGAGGCATCAGTGCCCAAACTGTTTGTAGAGATTTCATGATGGCTCTGCTCACGCTTTTGAAGGATCTAAGGTGTTAGCGAGGAAGAACTTAGATTTGCTCTGCTTTCTGATGTCCTTGTCTAATTGGATGTAATGTTTAGGTGGCAAAGAGAGTTTTGTGGTTGAGACACTGACCTGATGTTGGGATATGCGAATCCTCTCCATGGCTGTCCTGCAAATGCCTTGCATGAGATGCCATGTAGTATGTCTCTGCCTATTCTTTTTTCCTGCAAAATGGGATAGTAACGCTTTCCTTCTCATCATATTAGTCTAATTAATTTGAGATAATTACAGTAAATTTGTGTTATGTATAGGAGTTGCACTAAGCACTGTGTCTTGCAGTCCTGAGTACTGAATATGTCTCCTTTTCAAAGTCAGGAGAGGGCCAGACATAAAGATGAACTTACTCTAAGCTTTTGCTTTCAGTAACCAAAATGAGGAATCTCAAAACGTTATTCCTGTGTGAACACTTACAGCAACTATATTCCAGTAGACAAATCCAAAGCACACAGCACCTGATCCATATACTTTTGCAGAGACAAAGATCTGAAGCCTAGATTTGAACACTATAATCTGTCCATGTGGGAGTAGGAGTTGTGTGTGCACAGCAAAAGCCCGGAATTTGATCCAGAATTTTCTCCTATACTCTGTAAATACGATAATTCCTCTTAAAGTGTATTCTTATGCATGGTTCTTCCTCATTGTGAGTGCACATACATTTTATCATAAGGTTGTTGCGCAGTCTAGGAAAAATGGCATGCTTCTGAGCTATTTAAATTATAAAGCAATTATTTCCTATAGCAGATGGTGATGTTATTAAACACTGAGCACATATTTAAATTACACTGTTCAATTCTTCCCCATTTCTTTGTTCTCTTCTAGTCAGAATACAGTGTGGGAATGTTTTGTGATAACCTGACATTGAGCATGCTTTGTCATTTTTTAGTCCATTGAGTAGTTTAATTAATTAATGCACAGTGGTACTGAGAGGCAAATGAAGGAAGTGCTTGCATAAATAAAGCAAATTTAAAACTTGTTCTTTAACTCTTTCTAAAATAGGAAAAAGTTAGTAGACTTACTTGTAGACATCTGCTGTTGCTACTGGGCAAAAATGATACTGCATGAACAGAGGGCTACGTGATGCAATTTTAATAGTAGCAACAATCTATTATCTTGTATCTTGGTGGGTTTTTAAGCAATGCAAATTTTAGAACAAATATTTTTAAACGATAAATATAAAAATAGTTGCCCCATGTATTTCTTATATTTATTTTATATTTAGCGGTGGTTCCTCTATTAATCTTTGTTTCAATCATTGAATACCTTCCTCATGGCAGCTGTCGATTCACTTGTACCATGACTACTGGCATGTTAAGTTCAAAGTGGAATGTCATGGAGAATGCAGAAAATATATTTAGTTCCTGTCACCAGACAGCACAAGGCACCAGTGCGTCTCGTTCTCAGAGCGGGAAGCCAGCTACTTTCACTGCAATGTTCCCCTTCAGTTAATATAATTCAGGTTAGGTGTTGGGGTTTTTTGAAGAAGAAGCGCTAGTCAAATGTATCAGTGTGATTTTTACTGTCATTTTCAGTGTTATGAGTGCCTGAAATAAATGCTTTAAATAAAATAATTTTAAAAGCAGTGTCAGATTGGTTATTTAGAAGAATATATGTTTGTTTTTCAGTGCTTTAATATGAGCATGCCAAAATGTAAGTTGTAGCTGGAGCGGATGCAAGAGAACTCTGGGTCTCAATGATCACAAGCAAGCCATTTTAAAACAAATTATGGAAGCTTATAGAAGAGAAAACTTTCCCAAGAGCATAGTGAAAGGCTTAATCCATATTTCTAGAAAATTGCAGCTGTCAGGCTTTCTTTTATTACCCTAGCAAAATGCTGTGTCAGGTGTTACGAAGAAGTTTGGCCACGCATTTAGAAAATTAATAGCTTCCTTACATCAGATGTGTTAAATAGAAACATGTCTGGCTGTGTAGCCAGTTGTCATATTTTGATGTTACTATTGAAAGTTATTTCTTTTACTGCATAATTTATGTTCAGTAATTAAGCTATGAGGAAAGAGACATTTTGTTGGAACAGTCATCTTCATGCACATAAAAAAAAACATTCATAGGATGAGACCAACGTTTGCTATGCCAGTCTTGCATATATATAATGTCAGGTGCTCCTGAGAGCAGTTGCTATGCAGTCACAGTGAATTCCAGTGTGAAGCAATAAAGAATTGCAGATTTGCCATGAAGAAAAAAAATGGTATTGACAAATTAATTTATATCCCTGATAAATTGTGTTCAGTTTTTCAAAAGAACAAAGTGACAGTCGGTAGAAATGTCCTACAGCGATGCTCTGAGTTTCAGTAAGTTCTACCTTGTCCTAATGGGCTTTCTAGCTTTTCAGTGCCTTCTGTTATGGGGTTAATTTCTTTGCTCTATGTTATAATTAGCATACTGAAAACTGCTGCTGCACTACTGTCATGGTGAATTTTTTCCCCTTGTGTGTAATTTCCCATGTTGAACCTGGTGTTTGTTGTCTCTTACCCTGTCACTGCACAATGCCAGGAAGAATTAAGATTCATCTCCTCCTTATCTTCCTGCTTATAAAGAGCAGTAATATCTCCTGTTAGCCTTCTCTTCTTCAGGCTGAACAAACCTAGTTCCTTCAGCCTCTCCTTGGATGACATGTGTCCCCTAATCTTCTTGACAGCTTTTGCTGGGCTTATTCCAGTACAGAAGTGTTATACTCTGTTATATGGGAAAGTCCAAAACTAGACACAGGACTCCAGATGTAGTTTTTCAAGTGCCAAATAGAGAGGAAAAATAACTTTCTCGCCATATGCTTTAGTCTTGTTCAAATGGTGCACCAGATAGCCCCACCCTTTTCTGTAAATGTTTCCTTTTTTTAGCATGGAGTTATTCTGTCCAGGCATAGGACTTGGTTGTGGAACACTATGAGGTTCCTACAGGCCTCTATCTCCAGCCTATCAAGGTCCCTCCAATGAATAGCAGCCTTGGACTTCCAGTTTGGGAGGGCAGGGTTTTGAACTTGCAAAATTTTCAATCTGCAACCTTTTTTATTTTATATATTCATCACCCTCCTTGTTAGTAAAGATAATAAATAATATTTGCCATATTATCAATACCTGAGAGATGTCACTGGAAACTAGCTGCCAGTTGGCCTTCATATGACAAATCAAAACCCTTTGTATTTAACTCTAAATAGTCAAAATGTAATTGCATATTGACACTTGACACTGTCCTGCACAATATCCTTGCTTCTAAATTGGAGAGACATGGATTTGACAGATGGACCTCTTGGTGGATATCAAATTGGCTGGATGCTTTTACTCAAAGACTTGGGGTCAATGGCTCAATGTTTAAATAGAGACCAATGATGAGTGGTGTTCATCAGGGGTCACTGTTGGGACCTTCACAGTTTAACATCTTTGTTGGTGACATGGACAGTGGGATTGAGTGCATCCTCAGCAAGTTTGCAGATGACATCAAGTTTTGTGGTGAGGACAACATGCTGGAGGGAAGTGCAAGGGCCTGCACATGGGTCAGGGCAGTCCTGAGCACAACTACAGGCTTGGTAGAGAATGGCTTGAGGGCAGCCCTGTGAGGGTGTTGGTGAATGAGAAGCTCAACAGGAGCTGGCAATGAGTGCATGCAGCCCAGAAAGCCAACAGTA
Organism: Zapornia atra; assembly: GCA_013400835.1. Lineage (NCBI taxonomy): Eukaryota > Metazoa > Chordata > Aves > Gruiformes > Rallidae > Zapornia > Zapornia atra. The sequence continues at coordinate 418,566 of VZTU01012158.1, forward strand.
ATCTGGGCTGCATCAAAAGAGTTATGACCACTAGGTCAAGGGAGGAAGTGAGGTGATTTTCCCCTTCTGCTTTTGTGAGACCTCACCTGGAATATTGTGTCCAGCTCTGGGATCCCCAGTACAAGACAGACACGGAGCTGCTGGAGCAAGTCTAGAGGAGGGTCACAAAGATGTTCAGAGGGCTGGAGCACCTTTCCTGTGAAGACGGGCTGAGAGAGTTGGGGTTGTTCAACCTGGAGATGAGAAAGCTCCAGGGAGACCTTATAACATCCTTCCAATACCTAAAGGGGCCTACAGGAAAGATGGAGAGGGACTGTTTACAAGGACATGGAGGGTTAAGACAAGAGAGTAAATTTAGATTAGATATTAGGAAGAAAAACTCTACTGTGAGTGTGGTGAGGCCCTGGCACAGGCTGCCCAGAGAAGCTGTGGCTGCCCCCTCCCTGGCAGTGTTCAAGGCCAGGCTGGGTGGGGCTTTGGGCAACCTGGTCTAGTGGGGGGGTGTCAGCAGGGGGGCTGAAACTAGATGATCTTTGAGGTCCCTTCCAACTCAAACCAGTCTGTGTTTCTGTTATTCGATGATATTATATAACAGTAGCCCTATGTTATCACTGCCACTTTCCTGATGCAGTGGTGACATACGAGATTCCAACATCATTTAATATTTCTAATATAGCATTGACATTACAAAGCCACTTAAAAAAACCCCAAAACAAACAGAAGAGTGTAGATACTACTATACTTGTTTTGTCAGTGTTTCTGGAACAAGATGTATATGATTTTTCCTTACTGAATCAAAATTCTTGTGCCTGTTTTCTGTAGAGTCAAGGTAGGCTGGAAAGCTCTGGGTCTTCCAAAGAAACAGGACCTCACATTAGTTTTAGTGAGTCAGGGGACCTTCTAAGCCTTAAAAAGTAATTGATTTGTTTCTCTCAGTTTTTCATGAAAATCAGTTTGTTTATTTGAGCGCAAACTGGCTAGAAAAAGCACAAGAGACTTGATGACAGGGAAAGAAAAATGGTACAGCTTGTGTTTAGGTTACTACTGTTGAATTATTAAATCAGGAAGAAAGAGGAAAAAAATATTTATGGGCACTATTTGTGTTTTGAGTGCAATATTATGCATTATGCAAAATCTCCATATCCAGTTCTTACAGTCTCCCTAATTTGCTGGTTTATCGCTCTTACAAGGCTTGATTCTGACAGAATTTCTGCATGTGTAGCTACCTAAGCAACTCTTCAAAATACAGTAGCTTCAAGTCCTTACATCACTAGCAGAGGAAGAAAAAGGCAGTCTACAAGTAATATTCATAATAGCAGTCAAACTTTCTCAGTGCTTGAAAAAATTAACATTTATTGGAATCTGAAAGATTTTACTAAAAAAAAAATATTAATCATGCGGTTTGAGGTGACAAAACAAATGGGAGCCACTCTAGAGAGCAGCCTGTACTGGTCTGCCAGGGAGGTACCAGTGGGAGGGAGGAGATGGAAGAACTGCAGTTTGGAGGGGCCAGAGGGTCCCTGAAGAGTGGGAAGCAGAGCAATGAAGCACAGATCATCTGAACAGTCATAGTAGCAGCAGTGTGCCTTTGCTATATGTTTGATCTCATCCATAACTGTGTATACCCATTGCCAACTCTTCCAAGGCTGCGCTGAGTTGAAACCATAAGGATGCTCCTTACGGCAGCCTTATCCCTGCCCCGCTAATGGATTTGAGACATACTCTTTTCTCTCGAGATGAGAACATTTTTAAGGCCATTTTTATCTGTCACCTTCAAAGGAAATAGCTTTAAATAAGTGGGCATTTGCCTAGAAATTGGCAATATTTAAAGCTGGCTGAATGCCCATTTAAATAAAAAAGAAATCAAACAGTAAAACATGAGTGCAGATTGTGGATGTAAAGCATGGCTGGTTAGGTTGAAAGAGGAAATTGATTTAAGTGTTCTTTCCCCCCCTCCAGCCCCCGACCCCTTACAGAAGAATGCAAAGCAATTACAATATTTTGAATGACTATTGTTTCTGTGTAATGCTCATGGCAGAAACAGAGCCCTTCGCTTCTGAGAGCCTGATAGAATTTTATCAATTCCTGGGGGAAGTTCTCGCTTTTGAATGACCAGTAATTTTATGTCAGTTTATCTAATTGATAACGTTTATGCCCATATAGTGTACAACACAGAAAACCACTTTTGCGGCAACTTTGAAGAGCTGAAGCTAGACTACAAAATTTGATAACCACAAAAACTATTTAATGCAGCTGAACTCCAGGGCCCAAATATTTTCCCATTATGTAATGTACAAGACAAATTCAATACCCACAGCATTAAAAGAAATACTTTTCCCTACTTCCTGGGATGCTTACAGTTCTCTGCCTTTTATTTTGAAGATTTTTATAAGTAAGTACTCCATTTGTTGGCCCTGTCTGCAGAGAAGAATAATAATCAATGACTAAATTTACTCATAAATTGCCAAAGAACAGTAACTCTTCAAACATTGTCAGCGGACTTTTGTATGTGATATAAGGAATGATGAGAAATACAGTAGTATTGAGTTCATGATTGGGACACGAAGAGGCTGCATGTTGAAGAGGTTGAGCTGTAGAGATATAGATGTTCAAATGTTAGCAGTTCCTCTTCTCTTTCCACCTTAGTGAGTTTATGTTACTGAATGCTAAAGGCAACATAGTTAATTTTGAAATTGCTAAGGAGACTTCAAGATCAATTACCAAAAACTAGTTTAAATTCTGTAGTCTTTTCCGACTTGCAGTCAGGTTTCCGGCAAGTAAACTGCTGCCCTGCTGACCTTAAGCCTGGGGATATCCTTAACACAAAATGCTATTTATACTAAATTATGAAATCTTAGTTTTATAATGTAGCCTGTGTTATCTAGGGAATAAACTGGGACTATCACAGATACTTCTCTTAAAGTCCCCTATCTGTTGAAACTAGATGTCAGGTATCAAGAAAAGTTTTTCTGATTTTCTCAAATGTACACAAAATAATCATCATAATAATTAAAAAAGGCCTGAGTTTACATCTTTTCTTTAGTGGTAGGAGGTAGACTTCCCCAGTGGTTTCTGGAATAGTCTTGGTAGTTGAATCTCCAGTAAGCAACTCAAAGAGAATAAATGGGCAGGTCTTAAAAGACTACTTAAGATACAAAAAAATGCTGTTGAATTTATTTAAAATTAAATATTTTTTATGCCAAAACCATTTTTGAACCCCTTGCATCTTTGCGTTTCTTTTAATGAGATTTATACAAGTATTCACAAAGGGGAAACTGAGGCACAGAGTTGAATATTAGTAGCGTTGTTTTCAGCTCTGAGGAACACAGTAGTGCAGTAGTATCTATGATGATGCGGTTAATTGTAAACTTTTCATACCAGTGGCAGGTCTTTGTCTGTAAAACAGAGTAAAACATGCATATTGTGTAAATACATATATAATTATGTTATATAAGCACACATGTATATGCACATTACATATGTGTTAAGTGAACTGGGAAGATGTATAGAAAGCTTCTTGGTAGTACTGCAGGTATGGCTGTTGTCAATGGATCTCAAATTTACATTAATGAAAAATGATCTATTAAATTTTGTTCTAAATGCTTATTGAATTTTGGAGCTGTTTATACTGAATCCCTTGCTTTCATTCCTTCTGTATTTAACTTTTAAGCTTTTCAGAAGCAAAGTATTACAATCACTAAAAATTTTGAAGACTTGATTTAGTAGATCACGTCCCAGAAAGGGGCTTGTGAAAAGGGAATTTTATACTCAACTTTTCTAGGTATCTAATTGAAAGAAAATTATTGAGAAAATTCTGCTAATGCCAAGACTCATTTTTAAGGTGTCCAACATTTCTGAATTGCAGCCAGGATGATGGTTGGGAAGGTCATTTATCACACTGTTTGATTTTCTATTGTTGGTTGATTTTTGATTGCGAGCTTTTGATTTTACGTCTTGAGTATGAACCAAGTGGAAGTGGAAAATTTCAGTGTTACTATAATTACTCCTACCAACAAATAGTGCTTTTGCAGACCTACTGTTTCTATATTTATGAACTATTATTAGTTTGTTATAATACAAACAACATATAAATAGTTCACTGTAGTGTCTAGGTTCCTAATCACAGTCTAGTATTCATAAGTGAATGATGAAATACATAATTATTTTTAATGATTGGACCTAATGCAAAGATCATAAGAGAAACTATAACCATGTTGAAGTCAGCAAGAGGATTATCACTGAGGGACTAGCCTTGCAATTTTTTTGTAAGTTTTATCTTTTTCTTACTTTTCATGGTCCTAATTCCTCACTTTTTATAATGCCAGTTTCTGCCAGTTGATAATGAGTCTATAGTGGGTTAGTCTATTAGTCTAGTATACATTTCAAATACTATTATTTTGAGTGATATCAGATTAAAAGTAGACCTTGGGTGAAATTTATGAAGCTCAACTTTCAGTAGCTGTCTCCTGTGTGGATTTTCTACTATCTAAGATCTGACTGAGGTTATGAGGAAGCCTTTCCCTTTATGGGGAAGAGCTAATCTGTCTCTCCCTTCCAATTAGGCTTCTGTCTCCCTTAGCACTGTAGAAGCTGCCCTCTGTCTGCCAAGTTCAAAAGGTACCAAGCAAAGAATGAGAGACATATGGGCTTCATGACAGGAAAATACTTGGTGTGTTTTCTTTCGATGTGAAATTTATTTTTTGTTTGATGTGTAATTTAAAAAAGTGGAAAAAAGTAATCTTCAAACATATCTTCACCTTCCTCTCATGTAGATATTAAGTAACAGCCATGCCACTGTGCAAGGTATGTCCTTAAACTTCATCCTGTGTTGAAAATATTCTTTCCAGTAAATGAAATTAGATGCCAAGCAACATTCCATAAGATCTTTAGAAGCACATGTTAAAATAAGGTTTCAGATCTTTCTCACAGTTTGATTGTAAAATTTATAACCTGGGTGATACATCTCAGAGAAGCAGTTATTTAAGATCCCGGAAGTAGTGAGAGAGGGAGTATGGGGAAGCTTAACGAGGAAGTCTAACCTCTACTGTCTGACTTCTGTGTCCTACATGTTTTAGTAGGAACTCATGTTGTTCTCTTATGGGTACCAAACCATTCCCTGGAAGTGAATTACCTATGTAATCACAGCATCACAGAATAGTTTGGGTTGGAAGGGATCTTTAAAGGCCATCTAGTCCAATCTCCCCTTCAATAAGCATGGACATCTTTAATTAGCTCATGTTGCTCAGAGCCTTGTTCAGCCTGACCTTGAAGCCTGTGATCATCTTCATGGCCCTCCTCTGGACTCACTCCAACAGTTCCATATCCTTCTTATGTTGGAGACCCCAGAGCTGGATGCATTACTCCAGGTGGAGTCTCACAAGAGTGGAGCAGAGGAAGAGAATCACCTGCTGGCCACGCTTCTTTTAATGTAGCCCAGGATAACGGTTGAGCTCCTGTTGAGCTTTTCCTCCTCTAGTACCTCGACACAGGGCTGTTCTCAACCATTCCCCAGCCTGCACTGATAGTGAAGTTGGCCCAACCAAGTGCAGGATGGTTGCCTTGGTTAGTTGCCCTGACCTTGCACTTGGCCTTGTTGAACCTCAGGAGGTTCACATGGGCTCACTCCTCAAGCTTATTCAGGTCCCTCTGGATGGCGTTTCATCCCTCAGGCATGTCAACAGCACCACTCATCTTGGTGGTGGTTGCAGACTTACTGAGGGTGCTCTTGATCCCACCGTGTGACCGATGAAGATATTAAGCAGTACTGATCTCTTTAATAGCTTTAATTGAGATGAAATTTTTTTATGTTTACTGGCTGAGAAGTGACTAAATCCAGGATTATTCATAATTAAAAGATATCAACATCCAAACAAGAATTTCTGAATAACACAAAAATGATACAAAACCATAAAACTTTAGATATGCCTTTCAATACCTATTTTCATTTTTGTTATACAAACAGTGCTAATAGACCAACAGGCTTTAAAAAGTCATCTGCAACTCTGTAATTCTCAGCTAATTAAAAATGATTGCACCCGATCCAGATCTTTGTGGGCCATATTCTCACTGTCCAGGTGCCATGCTTCATCATGTACAGCTCAGAAAAGGAGTATGCAACATGATTGATTTTATTTGATAGGATTTGATATTCCTTTATGAAGACTCTGTATGTAAATGACAACGCAAAGTCCAAGACTTAGATGGATGTGCCTGGACGATAGTTTTAACCATCTATTTCAAAAGAACCAGAGGGGACAGGCTGACTGTCTTGAGGACCAGAAAAAGTTACTATGTCTGGTCAAGACATAGAAATTTAGAGGGATCAGTGACCTAATTAAAGAACATGAATTCTTCTAGTGTTGACGCCTAAAGTTCAAATGTTCTTTTTATACAGGAAACTCGCCTGCCTGGCTGCTACACAAATATTAAAACAACTCTGTGTGAGACAAGTTTTTTCAGCATCTGGTCTGCAGCACCATGAGACAGTAGCTAAATCTTTGCTATGCAAGACCTCCTTGTCAATCTTGAGCCTAAACATAGTAGCCAGTGCAATAGGATGTTTATTAGGGGAAACAAATAATTCACATCTTGAGATAAGCTCCTAACATAGACCACATTCCTCTTGTAAGTTACTGTAAAATGACTACTGTGTTTTCTTCCTAACTATATTCCTTTCAGGAAGAGACTGTGCATGCCTGCTAAAGTCATTTGTAGCCTTGTCCTCCATATAAATGAATGTCAGGGTTGAATAAGATAACTAATGAGTTGGACGACTACATACTTGAACACCAGAGGAGAGGTAGCTCCAAGTTTCCTTCCTTTAATCCTTGGTGGGTCGCTCTTATTCTCATAACTTTTTCTCCCGACAAACTTCTTACTGCGTGTTTCTGGAAAAAGATACCTTTTCTAGGGCTTATCCAAATCACATCTACTTCATTACCACATTCACCTTGGGACAAAAGCCCTTAATACAAGACAGGGGTAAAATATGAAAACAACGGTTTCCAACTGTTCTAAATCTTTACATTTTTATAACTAAATATTTTAGTGTCAGAAATGTAACTAATAAATTGAAAGCTTTCAAAATCACAACCAGGAGGTATGCTGTGCCCTATAGCACATGTTTTAAAAAGGAAATGACTGAATAAATTAAAACATGGGAAGACAATCTGAGTTACATAATAGCTATATGTATTAAATCATTCAGGAGAAGTTGCAGCTGAACTAACAGTCTGTTAAAATGAACTCTCTGTGGTAGACTCTTCACTCACTGAACTTATTTAAAATGTAACAGAGAGGAGTGAATGGTTGTGCAAAATGGAAAATTGCTGCCATGGAAGAGAGATGTTCAGATTTATTCATTCCAGAGGAGAAGATGATGATTCAGTTACATGCAAGAGAGAGCAATTAACTGTATCTTTCTGTTTAAATCTGATGCTTATTTGAAATGATGCTTAACCCCAAACCAATTCTGTCCTTCTTATCTAAATGCTTATCTATAAGAGGAAGAAAGGATGATCTACTCATAGAGAAGACATAGTGGATACAATTAGAAATTGTTTACAGGCTGTGTAAACAACAGGTCTAAATGCTATCCCCATAAATGTTCATATAAGCACCCCCTTGACCACTTTTTTCTCAAAGTCTTCAATCATGTTTTCACTGCAAGTGCATGACATAACTGGAGCCCGGCTAAAATTAAAGTCTTAATAGCCTAATATACAGTCCCTTACAGAGGGCCCCTTACAGACCAACTAGCCTTATGAATTCAGATCTTACTGTTTTATCTAAATTAGGAGCCAATGAGCTGGAACACATAATTTAATTTTATGAATGCAGTGGAAGCATTTCAGTAAGTAGTCATACCAGACTGCTAGAACACACAATCTCAGAAGGCTGTATTACAGGTTGTCTGTATAATAGATTTTTAGAAGCATAAAATAGCTGTTATCAGTAAATACAGAAACATTTCTGATCTGTCAGAAATGGTACCTTTATTGGTTTTTAAAGAACTGAGTTTGAAAAATGCTTGTCATGTATAAGAGCAAAATACTGCAGGTAATGCTTGGAGAGCCATATCTTTTCCTTTCTTCTGTTCCTTTTGCAAGAAGTTACTTGCCCAGAGCTGCTTTGAAACTGCTATGAAAACACTAGCTTTTACTTTGTCAGAGAAAGAAACATATAGGAAATCTCCCATATTCATATGCTGAAAGCATTAGTATTTTTTTCATTGCACCTAGAACTTGCCAGTTCAAGGGATTGTCTGCTTATGCATCCTGGAAAACAGAGTGAATTCCCCCATCAAGATCCATACAGTTTTGTAATTGTAAAACATACAAAATTTTTGCTGTAAAAACTATTTTGACTGTATTTAATTATTTAGGAGAAATGCACAGAAAACAGCAATACTAATTGAAAGGACTCAATTGTATTTCCTGGCATGCATTTCTGATCAGTGATTTAAATAAAATCAGAGGTACTGTGCTTAGATTTCAGGGAAAGAACTTTGCTGTTATAATGTTTTGGTGGTTGCTTTGCCTTTTCATGGCTGTATGCCACAGGGAATGACAGTGAGGGAAGAAAGCAGAAACTCAGTGTGCCCTGTGATTCCTGATGCCTTTGAGGAAACAGCTGAGTTGAATTCCTTGTAGGTAGGCTGGTGAGGACTTGGAAGCAGTTGAACTGTGAATGCTTAAGTTCATCTTGTGAATAGAAAGCTGCATGGGGTACATTGCATACGCTGGAGAATCAAGGATAGAAGGAGTGTGATTTCCCAGTAAGAAGTGACAAAAGAGTCCTTCTGCTCCATAGGGCTGACCTGTTTTCCTTCTGAGTCCCAAAGCAGCTGAGGGATGTCATCTTCAGCAAACCAAACCTTGGTGGCAATATGGATTACCAACAACCATTTAGTTGGCAGCCCAACTAAAACCTTGCTGCTGGCTTCTATTTAGCTTCACTGTAGGGAAACCCCTTTGAACATACACTTCTGTCTAGCACCACATTTTGGGCAGCTTTATCTGATTGCTTTAAGAATCTGAATCAGTTTAAGCATTAACCTGAGGAGTAAATGGTCTCATTACAATCAGTGCAGCTACCAACAGGTTAAAGTCATGGTTCATGATTTAGGACTCTCCATTAACAGATGAATAGAGTGGATTCTAGTGGTTCCATATGTCCCCTCATTTTTCATTTATTGAAAGGTATTGCCCCAGCCACAGTTCATACCAAGCTGCTTTACAACACGTTATTATAATCTGCTTGAGATGGGAATATGTAATATGTTGTGAGCTTAGACAAGCCTTGGTCATTTGAAAAAATGCAGTCTATATAATGGTGAAGTGAAAGCATGTTTATTTCATTTGGAACTTGTGTTTGCTCCATTCAAGGATCACAGCTTATTCCTTTTGCTAAATTTCTGGGAGTTTATTCCATTAAAACCAGTGCTTAAAGCTGGGAGTTATAGAAGGGTGTTTTTCTAGATACACTTAGTGGGAATGGACTACTCCACCTTATAGAAAACTATGGAGGATAAAGTCCATTCATGGCTGATGCAGTAGACTAAGTGGTAATAATAAACATGGTATAAGACAACTCCTACTCCTGTTATCAGTAGTTGTTTTACCATTTATCTATAAAGGACATTTCTTATACATATATACATATATATATATATTTCATTGGTCTATGAGTAAGAATAAAATCAGCCTTTATAAACTTTTAATGGACTTTTTCTTTCCTAATGGCATTTTTACTACATATCACCATAGTATTTTAAATATGCTGACTGTAAATTGAAAAATATTAATAGAAACATAAATGAGAATTTACTTAACAGGTTGTTTCATCTATCACCTCTGAAGCAGGGCCAAACACCTTAATTACTGTTGTACTAGTAGACACTTACCTAATATGCTCTTTGAAACCTGGGATGCTGGAGTTTGCTCCCTTCCCGGTTCACAGAGAGTAATTCATTGCCCTCTTTGAGGGAGACTTTTAGGAATTGGTAGTGATTTCTTGCATCTCTTCTCAATTTTCTCCTTTCCAGATCCACCAACTCTAGATCCACCAGGATCAGTCCTTTTTGTCTGATAATTCCTAGTAACTCATGTTTCCTCAACTTTATTATGCCTGTAGCTCCTTGCAAGGTTCACATTTTTATTGGGATGTGTTACCTAGAAGCAGCTGAAATTGGGTTGAGTAGAAGTGTGGGAGGATTACTTTGCATGTCTTACATTTCACATTGCAGTTTATCTGTCACAACAGGATGAACACTTTTTCACACAGATTGTTCAGACTCGATTTGTCATCTGCTCCAAACTCATTTCTCCAGAGCTGCTACTTAGCCAGTCGTTGCTTTCTCATGTTTAGATGTTCCAGCTGTTTTACACATTAAGTATAATTTTAGTTTATTATCATTAAAAGGAATTAAAAAATCAGGCTCAATTTTCTGACCTGAAAGTGAACTCTGGAAATTTTCAGTGAGCAACTTTAATTCCAACTCTTGCTTTTATTTAACTGATTTTTATATTTTATCCTCACTGTTGTTGAAATACATGTTCAAATTAGTGCCATACCACAACTAGAGCGAAATCACTTAGTCTGCATTTTAAATGGTCAAAACTCATATATTTTTTTACTGTCAGGACCATGTAACTATAATATTATCAGTCCTTTTTTCTTGAATTTTAGTGGAAGTCTTGGAAGGACATTTATTTTTACCGGTAACTTCTGCAAATTAATTAGTTGTTGTGTTTTGGTTTTTTTGTCAGATGCTTAGACATTAACTGTTGGTTTTGATTATGTCCTGCTGTAGCATTGCTTTCCTGGACTGTGTTCTTGCAGCCGTACATTTACATGTAACTGATGTGGTTGCAGCTGAGGGGACTGCTTTCAGGGCATATATTTAAACACGTTTACATCTTTTGAGTACTGACTCTTTACATTTGAGGTCTTCAGTGAAGCAACTTGGTCTACTTTCCTCCCTGGAGAGTATATCTCATGCATTATAGTAACAACAAATAATATGAAGAATGGGTATCTTTTCTTATTCCAGCATATGACTATGAACAAGGAAAACAAGGTTCTTCCAGATTTTCAATGCCTGCGGATTTCTTTAGCAAATATTTTTGTTGTCTGATGACCTTTCCTTCATTAGTATGAATTTCCCTTCAAGGCAGGCATTTTTCAATCAACAGTAATTTGCATATAATTTATCAAGAGAAAAGCAAAGCAAAATAATTTTATTTAAAAATTTCCCTTTGTTTTAAGTGTCATTAGCAGTTCTGACTAATCAGATTTTTACAATCTCATCAGGCGCTTTTAGAAAATCTCTATGAACTCATCTAGAGGATGCATTTATTCCTAAGTGTCCTGTATTGCATTACAGCACAGTAACGAGTCACCGTCTGCTACAGATGTTTATGTGAAATGCAATTAACACTCCGCCAATTTAGTTTTTATAGGGACACAATCAATTTTTATTCATTTTAAAGCTAGAATGCTTTCTTTTATTGTGTGCTGCCTCTCTGCTGATTATATAGCTAAACAAATTATTCTTCTGTTTGTAGTAAATGGGAGCGTTTAGGCAGACGGTACTGTGGCATAATACATGGATCACATGTAAGATAGAAATTAAATATTTGGATGATGGAGAATTTGTAAGAAATAAAAACTAATTTTAAAATAGGCTTAAGTTTGGTTTACTAAAAAAACAAAAAATCACATGGAAATATGAATGATGGTATTTAGAGATATTGGCTTAGTCGTAAGTGTGGACCTGTGAAGTTATCAGTGTCCACAGCTATCAGGGTTTTTTTTTGCTAGGGGAACAGGAAACTCAGCTTGTTCAGGGTTTCCTTTAATAATGACATTTTGTTGGATACTTGACTTAAAGTGTTTGCAGTGAACAATGCTGCAATATTATTATATGCTAATCTTTGATGCATTAAGAGACCCTAAGTGGTACATTCAACAAACATGGGAACATTGTTGTAGATAAGGGCTGACAAAGACTTGAGAGTTCTGGAGGGTCCCTGTTGGATAATATTTTTTGGATATTCAAGTAAGAAGGCAAAAAGAAGAGATGGAATGAATGTGAACTACTAGGAATGATTTTGCTTCGAATGAACCACCTTCTGCATGTAACAAAATTATGATAAAATTGGCCTGTGCTCATGCAGAAGCCATTTTTTTCTAAGAAGTGGTTCCACTTTAAATAAGTATCTGTTATCCTGACTTTAGTGATCACATGCAGAATCTGTAAACAGGACTTCTGCTCATTAATCTCTCTTCCTTTAGCATCATACCTGTGTAATTTCCTATCCCTTCCCTATACATTTGTTTGCTCTTCTTTGACTGCTGGGCTATGTTTATCTGCTTTAGGAAAAGCTTAGCAAGGAGTTGCTCCCTGCTTGTCCTTAATTATTTATAACTATATAATCAGACTGGCCAGGGAAATACTTGAACGTGACTTCATATAGGTCATCTGCTGGTGTCTTCTGTTTGGGAAGGCTGTGATTGACCCCCAAGCTGCAACCCTGGGCACCCCCTTGTTTTGTACTCCATCAAACACTGTCAGCACTGCCAATACTAATGTTTCTTCCTTGGTGGGTCTTCCTGGTCACTTCTGTCTTGTGGTCACTTATAGTGTCTGTTCCTGAGATGTTTCCACCTCTTCTTTCTTTCCTCCAGTCCCAGGTCCTGCACTGCCTCTTATGCCCCTGCATCCCCAGCTTCTGTGTCATCAGTCCTAGCTTTCTTATTCCTCCTTTCTTATTCTGCTCACCTCTCTGCCTATTCTTCATGCTTTTCTCAGCTCCAGAGTCCATTTTCTCTCTCATCTGCTCTTCATTCCCTGCATTTCAATCAACTTTCAATCAGCTCTGTCCTTCCTGGACACAATACAGAGAATGAAGGGAAGGAAAATACCATTTAAAATAAGATAAAACCCCATTTCTGCCCTAACTTTATGAGAGTCCCCACTCAGAATTCTCCAAAGTACACGAAGTGTGGACAGATTGCTGCATAGGATTGATCTACTAAAATTTAGTATGTTACAAAGTCATTACCATGAACTGCAGTTTTACAAGGTGTCCTGGTTCTGGACAGGCCAGAGTTGACCTCCCGAAGCAGGCAACACTGGTGAGCTGAGTCATCCCAGGTATTCTGAGTTAGCACAGGTGAGCTGAGTTAGCCCAGGCTGTTTCCACACCACCTGATAGCACTCCCCTAAAGAAGGGACTGGTTGGAGAGGGGTACTTTTGGTGTTTTCAGGGCAGTTTGAGTGTGGTTGGGGTGTCATGCAGCACTCTGAAATTGTTGGGTTGGTAAGGTACTCTGTGTTATCTCTGGGTGTGAGCGTAGTTGGCAGTTACTGTTCTACTGTCACTGGTGGTTTTGTCAGTAAACTGTCCATATCCTAACCCACAGAGGCTCTGTCTTTTTCTCCAGTGGGAGTGACCCAGTGGTGCATGGTGCTCAGCCACTGGTTGGGGCCAAACCACCACACAAGGTTAATTATTTTGTTTACCGCATTCATAGGGACATTAATAATTGCTGCCCAGAAATAATTTTCATGTTCCTGATGTGTAATCAGCTTTAAAAAAAAAAAAAAATTGAATGTGGGTGAAATTGTTTTCTTTTTTTATCATTCTCAGAAATGTCTGAACAATTTTGATCCACATTTCATATCAATCTGTTTGATACTGAGGAAGCTGTAAATTTACTGTTCCTCTAGTAGGTGAGGGATGTGTGCACTTAAGTTTTCTAGGTCTCTGCTAGTCAAGTTGGAAAGTAAGTTGAAAAGCTATTTCTTCTGCAATTGCTTTGCTCCCCTTTTGTTGTCAGACTGTGAGTCTTGTAACTGTTTTTATAGTCTGGGTCACTCAGAGAACACTTAGATTGTGCTAACTATCAATCAGAATCACCTCTGTATTAGCTAGGCAACTATTAGAATACTTTTAGTTTCACATAAAACAGTACAAATGTGCATCCTGTGTGTATTTAAATACCACATTTACATCCCCTGAATTTTTTGTTGCACACTTCAGAGAAGTTTCTGTCTAACTCCAGATGTATGAGTGCTTAAAGGCAGTCTTGTCCTTATACTTGCCTGTTAAGTGTCATGAGTGCTTATAGTTTTCTTATCCATACCAATGTTAATTTACTTAGGATGCAGTTACAGCACACTGCTGAATTTCCTTGACCTTAAGCATTGAGACAGAAATCTAAGTTAGCGCGCACTAGTTTCCTTAAATTTAGACTGTGACTATAAATAATGCAGAGTTTTGTGTAATGAAATAACCAATGATTTTCCTCAAATTTAGTTACAAACTACTAAACTTAGTATTTAAATTGCTTTTTAAAGTTCAAATTTCTATAAAATGCATCTAGTAACTTTATAGAGTGCCTCAACTCAAATCAAAAGAAAATATTTACAGATTATAATGAACCCCTCCATTTTACATTGATGGTGTAAGGCTGATCATGTAGTCAGAGAAGACGTACAATGGGGGTTGTTTTATTTTTCAGATGGTTTTTACCTGATCTGGCTTTCTGTGCTAAGTAACAAAGTATTAGCACCAAAGGTGCTAACGCTAATAACTCACAACCTAACGCAGAGCTTTCTGAGGCCTCCCTGCAGACAGCGTGAAGGCTTCTTGTTTTACTTCTTAAAATTTATTACTATTCAAGTTCAGTGAAGCCTAGATGAATAATTGCAGAAAATAAACGCCCTTAGGAAGTATGAACAAGGTGAGCTATAGAAGCTGCTCTTACACCGAAGTCAGATGAGATCCACATTTGTTTCTCTTTCATGTTTCTCTTGCTATTTTTCAAAGGAAATGGTACAATGACACTGACCATTTTTAGTAACACGCTGTAATTGCCACAGTGTTTGGAGACAAACCATTGTGAAGCAGAGAAAAAAAGGCTGAAAATGACCAGCAAGGACACTTTAATGAACACTTGAATGCACCTCAAATGAAAACCAGATGTTCTTTGTTAACTTCAGCAGTAAGCCTTCTGTTCCGACTGAGGAAACTGTACCTTCATCAAGGACAGCGAACAAGGAGAGCTCTTTCCAACAAGGACCCATATTTTTTGTCTGTTTAATAGATAATACTGCAGAGGTATGTTTCTGTACCTTTCCAAGCCTTTATGGCATATTGGACATCATCGATATAAATAACAACCCATGGCGCCATAATTTTATGATATGAGCATTACAGTTCTTTATTTAAGAAAGCTCTGTGACACAATTTACTTAGCAAATGGAAAATATTTCTGCAAAGTAACTACCAAAAACGTACAAACCAGAACTATTTCATTACCATTTCACTGCACTAGAAGGAATACTGCAAATAAAGCGATGCTGTAAGTGGAGTTTGATTTTCAGCATAGTTTTGATTTAATAGATCATAAATACCTTTTTTTAGCTCTCTGTTCTCCAAGTTCTAGTGGGACCGCCTAGGTCTGGCAAGTCAACCACTGACAGGAAACTAAAAATTCCTGAGAGACTTAGTTGTGGTATTTATGTGCATGTGTGCATCTATATCAATACATATCTAGACATTCAGAGATGTGTAGCACTGTATATAAAGTCTAGACCTTAAAAACATACTGGTCCGTAGAATACCCACAGTAGCTAAGTCAGGTATGCTCCAGGTACTCCTGTAGGCCTGCAGTCCTACTGAAAGTGTAACTTCATGGACAGTGCTGGAGTGTAACAACAGTAAATAGTCTCCATAGAGATGTTCAGACTCTGGAAAGCTACAACATTTTGCTTTAGCACTGATTTCTCCAGGTGATCAGGTTGTTCTGTAGTACATGGTGTGTGGTCAGCTGAACCCTTGGTAGATTGTGAGAATACTGCATCTGCTCCAAAAAGGATACAGATACTTTTTCTGTGCCATCTGTCCCCTCTCCCATTAAGAGAAGTGAAACTGGAGGCAGAGACACGCCATGGTGGAGCTAACTGCTTTGTTGGATTGTGTTAGTGGAAGTACAGATGGGCTCCTGGTTGTTTTAGCTGGAGGTTAGGAATGAGGAGGAATAGCCATCATCTTGTAGCTGCCTCTCTCCACTATGTCTGAACACAGTTTTAGGATTATGTGTATCGTATTATTTCATGAATTACTGATGTAATACAAATCACTACAATCAGCCATATCAAGGCCTACAGAATGGAAATGTAGTGTATCATGCCAAGATCTGCTTGGAGACCATTTAATTTATGGCTTATTGACTAGAAGTTGTGACCTTTTTCTTCTGAGCTTTTAATATATGCTGCATAACAGTTTATCAAGGCACTTGTTCTATAATAAGTGATGCAGGAGATCTGAAAGACTAGCAGTGTCTAATGCTAAGTAATGTACTACAGCTAAAAGTTCTTTGTTTGTTCTTTCTTCTGCAATTAGTATTTAATTATTTATCTGTTTATATAGTCAATAATTTAGGATGTTAGTATTACAGGTTAATTCAGTTTGGAAGGCACCCCAGGAGGTCCTTAGTACAACCTCCTTCTGAATGCAGGATCACCTATGAGGTCAGACCAGGTTGCTCAGAGCTTTATCCTCAGGGTGAAAAAGGTTTTCCTATTATCCACTCTGAAACAATTGTGTTGTCCCTCAACCCCCCAACATACATCACTGTGAAGAGCCTGGCTCTTGTGTTCTTGATGACCTCCTTGTAGGTACTGGAAGGATGCTATTAGGTTCCCCTTACACCTGCTAAGCATGGTAGAGTTTGCCTGATTTAATCCACTGGCCAAGCCATGTGTTACTTTGAGGAGTAAGGGCCAGGTTTGGGCCAGGTTTTGACCTATAAACAGCTCCCAACAGCTCACTGATAGCATGTTTAGGTCCTTCAGACTTTTTGCCCTCCTCTTTGTAGAACAGGGCACTGCACTGTGTATAGTTTTGAGTGTTGTGCCCAGAGTTTCAGCATGGGGAGAATTAAAATGCTGGGAGGTGGATGGGGTATGTTTAGGTTGTGGATACTCAATCTTCCCTGTTGGATGCAGAAAGGTTTTGGTTTGAGTGCCTCTTCACATAATAGGAGAAATCTGCTATTTACATTAGTCACGCACAATTCCTCCAAAGGTCAGTGAATTGCTCCTCTCTTGTGTTGTTTCCACTTAATCTATTCAGGAGGACATATCCTCTTTGCATCCTTCTTGCTTTCTGCTCTTTTGTGGGGATTTTAAACTCTAAAATGAAAGCCAGATCCACAAAGCTACTAGGAACACCAGTTCATCTTCAGAGATCTTCTGTTTAGCTCATCTTCACAGATTACACCATTCATCCTACTACTTTGTAGTGTTCACAAACTTCTTAGGATATCTGCTCCTATTCTTTGCTATCTGGTTTGCTCTGCATTTTTAGCACATTTAGTTTTCAACATGAGATGTCTGAAAATGTTCATGCTGAAAAGTGGTTCATCTGTTTTTATGAACGGTTTCTTTTTTACAAACAGATGAATCTCAGCTTCCTGAGAATGTGTTTCAAAGTTGCCATTAGCTGTCTTCATTACTTTGCATTCAGAACTGTTTTGTTCCCGTAGCTGGATTGAGACTGGACTGGAGGGAGTAGGTGGGGATATTCCCATGTGTCCTCAAAGGGAATTCAAGGGTGTGTCTTATATTTTGTAAAACTGACCCAAAACAAGTGTTGTATATATAAAGCCTTTTTATTTTTTTCATTTTCTATTTAAAAGAAGAGAACCTGTGTACACCCAGAGATAAAAGTGACAGTCTCTTATGACCAGTAGTTAACAATTACTGAGCTGACTTGTACAGCCGCATTAACTAGCATGCAGTCAGCAGTCACAGCACACCAGGAATTACTGTGTGTGAAACGCTGGAAAGACCAGATTCACAGATATTTTCAGCGCCTTGCTCATCTGTCACAACTTCAGGCTTGGCTCTCTGGTTTCTGTCCTTATAGGGGAGCTGCACACTTGTAACTGGGTTATGTGAAGCTAATGCTTTCAAAAAGCCTTAGTGATGTATATCCAACAGATCACAAACTGTTAGCAGGGAACATGAGGAATTCCTTGAGCTTCTCTGATAGTTTTGTAAGTGCTATTTGGAGATTTCCCCCCACCCCCCTACAATGTATAGTATTTCTACTGTAAAGACACATTTTACTTTGGCTAGAAGTAGAGATGGAGAGTTTTTCTTTTAGATTTCCACATGTATGGAAATGAGTGACAGCTTTGTACTCATCCTCAGAAAACTTACAGGAGATTTAGTGACCTGTGAGACTGTGGAGAGATGTGATAGGAAGGAAGGAAGGGGAAAGGACTGAAGGGAGGGGAGCACATCACCAGGTCCTTCCGAATATCAGAAAATATGATCATTTAGATTTGGTGGTAGCTACTGATGAGCAGTATCTACATATGGATAGATAGACAGTTTGAGCAGACTCACTGATTTTTGTTTGATAGAATCCCTGCAGGGAAGGTTTCAGTTAGAAGAGATACCTAATTCACAAGACCAGTTCAAGTTCTACAGATTTTGACCGGTTCTTCAGAGCATCCCTCCCATGCTGCAAGTAGGAAAACTATTAGTGTTTTGGTTTCTTTCTATTTTAAGTGGTCTTCAGCGTAACTGAAGTTTTGTTGTTCATTATGCCAACTAGCGTGTCTCATAGAGAACTGAGGTCATGGAAATTGGCTGGGGAAGGACTTCACAGCAGCAGGAAGGAGTCCAGAAATGGCAGTAAAACCGTGGTTTTTCATTTGGTTATTGAGGCCTGTTAAATTTATGTTTAAGTGAGCAAACTTACAAGATATGAATCAGTGTACTGAGGAAAAATTAATTAGGATCATTCCTGTATTTCAAACTTTAGCAATTAAAAGGGTAAATTAATATGCTGTTGCTTGTTGTTTTATATACAAGCCAGGCTGGGATACTAATTCATGTGATTTGTGGAAATAGTAAACGATATACTTACTTGGGAAGTAATTTTCAGGTTTAATTTGTATATTTTGCAAAGTTTATCCCAATGTCATCATAAAATAGATTCACTCCTGCTTTCAGTAATAGTAGTACAACCCAGTTGTGTTTACAGAAGTAGATTTCAAAAGAAATATTAGATAAACCAAAGAAACCCCAAATGCGCAATAACTTGGGTACAAGTGAATTTTTTTAAACTAGTTTTGGGATACATTTAAGGGCAAATGTTGCACGTATTTCTTGTCTCCTCCTAGTTCCTGTACATTAAGATCCAGTAATGCATGTATGAAAAAAGCAGAGCTTTATGAAAGCATTTACTGGTGTACTCATTAGTGCCAGATACTGACTCTTTACTAGAAGACGCTGACGTGTAGAATCACTAGTTAGAAAAAAAACCACCCTGGATTTGAAAGCTGAAGTTACAGTATTTCCATACTGAACAGTGGTGATTTTACTGTTTCAGAATATATGGAGCCACTGCCACAGAGCAGGGTTAAATTTTGCATATACTGGAGCATTGCATGAAAACTCTGACTGTTGAAGCCTGGGGTTTAAGGTGGGTGACAGTGATTTCCATAAGGAAAAGAAACCATGAAAAAGGGGAATTGTACTGCACAGATACACTTTCAATTTACCACCAAAATATCTCCATGTTATTTTCTCATTTGAATCTTCTTTTTCCCCGTTATGACTTATTGGAATTTTGTCTTACAGTCTGGGAAAGCTTTGTACACAAGGAGTAGAAATCACAGATTATAATTTAAATTTACGGTGTGATTGCTATTGCACAGTGGATATTGCTGTCTGCTGAGGTTTTGGTATAATAATGCTAGTTCCTGGGGGGGAAATGGAGTTTGTAACTTAATCAGAAAAATAAATAGAACGTCCCACTCTTAAACAAACCAAATCCCTCCACCCCTAACCCCTTAAAGTTTTGAACACTGTACAAAGTAATTCAGATTTAAAACTAGACTCCAAAAAGCTGTTGTGGAAACGCCATATAAAAAAAGGAAGAAGTAATTGTCTTTTATATTTGTCCTGTATTTTATATAAAGCAGGAAGAGTCTTCATATTATAATGCCTCAGGTATATTTTAGCTTGTTTTCCTGAAGGTCTCCTTAGAGAAGTAGAGAAGTGGATGGAGAACTTCATTAGTTCTTGAAGGGCAGAATAGATTATTGAATAAGCAGCAGAGATCTTACCTCCCAGCTGTTTGAATTAAATAAGCTGCAATAAAATGTACACAAATCCTCCCAGAGATTTAAGTAGATGTCTGTGCCTGAGGAAGTTGAATTATAAAAAAGAACATCT
>VZTU01012160.1:5122-89246 GCA_013400835.1 Zapornia atra
AAAACAGATACATTGTAGTAAACAGTACTGGTTTACTTGTGGCAAGCTTGGATTCTTTTGGAAAATGCCATGTCCAGATTTTCACACGTGAATAAAAATTAATTTTGTGTAGCTGTGACAAGATCTACAGAAGCTTGGTAACCACAGCTCCACCTCAAAGAAGAGTTAAGTTGTTCTGCTCTGCCCATTCTCACACCAGCAGATCATGCATCCAAAAGAATTTGTCTGCCCTACTTGTGCAAACTGGCCACCATCACATAAATAGTTTGCAGATCAGCAGTCTCTTGTATTAACTGCATACTGAAAGGCTCTGCCTCGAACATGAAACATGGCTGAAACTGAAATCACCGTGCTAGTGTTACAGGACCAGATGGTCAATGTGCTCTGCAAATCAAAAATACACCTGACCTGTGAATGACAGATCTGATCCTTTTGATAGACCAGGCATGAGGAAATTGTTGTGCCTTCCTGGGGCAGTTGTTTCTTAGGAGCGTGTTCGTAGTGTCAGCAGGTCTGCAGTGCAAACAGAAATCGAGCACAGAAACAGCTCTTGCTTTGTGAGAATAAATAATTCAGCAAAGTGCCTTCTGTTCCTCATATGTTACACACTTAAAAGTCCAGAAACATCCAGGTTAAGATTGAATGTGTAACTTTAGACTTTTGATCATTTGATACCATCTTTACCTAGGATGAAAGATCCAAATACCTGTAGCATCTCCTCCGGGACCCCTCACATCAGCTCATTGCCCTCTTTCCATTGGGTGTTGTGGATGGCAGTACTCGCTGCTGCTCCGTAAAACCTCTACCTGGGCCACTTGCTAGCCTCAGCAGGAGGACAAGGATCACAGCTGAACAAGGTAGGAAGATGATGACACCAGAGTAAGGAAACATGAAGACAACACTGCAGAAGAGAAAGTGAAGTTTCATGATATTCCTCTGGCACTTGGCATTGGAAAGTAGGATCCATCTGTCTTCACTCATTGTCTAGATAGCTGCAGTCAAATAAGGATGTCAGGCAAAGTCAAGAATTGGCTCTAGAGTAAGGTAATTGATAGTGAAAGAGGAAAGAAGAGCGAAAATAAGTGGGAAAGAATAAAGAGGGAAAATAAGAGGGAAAGAAGAGGGAAAATAAGTGGTGGGGATATAGGGAAGAAATAAGGAAAATAAAATGGGGTGCAAATACCAATGCATATGATGACAGGCATACAGAAAACACTAGCAAACACAGGAATAGAAATTTAAGTTCTTCTGGTGCTTGCTCTTACTTACAACCTTTCCTTTTCAGAAGAAGAAGCCTCACACATTGCCATTAAACAACTCTGAGATGAGACTCATTTGCGCTGACACTGACGCTGTTTAAGACACTGCTTTCTGCTGATGATTTTTGCCACATGGTTATAGAAATGCTGCAGAAGGTGGAGTCTCATCTGGCAGTCCAAATGCTTCTCAAGCAGAGGATGAGAAATGAAAGGGGAAAAGCTAAGGTATGGCAGGGAAATAATACGTAAATGGGAAGGTGAAATCTAAGATGGGACTGGCACAGGCCTGTTAAAGGCAGTAGTACCAATGGAGTGCTCCCTTGCCTCCCTGCCCCCCCTGGCTTAGGCCTGTCAGAACATCCTTGGAGCATGTTCTAAAAAAGATGCAAGAAAAAACCAAAACCCAAACAAACAGAAAAGAGCTTCAAAATTATTTGGTGAGCTACACCGGTTTCACAGTGCAAGCCTTTAAAAGAACAAGCCATTTAGCTTCCTCAACAAGAATGCATTAGGATGATTTGATTACGGCGACTAAGACACTTACTTAACTTAATGGAGAGAAAATACTGAGTGAATAAAGGGATCTTCAGTCCAAAGACAAAAGACCTGAATTGCCCATAGCTGGAAGCTGAGACCATGAAACCAGGCAGATAGACAATGAAGCATACATTTTTTTAAACGGAGGGAGTGATTAACTGTTGGAACAAACCAGTAACAAAACTAATGGATTCTCCATCGCTTAAAATCCTCAAGGGAAAAAAATGAATGCCTTTGAAAGTTATACCTAGTCACACGCTGGTTAATTGACTCAAAGTAAAATCAGCAAGTGACATTGTGTCCTGTTTTATATCGGAGGTCAAAGTAGATTGTTTTAATAGTACTGTCTGACTTTTGAGCCTATGAAATACTACACCTGCCAAAGGCCTACATGGAAAGAAAAATAATGCTTGGAAGTCAAGTATTCCAAGGGTAAAGAAGGCAGAATTAAGGTTACTCTGGTAATCTTTGCCATGATCCTCTGTGCATTTGCATTATGATACATTCTTAACTGCTCAGTCACTTAGATTTTCCTCTCAAAATGGACCATTACCAAAGTTACAATCCAAAATTCTTAGAAATCAGATTCTTCTATTGCTTGATCTACAGAACTAACGCCTTTTTTTTTTCTTTTCTTTATGTGAGGCAGCCTTTATTGAGGGGTGCAGTCAACAAGTATTTGTTTAAAGGTCTAGCAGAATGAAAGACACTTTGTGTCAAGGTCGAGTTAACAAAAGTGCAGGAACTCTGGATCTTCAAGCAGAGCATCAAACTTGTCCTGCCTATTCTGAAAGAGAGCATGGGTATGGAGAGTGATCTAGTTATATTAAGACCAAATATTCTGTTCATAAATGCAGATACAGTACATTGGTTGCAGCCCAGTTGCAGAATACGATGTAATTTTGCAGGGAGGGTTTTATTTCTCGGATTCATGTGTGTTACCTGAGATGCAGACAAGCATCCTGAGACTACCATTTGCCTATTAGGAAAAGGAATGAGACTGGGTAAATTTGCTGCCCAGCAATTTTACCTTACGGTTAGTGAGAAAGTTGCCAGTCATAAGGGAAATAGATGTGAACCCATAATTTATACTCTGGTGCGTAGGCAAAACTGGCTTATCAACTAACATGAATTTTTGAACACATCATATTTAGAAAACAATATCAGACTGTGATTGAGAGGAAGGTAGAGAGCTATGTAATTATCTTTTAAACCCATTATAAAGAGATCCCTTTCTATGGCTCTGTATATAGCAGGGTATTTAGGAAATAGATTTACTAATTTAAAGTAACAGTGTAAATACATTTTAGGGGAGAAGGGATAAAAGAGTTTGCATTTATAATGTCACCAACCTTTGTCTCTGCAGTCTCAACATTACATTAAAAAGGTGTATGTTAAAGTATGAAAGAAAAAACTAAACCTGCAGTTTTATTTATTTATTTTTATTTCTAGTGCACCCCTTTATTTTTTAGGCCCTCCCCAAATGTCATAATGTTCAGAGATCTCATCCCACAACCACTAAAGTAACTAGTGTGGCTCCCATTGTTTTCCATGGGAGACAGTGTCAAGCTGTGGAGGGTTAGGATAGGACTGAACATAGTCGAGCTTCTTCGGATGTAGTAGAGTTTTATTCTGATCAATCTGAAGCTAATGCTGTAAATTATCAATCCATTTCTTACAAGATGAAAAATACCCACCCCACCCTATGTATTTGTCTTGTGTGGTGAGACTTTGGGAAAATACATATCCTCTATTGGAATCAATATAACTACTGCCATCCTCTGCCTGGTTTCTCAGGACTGGATTTTGCAAAGACTATATTTAATTAAGTGATTACTTCTATTGAATGTATTGCAGCTAGTTACATCCTCAACTTGAACAAAGTTTGTGGAATGATACAGTGACTACGCTGAATCCCATGACCTTTACGGTTTAAAACTGAAGCAGTCCCCTGTGAGCTAGCCTGGATCTCCTCCAGTGTTCAGTATTAGTATATGCTTCATCTCTGTGTCGTTTGGCTACTTCTCTTGCCAAAAAGAAACAATGCATTAATTGCTCAGTGGTTTTGGCTCCATCCCTCTATTAAAGTTTAGAGACCCCGGGAATTCCTAAATGCTTTTATTTTTAAATCGCTACCCCCATCAGAACATTGGAGCTTACTTTTAGTAGCATAGAATTACTTAGTTAATACAAGTTAGTATTTCTTTGCTTTTCTAATGAGAAATAAAAACATAGTAAGACTATTAGCTTCTTACATGAAATTAAAATACTGAATTATTAAAAAAAACATTAAAAAGTAACACAGAAGGAAAAATATTTACTACAGTGATGGATTGGGATCTTGGCTGGAAATCAGAAAGCTGTATTCTGTACTTAACTCTTCTCTAAAAGATCACTCACCTCTGTTTCCTTCTCTTTTCTTCTCTTAATCTGTGCTCAGTTCGATGTTTGGGTTGTAAGGGTTACCAGAAGAGGCACTGGCTCCAATTACATTGCCTTCCATATAGAAAAGAAAACCAGAATAAAATAAATTCCTGTAGTAATTTTTAGACCTTATTGTGATGTTTCAATATGAAGAGAGACTAACTTGGTTATGCGATTTTATGGGTACAAAGGACCACTTACTGACACATAAGTATAGATTTAAGAATTTGTGTGTGTGTGTGTGTGTGTGTGTATATAAAAATGTATATTTATGTAAAAATCATATATGTATAAAGAATTACTTTCAACATCTCAGAAACACCTAAAAAGTCTTTACATAAAATCAGAATTTATTGTCATATTAAGTGAAATCTGTTGGTAGGATAGCTGAAGGGAAATAGTTGGCAACCACTTACTTTTTGTGTACCAGCGATTCCCCTATAAACACTTTGAATAATCTCCTGAGTATGTCCAAATTAATAGTTCTGACTTTTAATTCAAAGGCATATCCAGAAGGAAGAGTGCTGTCTGATAAGAGATAATAGATTTGAACCATGATCAATATTTCTTTTGCTGTGCAATCTTCAACAGATTGCTTTGTCCCAGTTTTCTAAATTGTTAAGAGATCCAAAGATAAGTACACGAAAATGAGGATGTGCAGAAAATACTAACTTAAGGTGACACAACTTAAGCAGCTCTTCATTTTGCTCCCTCTTCAGTTGTTTCTTGGCTGTTCAGCAACTTCCAGAGGCTTGTTAAAGAGCGCTCAGTATTTGCTAGAGTGCAAAAACCTGCAGTTATGAGCAAATAATGTGTTGTGGTCAGGTAGGTATGACAGGTGGCCACAAGTGATTTCAAGGGATCATGCTATTCCACAGTTGAAATTCACCTCACTTTGTAGAGACCTGCTTATTTTGCCTTTATGCCACTGCATCATCTGTGCCATTTCACTCAAAGAATTACCAGAGTAGAATATTCCTAGCAAAGTGACTAGGGTCTGGGGGGGGGAGGATGGGGGAAGTGATGCTGGGGTTTTTTGTTGATTGGTTTTCTAACTTGGTTTTACCAGAGCTAGATCTGGAGCATACACCACCAACTCTTTTTTTCAACTAGCATCCTGTGAAGTCCAATGTCAAAAAAATTCTAATGCTTTGGTTTCCGAAGTTCGGGTCTGCCTGTGTTTTGCTGTTGTCTTTAAACACAGCACTCTTCAGCAGTGTTTCAGGGCATCCTAACAGCTGTAGTTTGGCTTTGCTGCCATTAGAGAAGCTTGAGAATATCCCAGTACATTGTAGCTGGTAATGTTTAACCTATGGCAAAATAATCTGACTTTGACCTCTGAGAGAACGGTTTAGATGCATTCAACTGATGCACAAGAATCCCCCGGGGATAACATAAGTCCTGATGTATACTGGTAAACACAGTTCCCAAAACAAGAACTGCAATGGCTGCATCATAAATAAGGGTTGTCAAAATTCCCATCAAAACCATCTTTCCTTTGCAGCCTGTTTGATCACAGCCCTTTCAGCAGTGTGTGCCCCCATCTATCCAGGTGTACTTTTCAAACTGATACACAACGGCGATCGAGAGCACGTGGGCTTTGCAGTCACAGTCAGATCGCGGGCTCCTGCACTGACTACACAAGTTGCATGAAATACAGGAAACACAACTTGCAATAAGCTATAGATTTATGTGAATTACCAGTCCTGTGGGAATAAGTAGAAGTTACGTTTGCTCGGCTTGAACAATTTACCTTTTACAGCCACAGCCCGTTAGAGGCTTTTCCACAGAACACAGACAAATATTTCCAGCTGCCCTGACTGCCAAATGACTTGGAGCAAGTGAACATCACTCAGTCCCTGTAAGTACAAAGAGACGTAATAGCAATCATGCCTTATGGTCATCCCAAAAATTATTTGTTCTGCTTTACCTAATATGTACTTTGGACTTAAGTGCTCACCAACACCTCAGCCAGAGCTGTCGGTGATATAACTACAGCCTGTGATGGCAATAAAACAAGCCGTTTTGCTCGATATGTGCATTGATTTCAAAACAAGGTAGGGTTACATTAGTCATTTATGGTACATCTATTACAGACTTTGAGATCTTAAAGATGGATTATTTTATGCATTGGCAGCTAAACTAATCCAAATGCACTGTTTGATCCTGACTTCTTATTAATGGAATTCAAGGTGGATGGCTAAGCATCCTTCTTTGCCTTCTAGCTTCTGCAGTTTTTCTTTCTGTTTTATTTTGACATGAACGCAGGGAGATGGTCTCAGAAATGTGGGAAGAGAAAAATGCTAAAAAAAGCTCTTTTTGGAAAACCCTAGAGGAGCTTCAGAACTAAGATACCTGACTGACACTGGAAAAGACAGAGCAGCTTCTCAAAGACCTTGCATGACTAGCACAATATGCATACACAGTTCAGCGATGAGCATTACAACCCTTCTCAGTCACAGTGTCTGTATGGAACATAAATCCAAAGAGGAAGGGAGGGGGAGGATAAAGGAGAACAGTTTTCATTGTATCAGCATAATAGCTCTGGGTACTGCCTGCCAAGTGGTGCAATTTACAGAATGGGATACTTACGGTCTGGATCATCCTCAGGTGATGGGTCTCATGCAAGTGAAGTCAGTGGGAAATCTAGAAACGTTCTGCCCCTTCACAGGCCTTTCCATCTTCAGTACCATCTCCCTAAATCAAACATGACTGGCCATTGCTGATGTTCATACCCACTAGGTGGAGATGCACACAAACAAAGCAGGTGTGTGGCACGCTGCTGTTGCATGGGACTCTGGTTCTCCGACCTAACCATCATCAAACCAGAATTTTCCATGTGTCCATAACGGTGGCATGCACTGAAACAATAGTCAGAGTTCTTTATGCACTTTTTTTTAGTTAGAGGTATTTTCCAACCAGAGCAATTTCCAGATTTGCTCTTGTACTGATAAGGTATTTGGTTACTAATGGAAGTAAACCAAATTTCTTTGTGTCAGCAATTACTCTGTAATAGCTGATGGAATGGTAAGAAGTAAATTTCCATACACATTTAGGCAAATCAAGTGCTAGGATGATTCTGGCTTCAAATATATTCATACGAGGGAATGTGGCTGGTTGTCTGTCAGGCCATCCAGTTAATGTCTCTCACCAGTGCCTTTGGGACTAGTCCTCACATGCACTGGAAGCAGCATAGGCCATATGATTGGTACCTTAGCAGTAAAAACCCTGATTGCAGACAATCATTCAGACAGACTGATGCTTGGCAGAAGCAACAGTGAAACGATAGCAGCTCTAAACACCACCTCTTATACTGATATAGGTTCTGTAGAAATCATGCATTTCAGTAGCAGAAGCTTTGCTCTGTGATGTCCACAAAGCATTTCAGTAACCACCATCATTTAATTTCTATCCTGGGTGGTACCTCACATTCTGTCACAGCCTTTGGCACTTAGGAGGGCAAGTGCTTGAGAGGTGATGTTGCAAATACAATCCACACTTAGCTTTGTTGCAAGTCTCTTCCAAGCCAAAATTAGAGAAACTTTGCAGGTTTTTTTTTTTCTTTGCTTGTTTTAAGTTCACCCAATATAAGCGTGCATTCTCCAAGTCTGTCATTTGCTAACACAATTGTCAATGTGTTTCTGGAGAACTTGAGACAGCCCTTATTAGCCGACTAGTTTTAAAAGCTCAGGTGCAGCTGAATTTAAAAAAGTAAATCTACTAGCTTAAGACTATACAGCTTGGCAAGTTAATGCCACTTTTTAGGATTTTTAAAAAAAAAATTAATTAGTGACTTTATGCTCAAAATATTTACACATTTCATGCACCACACCTGTTAGAGCTTTGGATCAGTATCCTGTCTATTAGCCTACTACACTAAGTGCTAATGTTAATATATATGTTTGCATGGTTTGAAGTAATAGTTACTAGACCAACAGGACTGTGTATGATCAACTCAGAGGCTAAATATATCTTAACAGCTTTAGGCATTGCAGGCTGCTTTGGTTAAGCAATATCCTCTTGCAGTCCTTTAACATGCTATTAAAACATCTTGCTTGCTTGTTTTGCAGGAGCAATTTAACCATGAACTCTGCTCAGCCAGTTGCATTGCTTTTTCTGACACATGCTCTATGCTGCTCACAGGTGTTCCACATAAGCAATAGCTCAAGTAAGGCTTGGGTGCTGTTTCGCCCTCATAAGATCACTTGTGCAGAAACTCCAGAGCAAGACTGTGACAGCTTTCCCTCTCCATTCTTATTTTCAAATGCTCTTGCCTCCGCTGACTTTCAGAGCATCTGATCTCTCCTGACTCCTCTCTTACTATCTCCTGGGTACGTAGGCTCTGTAGGTCATTGTCTCTAATTTCGACTTAGAGTTCTCTGTTGAATGTCTCTCTTCTTGTTAAGGCCTCCTTATGCTCAGATGTCAGTGACTTCTTGGTTGATGACCCAGCTTAGCTGCCCACTTCCTCATCCTCACCTCTATTCAACTTACAAGCTTAGCTCAAAACTCTCCACAAGGCTTATTACCCAATTTGGCTCTTCACCGAATCTGTGGTTTTTGGCCCCATTCCACTTTGGAATGGTTCAGTCTCTTGCATCATTGCTCTTGGACCCCATCATTATGTTTTGCACTAGTCCATCTTATCAAAATTTGTATTTTAATTTCTCTTAGTTTACCTGGAACTTAAATTGAGATGATCTTTTGTTTATTAATTTTTAATTCTTCTCTACATTTGCAGAGAGGACTCCCTTTCCCGCCACTCTGAGGTCTACCCGGCCTCAGCTGAAGCTTACTCTTCTTGTTGCTTCCTCTACTCTTGCTCTTTTTCTACAGAATGTCTTTGGTGAGATGTCTTTCCTCTCTAAATTAATTTCTCTCTTTTGCTTTTACCACCTTTCTGGCTAAAAAACCCCTCATGTTGTCACTCTTGGCATTTTTTCTCTCCTTTGTGGAATTATTCTGGGTTTGTTCTTGGAATTCTCTATAAACATGCATAACGTATTTCTTGAGCACTGCTTAAAATTCCCCTATCAAAACCCTTGATAGGTAAGCCATGTGCACCAGGATCCTTTACCACTAATATTCCTTGGTCTAGCAGAGAGTGTCCGTGCCCATGGCTGGGGTTTTGGAACAAGATGATCTCTGAGGTCCCTTCCAACCCAAACCCTTCTGTGATCCCTTTGTGTTCACCTGTGTGTCCTTATCCAGTCACCTCTTGCATTATTGCTGGACTGTAAACTGTTTGGTGGAATAATCCATATTCCTCTTCTGTATTTGTGTTGTATCTTGCACAACGAAGTCCTGGTCCTTGACTGCAGCTCCAAGACAGTATGGTACAACAAACCATGCACTACAATAATGATGAACTCAATCCACTATTAGTTCCTCACTTTCTACTATGTTTTAGTTTTAAGTAAGTCAGCAAACATCATGCTAGATGTATAACTTGTGTTCAATACACTGTTTTAAACCTATCAGCATAGCTAGGACGTTCTAGATTGTGTATCTATCTGCACTGTTTCCCATGGGAGAAAATGTTCACACAGGTCAAAGCATGAGCCTTATAAATCACCTTTGTACAGTAAAATTCAGGCCCTCAAATTTCTATAGTCTTCAGACCATGCCCGGTTTTGTTTTCATTTGAAACCTGTGCTGTAATTATGAGCCTGTTCTGGTAGTGTAGTTCTAGTGATTTGTTTTGGGTTACTTCCATGTATCTGGTGGAAAAGTCTCTCTTCAAGGAATATTGGTCTGCTGAAGTAAATTTCTGAGGCAAGATCGTATGTCAAAGAAATACTAAATAAACAGTTTCACAAAACATTTGGAGACCTATGGTTTCAAAGGGCAAGAAGGCTTTATGAAATATAATTGCAGTTCCTGCTAATAGTGGACTGTATATATTCTATATGAAGTTTACCAAATACCCAAGATTGTATATAGAAATGGGAAGATCTTGCAGAATTCTGTTTGTTGCCCCCGCCCCCACCCTTTCCCCTGCTTGCCACAGCTTCTTTTCTCCTTTGGTTTCAAGTCATGCTCCAACTGTTTTTCAGTAACACAAATAAGGTCTCCTGCAAGTTCTGTTCACAAGTTTGGTTCTTACAGTGCAAACACACAGTAAAACTTCAGTTCCAAATTACTTTTCTTGCTTTCCGTACAACCTGGTATATCTGCTATACATCTGCTATACACCTGCTGTATGCTGTAGCCTTCTTTTGTGGCTATATCCTTCAGACCTGTTCATTTGAGCTAGTTCAAATCCCAGACCTCAAGGTCTACAGATTGTCTTTCCCAAATTAAATTTGGCTTTAGAGACAAATATTCCTGTGTGATACAGGCAGAACAGGCAGATGCTGTATTTTCTCCTATACCTATCATAACTCCCTGCCTGGCATTTTAGAAAGGAATATGCATTCTTTAATACTAACATTGCACATTTTTATGTCTTGAAGCAACATCTCCCTAGTGAGATTCCCCCCCCATATTTGAAGCTGTGCCTCCCAGCTTCCACTGTGTTGCCTAATCCATTTGTACTTGCAGTGGGACAAAGACAGAGAAAATAATACCATGTCAGAATGACAGTTTTCCACTCAGCTGATACCTCTTTGTCACAGGGTACTTCTGTCTGTCTGTGATGAGACCATGGAGAACATATTGTACAGCCTGTAAAGCAAATACATCCACACTCTAATCTCCTATATTTACCCGTTCCAGTCACAGATAACTTTCTCTGGGTGAAGCATGGCTTTTTAAAGCTGTACCCCCAGAATTTACCACCTCTGTTACAAACACCAAATCCACCCTCGCTGCTGAACCCACTGTGCTTGCACAGGACAGTGACACAGTTGTCCTTCAAAGTGCAAATTTCATCAACTAGGTTCTCACACTGATTTGCCTGCATACCAGATGAAAATGGTAATTAACCAAGAAAATTGTCATCTAAACTTCACTGCTGAGCTTCCAGCAGTGCTGCACTGTTCTGTTATTAGCAGCCATTTGAGTTCTGTAGAGCAATTAAGACAGAGGCACCAAAAGCAAGATCTAGAAAGCGAAATTAGTGCAGAGGAAGTCTTCTGGAAGACCTGAGGGCTGCTGTATTTTAGGTCTAGAATAAGGTTTTGGTAAGTTTGATTTGATAAGCTAAGATTTTATTTTAACTGTGATGTATAACAGTAAAGACAAGGGAGAAGTAAAGGAGTTTCTCTTGGTGTTCTGGTAGGATCTACAAAAGCAGAATCTTGCTGTTGAAGTCACCTATATGTAAATTTGAGAGAGTTGACTGTTTCTGTACACCAAATCATAGAATCACAGAATGGTCTGGGATGGAAGGGACCTTAAAGTTCCTCAAGTTCCAACCCCCCTGCCATGGGCAGGGACACCTCTCACTAGACCAGGCTGCCCAAAGCCCCATCCATCCGGGGGAAGCCACTACCTCTCTAGGTCACCTGTTCCAGTGTCTCACCACCCTGACTGAGCTTAGTTTCAAACAAGTTCCTATTAAATGCATTGAAGGAAATACTAAACTTGTTCTCCATCAGCCATGAGAATAATCATTTGTACCTTAATATTTGCAATGCGATATGTTTAATTCAGGCTGATGTCAGTTTTCTGATTGGCTCTAGCTGACGATGATAGTAACACACACTACATTTGTGAACTCCTGCTCATCAGCCATAGCAGCAGGGTGTGAATAACTATAAATGATGGTCAGCATCTGTAGGGAATAGTTGTTGATCAATGGAGATAGATATGGGGTTTTGGGAAAAAAAAAAAGATGGAAGAGGGTGTTACATTAGTTAGGTTTGAGTTTCTCTTTTGATAGCTATCATACGCACTTCTGTTCATCTCCAAAGGGAGTGAGACTCAGTATGTGGGCATTTATAATGCGGAGAGGCCGCAGCCCTGCTTGCCACTGTGGCAGGCCGCAGTATTGGCTGACAACTAAGTAGGGGTGAGGAAAGCTTCTCTGTCAGTTTGCACAGATATGGGTGCCTATGGAAGTTTCTGCCATCAGGGTGGCAGGGCTAGCATATTTCCAGGTTGAATCCAGCAGACTAGTCAGGTCAGGCCTTCAGGTCTTGTGATCTGTGTCACGTTTTTCCTTTAGCGGGGAAATGGCGGTAAAGCTCAGCTTGAAGTGTGGCCATGGCTCCACCCCAGAGAGGAAAGACAGAGACAGAGCTGAAAGCTGTGTTAGGAGAAAGGTGATGGTGGGTGATGAATGCCAAGGGGCGTTTGATGCATACAGAGAACCACTGGAGAATAGGCAGGGGCCATATAGAAAGCAGAACAGGGACAGGCAGGTTTCTCCCCACTGCAGTTGTAGGTTAAAGTGTAACAGAGGAGGGAAAGCTGGTGAGGCAGCTACTGCAGACCACATTGAAAAGACATCAACATATTCAGTGATTTCAAATGCCACAAACACCTCTGTCAGATGCAAAACCTGCACGGGGTTATGACTTCTACCCATCAGTATGTTCCCATGAGAATCCAGAGAAAAATCCTACTGTTTTAGTTAATTGTTACTCCCCTAGGGGAGAAATAGATGCAGAGGATGAGGCATCCAATTAGAAAGTCTTAGACATGACTGTTGTCTCAAAAGATCATTTGTTCTCCCTCCAGCAGCAAAACATTGCTGAAGGCAGGAAGGATATGGGGGAGTTTCAACTGTTGGTGCCAACACAGAGCACATGAATCTTGACAAACAATGCTTACTTTACCAATTGATATACCACACATCTACTTGCTAGCACAGTCAAGTGCACAGAGGTCTGCTTTGACCAAGCAGAGATTTTAAGATGGACATCATTAGCTAGAGATGGACAGCTGGGATCCAATCACTTTGGAGTATCAGCAATAGCTGCTTTGCATCATTTCATGTAGGTATGGAGATCTTATTCCTTTAATGTAGAAATACATATGAAGACAGGCTAAGAGACTTGGGCTTTCTCAGCCTGGAGAAGACTCCAGGGAGACCTAATAGCAGCCTGCCAGTACCCAAGGGTAGGGGAAAGCTAGAGATACTTTTTAGTAGGGCCCGTAGCAATAGGACAAATGACTTTAAATTGAAGTGGGTAGATTTAGATTAGAATCTTTATTGTGGGAGTGGTGAGGCACTGGAATAGGTAGCCCAAACAGGTTGTCAATGCCCCCTCCCTGGAAATGGTCAAGGCCAGGTTGGATGAGGCTTTGGGCAACCTGATCTAGTGGCAGACAGGTTGGAACTACATCATCTTAAAGGTCCCTTCAACCCAAACCATTCTGTGATTCTGTGTTTCATTACTCCTGCAGTACAACGTTTTGGCTGATTTTGTATTTTACCAAGCGTCACTTAGGCAAATAGTTGATGGCTTGTCTACATAAATCCTCAGTTAGCACTGTGTTCTGATTTCAGCCAGGAAAGAGTTAATCTTCTTACTAACAACTGGTATAGCCCTGTATTTTGGATTTAAGATGAGAATAGTCACCTAAGCAGTCAAGGACTTCTCAGCTTCTCATACTGGCCTGCCAATGAGAAAGCAGGGGATGCCCAAGGAGTTGGGTGAGGACACAGCCAGGACAGCTGACACAAACTGGCCAAAGGGATATTGTACATCATATAATGTCATACTCCACATATAACTAGGGGAATTGGCCATGAGACAGCATGGCTCAGTATCTAGCCGAGCATTGTTTCCAGGTGGTGAGCAGTTCTGGATCTGTGCATCACTTGTTTTGTGTAGTCTTTTATTATTATTTTAATCTTCATTTTCTGTCCTACTTAAAATGTCTTAATCTTAACCCATAAGTTTCAGCTGTTTATTTTTGATTCTCTCCCCCCAACTCCCACTGGGGTGAAGGAGTGAGCAAAGAGCCGTATGGTTATTTTAGCTGCCTGCTGGGTTAAACCAGGACATGCTGTACCCCATAACTCATTGTCCTACCAAACCAACCCCCAAACACAGGAAGAGTTTTATAACCCCACTTAGCTATTGATTGTTCTGTGCCACCTTGAAGTACTCAGTACTGCAACACTACTCCCTTATTTGAATTGCATATGTCTGGAGGTTTTCTTCTTTCCACGATAGTTCTCTTATAAATAACCACAAGACTTTACTAACCCTCCACCACCATTTTTATCTTAAAGAAGCACAACATTAATGCTGTAGATACAGCACAAAATTTTTACTTCCTTTTACTGACACTTAGTGATAAGAAGAAGCTTCCTTGATCCTGAACTATTACCACCTACCTTATCTGTCAGTGACATCATCTTCCCCAAGCTCACAAATAAATTCTGTAACAAAGGCAACACGTTTTATTTCTTCTCTAAATTCATCTCATCTAGACCATTCTCCTTTCTCTGTCCTTGGAGGCAGAGCCAGCCATCAGCCTCAGGTGAAGTTGATGCTCCTTTAGTAACTGCCTCAGGTGAAGGAGGACATCTGATCACCCCCAAGCAGACATAGGAATTGATTTTCCCACCACAACATGTGAGGAGTACTGCTACTGTCAGAGGAATTTGGTTAATAGAGCTGGTAGGGTGTTTGTGTGGATTTTATTCCCAACCCCCAGCATTTTAAAAAAAATGTTTTGTTTCAGCCAAATTAGGTTTCCTACCAAAAAAAAAAAAGTTCCAAATCAGCAGAGCAATGGGTTTTGGCCTGCCACTGCACCAGGTGGCTCTTCTGTTGCTGCGGGGTTAATTGTCAACAGGAAATTAACCTACTTCTCTGGAGAAACTGGAATCAGCTCCCCAAGATGTACTTACATTTCTGGCCAGACAAGGGCATGCGATGATACGATTTGGGTAGGGAGCCAACTTGTGCTACTGTTGTTCCAACATCCATTAGCTGTAATTGCTGGAGTGATTGATGTACTTGACAACACAGATGGAAGAAACAGGGTGTCAGCCAAGGTTTCGGTCATCCACAAAGCTGTGGCAGAACTTTTGCTCTGCTGCCTCTCTTGTGCTGTGTTTTCCTCCTCCTAAAACCCACTCAGACGTTTATGTGAGCACAGCATTAAATGCACTGAAGAACAGCTGAGGAAGTAAAGCTGGTGCATCATTTCAGTACAAATACTCCCAACATGTACAATCAGGGTTTCATTGGTAGATGACTGTTGTTTAACATTGTTAGAGAAAAGAAAGTCTATTCTACTGAGGAGAAACTGTCTACAGGATTTCCATCCTGAATGGAAAGTGACAAGTCAGAAAGAGGAGCAGAAAAACTGGGGCTGGGGTTTGAAAGGTCTTAAAGCTGATGACAACCCATCAAAACTAATGGATCAAAAAATACAAAAGGGCCAAATGTCATTGTGAGAGACAAAGGGCCAATGCTGAAAGAGATCCGATGATGGCTGAAGAGGCAGAAAGTGGCTATTAAAAAAATGATCAGAGTACTGCTTGATAAACAGAGTCACCAGGAAGTCACCAGTGAAGAGAATCAACCAGGGCTGAATTTGAAGAAAGGTATGAAAGTAAAGAAATAGGCACTTAAGGGTTGGATGTATAAATTGTTGTAGGAGTTGAAGTTGTTGAGTGGGGAAGACATAGGACTGAGAGAATTAGTGAGACTTTAAAGAAAGTGGATAGGTAGGATAAGGTGAAGCAGAAGGAGAGAAGTAGCAGTTGCAGTCTGCTCAAAAGCCCAGAGGAAAGTTGGATGGAAGAGAAGAGCCTGACAAATCAAACACAAATGGGTTAAGATGGAGGATAGGAAAGAAAACAAGAAGGGACAAAGAATTTAAAATTACTGTTAAGTGGTAGGATAAGTTGCTATTGCAGGCTGTCTACCCAGAGTTTGCAGAAGCTTCCCTGTCACAGGACCATCTCATGGAGATACTCAAGTCAGAGCTTTATTTCCGTGACAGCGGGCCACACGTTGCAGTGCCTTCATGTTACATAGTCGCTTTTATAGATGGGTGTGACAAAAAGTACTCGTACTGACATACTGCATCTGATTGCAGAGAAAAAAAGTTGTCACATGTCAATCCCAGATGGCATTTTGAATGGAAAAACAAAATGAAAATATTTCATTGTTTAGTGTATATTGAAGGACGAGTTAATCGAAATACTGTTAGAACAAGTACTGTTCTGTGGGAACGTGTGTGTGTGTATGTGTATATATGTGTATTCATCTATCATGTATGTGTGTGTGTATTTATCTATCCAGTAGCTTGGGATGAGTGGGGAAACTGACAATGCTTCCGTGACAATATAACAAGATTCCCATTTGTCAAAGTTGTATGTGGATTGGAGATTAGTCTGAAAGAATATAAATGTCTTTAGAAGCTTTCATATGCCAAATCCATCAACTGAATTTGGACAGAAAACCAATACATCCAAGAAAACACCTCATAAATCTATAGAGGAAGGGTATCTGTGCTAGTAGCACTTGTGATTTAAGGAAAGAGAGAGCATCATATTAGCTGAACTCTTCCTACTTGAAGAGGCTCTGAAGGTTTGTTTTCTTTTCTACTTTCAGATACATTGTCTTGCTTCTTCTCTGTTGTACAATCTATGATATGCATTTCCCTGAGACTTTGGCTATGTTTTGTCTAATACTGTACCTCATACACTAGTCACCCAGGTTCATCCACCAAAGAATGAGTGCCCAGTACTTCAAAACAATGTGTGCTGTAAGGTAGGACCAGTGTGGTGACACGCCGCTCTGGGTTGCCATTCAGGCAGCTCCAAAGCTCCACACATTCTGGGATCTGCATTTTGCAGTTCAGACAAGCCTGAGCTTTGGTTGTGTACAGAAGTTAAGAGCCATGGTATACCTCACCGTGGAAGCAGACAGCAAGGAGACTTCTAGAAAATTAAAAATAAATGTACAGTAAACTCTGGAAAATAAAGAAATAAGAATAAAAGGCTTATTTAAGTTCTGTACTGGAGAAAAGAATGCTGACAGACTGTACAGATAGAAGTCAAATGTGTTAAAATGAAAATAATTTCTAGTGTCAGTACTGGTTGGGGTTTCTTTTTTCTTTCTCCCTCTATGTCATTCTCTGTAGTCATTCTCAAAGACAGGCAATTAATCCTATTTGAAGTGACTGATGGTCATTTCAGCTGCAAGAGTGAGGTCATTGATTTATGGAGGTTACAGCTCCATTTGGGAGCTTGCGATGAAGGAGGAGACTTGACTGAGATTTTTTAAATTCTGCTGCTAACAGGCTTCACAGCAGCCATTAGTTCTAGCTGAGAAGCAGGACTGGTACAGAATGGGAGACACAGAAAAAGAGTGGAGGGCAACAAATGTCAAACCAGAGTGATTTAGGGTATGAGCAAGGGCTAACTATTTCCACAATAATAGAATAATCTGGTTTCAGTTAATAAATACAGTAATTTGTGGAAAACATTTTTTATATCCAAGTGATCAGCAGTATGCCTCATTTTTTATTTAAAATTAACCCCCCATTTGATACAGAATAAAGCAGAACTGAGTCTTTCTAAGTGAACTAAGAACTAAGCAAGTTTTTATTAGGAAACCTGGCGTTCTGTGTTGCTCCAAGGGAAGGAACACCGACCAACCTCTGCCCTGATGTTTAACGACACTAATGACAAATGATACAGAAAACCGTAAGTCGCAGTGTAAGACTGACATCACCTTTGGAGTCTAGAGAATTAAGAAAAATGGGAAATTACCCTTTCTTTTAAAAAAGTGTGCAGTGAGTGTTTCTCCTATTAATTCAGTAAGTCCATCCATCATCATCTTGTTGTCCAGCCACAGTACCTCAAACCACCACTATACCTTGGGATCTATACAGGACTTCAGGAAATCAAGTTCAGCTCTTGAAGTGTTTCTTCATGTTCACCCAGCCCCAGATCCTGTTTAAGAGGACTTTGGTCTTACCTCCACTTGATGGAGAGTTTGATTGGTGTCCTTTCATTAGCATATAGACATGGAAAATGTCAACACTGGAGGCCTGTAGTTAGAGATAGTGCTTCAGGAGCAGAAGAAATTGCAAAGGCATCTTGAGAGAGATGATCAGTAGTGTCAACTGAAGGATGTTCAGTACCAACAGAAAATACTTGAAAACAAGTATCTGCTGCTTTGTGTAGTGGAGGGGAAGAGAAAGACAAGAATCCAGTAATTGTTTCCTGCTCTCATTAGTCAGGTGTACTTCAGAAGAAAGTGGATCTGAAATTTGGGAATGGCAAATTGTCCAGTTAAGGAATTTCCTTGCAGTTAACAATACAGAGGAGCCACGTTCAATTTTCAAAACAGTGAGCTGTAGCCTCAGACACCCATACCTTGAAAAATGCCACTTTCATTCTTAATGGTTTGAAATAGTTAAAGGTCCAACAAGATTTAAGTTTCCTTTGTTCAATGCGGGTAGCTTTTCTGTGCACGGTCTCCAACTGTATGGCAACCAACAGCACAAAAATGGCAGCCAGTTTGACCAAACACGTGGCTGCCCAATCAGGATTTTTTTGGGGGGCAGTACAGTTAAAGGTATTTAGTATGTGCAGCTGGTGTGACCAGAAAATGGTTAAAAAAAATAATCGCTCAATGAGTCTCAGCATTGCATCAGGCACGTCACAAACTTTTAATAGAATAGGAAAAATTATGAAAAATTAAGGTTAAATTCCTAGCTCTGCAGAACCTGGATCACTATTGCTTCTGTATAAGGGCAACGTTTTTCTTTACCTCACCCTTTTTCCTCATGGAGAGGTAAGATGTAAGTTGAAGCTTGTAAAACAGGCCTTGTGATCTTAACTGACAGAACTACTTTGATTTAAGGCAAGAAATTTGCAGCCAGGTTTGCCAGGGTGTTTGCCAAGCTGAAACCCAGGCTCAATGTCCAGTTTATTTGCTATGAAGAACTATTTATAAGGGATTGTAATTTTAGCAGATGCTAATTTTTGTACAGATAAGCCACATCATCCTGCCAGCTGCCTAAATCTGCTCTGGGAAGAAATATGACTGAACTGTTAAACCCTTGCTTTGACTCAGTATCTGGATTTAGAGGCCTATTTTCTTTTTTAAATACATGTGAGCACAGACTGCCGTTACCTGCCACTTGCGATTAGACAGCCTTAAAATGCTTCAGAGGGACAAGTGTTAAGTGATTCCGAACAGCCTTAAACACGCCAAGGCCACGTATTCATTCCTTCTGTACCTGTAATGGTCACAACTGCTGCAATGACTTGCTGTGCCCCTTCTTGCCCAGTGTGCAAAGCCCTGCCTGGCCTTCCTGGTCCCTCACCTGAGTGGTGTAGAGCAGCCGGTTCTCAGGGGCCTGAGAGTGTGATGCCAGCTGTAACAAGGAAGGCTGTCTCCTGTACTGGTGGTGCCTGTGTTGCTTAATGGTGCTTTCAAGTAACGCGGTATCTGTGACGTGTTGTTTTCTAAGCTGCTTCACATTGAGAAGCCGGACAAAGACCAACAATAAATGAGAAGAGACAGAGACAAAAGATGGCTGGTAGAAACAGGCAGGTGTTCTTTATTTCATGTGGCACAGCATTAGGCAGACAACCCAAGAAACAGTTTCTAACAAAAACCAAAACTATCACTCCCAGGAACCATCCCCCAAACAAGGGTCTACTGCCAACAGCGGCACTGAGATGCCCTTGCCTGTCCACTCTCATCTCCTCAGAGTCTGCATACTCTTAGGCCATATCTGAGCTGTGAGCGTCCTTTCCAAGGAGACTAACTTCTCAAGATACAGTATCTTTAGACAGAGTACATACTGTGTGGAATCACCAAAGTACAATCTCCTCAAGCCATGCTAAAATATAATGCTAACTCTGGAGAGAAGGCTGTGCAATCGCCTCGTGTCTCTCTGAGGTAATACAAATGCTGTTTCTGAGCTGACAACATAAGGGGCACCTGAGGGAAGATCAATATGGCTTCAGAGTCTATTTTTAAACTCCTGATGCAGTAGCGAGAACCTGGTATGTTGTCTGCTGAGACACAGGGCGAGTACCTCCTCCACCCCTGGCCGCTGCCACGCGCTGGCAACACCGAGGAGCTAAGCCTACTGTCACCAAGAGAGCCAAGGACATAGATGCTCTTCTATACATCTGAGGGACTAGGAGGAAGAGAGGTCAATCAAAGATCACAACAGACTGTAATCTTTGGGTTGGTTGTTAGGCGATGGGTAAGCGATGATGGTGGGGGTTACACAGTTAGCACTCTGCATTAAAGGCATGAAGAATGGCTGGTGGAAGGATGGGATTTTAGAGACTAAGGGCAAAGCCTTAAAAGCCTTGGGATATTACTTTTTATTATTATCTACAGGTTATTCTCTCTATATATACTAATTTTCTCTCTAACTTAAGAAAATAAACATTTATTAACAAGTCACTAGGTCAAATCCTGCTCTCCACTGAAGCCAAGTCCATTGACTTCAATGTGAGGGAGCCCTGTGTAAACAGCGATGGGCAAATTTGGCCCTTTATATGTCCTGAAAAGTCTGCTTGTAGCCATTTCTTTTAATCCTGTGAGCAAATACAGATTGGAGGGTGCATTAATTGTTACAAATTTCTCTTGAATTACCTACCAGGGAAGCATCAACGAGATGTGGCAAAGGAGCAAGAAAAAGGAGCGTGTTAAGTAAGTACTGCTTTTAAGAGGGAGTTTCGTCCATGTTTCAGAGCAAAAGTACAAAAAGAGAGTGGATCTGGATCAAGTGCTACTGGCCTTTCCTTTCAAAGCAACCACAAAATCCTCCACTTAGCCTTGGCGAAACAGTACACAGCCAGACAAAAGCGAGGAGCCAAGTACTCCTGTTCCTTTGTAAACATCACCTGCCCAAAGGCGAACACTGTCACCCCTTCAGGTGCTCCACTGTCTGCACAGTGCAGCGTCAGCCACTGAAGACAAAACGCGTCTGCTGTGCAGATGAGCAAAATCCTGTGGTGTCTCACAAGAGTTAACTTAACGTTTTGCATATTAAATTTAAAACAACACCAAACCCACTAGGTGCTTTTAGACACAGAACAATACGATATTGGATGCATTTACCACTTTTATTTCACTATGCAGAAACATACATTCACCATGTGTTGTGATGCAGCTGACAGTGTAATGGACGCTATCCCTTCAGTGGGTATTATAGCTGGACACTAATGAGTTTTCGGTGGACGTTCTGTACAGGTTAAGGCTTGACTCTGAACTAGATAGTAAATGCTGACCAGATTCTCAAATAGATTTTTTTTTCCTTTTTTTTTTTCTTTTTTTTTTTTCCTCTGAGAACAAAAGGGAAATCAATAGAAAACCATCACGGTTATTTCAGATTAA
Source organism: Zapornia atra (assembly GCA_013400835.1). Taxonomy (NCBI): domain Eukaryota; kingdom Metazoa; phylum Chordata; class Aves; order Gruiformes; family Rallidae; genus Zapornia; species Zapornia atra. The sequence goes on from VZTU01012160.1 coordinate 26,577, forward strand.
TAATTTTCTAATGTTGCAAACTAAGTAAAATACAGATTTATTTTTTTTCTCTTCTCCTCCAAAATAACTACATATAATTTACAAGGTTAGGATCTGTGAAGGGTGACTGGAAGCCGACTCTGAACAATGTTGACAAAAATCATTAAAGTTAATATACTAAAATCATTACTACCTCATAAGGTATTCAGTCAGGTATACAAAGCACACTTTGTAAGCATTTAAATATTTCTGATGAGAGTAAAGATTCGGTCGTCATTTATCGGGCAGTAATAAAACCAGATGAAACAAACTTAAGATTCAAGTTGTTTACTGAATAAACTGTGTTATTGGCACATCTAATGTGTGGTAAAACATTACACACAGTACCTATACAGCTTCTAGCGTTTGGGGGAGTAATCTTCATTTACAGTATCTGTAAACAAAAGGCTTGCCACCTAACAAATTTTAATTTGTTTAGACTTTCAGAAACTGTGAAAGGCATGAACTGTTTATGTGTTACATGAGATCACTGTTTATATTGTTGATGAACGTGCAGGTATAGCGGAAAACTTAGACATTTTAAGAAAATTAAAAATGCTGCTTTTCTGTAATTTTTATCGTTGCTTCATGCAATATTGTTTAACTGCTGCTGATTCGGATTGCTTTCTATGGGAAGGTGTCTCTGCCAGTTTCTTTATTAACGGTCAAGATCAATTCTTCTGTACTGAGTTTTTTCCATAGACAGGTACAAGTCAGTCAGGGTGGAACTGAGACTCCGTATAGGCTCTCGTACTCCTATCCGTGTGCATGTCTGGATTCATATGCAACCTAGGTTATTCCTGTGGGAAACAGAACTGAGTTAGCTGTTTGAAGCAACTGCTCTCTTGCAAAAGGCATTTCATCAAGCTGTTCCTCGTGTAACAGAAGCTATTTGTAAACGACATCATCCCAGTACAAGCAACTTGGCCCACATCCAAAGTCCACTGACGCCAACGGGAAGAATTAATGACATCAACAGACTTTTAAGCAGCCACACTGCATCGTCTCTGAAACAATTAAGCATAGTACTAGGTGAATCACAGCTACTCACTCCTCAGTGACTGGTTCCATCTTCCAAATAAATGACAGATTCTGAAATTCGGGGGTTTTTTTGGGTTTGTTTTTTTTTTTTTTAGGGTCTGCATATCCAACCTCAGGAGAGCAGAGCAGCTTACAAAGGTGCTGCGCATCGTGCTCTCTCACACAAAGCGCTAGGGAATACATAGGGAGTTTAAAGAATAAAATGCTGCTATCAACTTAAACCAATCAGACAAGCAGCTTCTTTCCCCCCTTCTGCATAGAGCATTCAAAGTAGCTTGTGCAATGGTGCTGGCATTAATGGCTTTTGCGTAGCGGGTTAGTATGCATGACGTGTTCTCTGCACATAAGATAGATACAGTAACATTAAGGCTTTTGATGAGCCAGCCACGATTGGAGAGCATGCCTTCACTGGAGTAAAGCTCAACACAAGAAAAGCTGCATTATCATCTCATCCTGATAAACAATGCTGCTTTAAAACACGAAATGTTCCTTCAAATCCAGGAAAGCCAAGGCACCCAAATACTGACACACTAATTCACAGGGTTCCAGAGGGAAAAAAAAATCCAAAGCAAGTTGGACCACGTTTCTCTCTGCGAGTTAGGGATTGAAGCTTGACTTGTAACACATCTGCACGGGACACTTCAAAAGCAGCTGTTGTTTTTTCCCTTAGCATTTTTTTTTAAAAAATGCGTATCTTTAAGAACAAATTGGTTTTGTTCTTAAAGGACATAAAAGCAGACAACAGGATTTTTATTTATTATTTTACTTTAAAATTAGAAAATCAGACTATATCAAAGCATGGACAATGAGGACTTTCCAGAGAGCCAACAAAAGCAAATGAGCAGTTTCTCTTTCTCCAGCTGGCACCATGAAGTGGAAGACAGACATTCGGAGCTGAATGCGGTTACACTGGAATACCAGAACTGATAACCTGCTCAAGTTGCTCAAATGCAACTTGCAAATGCCAGTGAGAGAAAGCAAAGAGTTAGAGGTGAATTATGGTAGGAAAACAACCTTTGCAACATGCCAGCCCAGTAAATGCCTAGGAAAATCATCTAGTCCTCTTACCTGGGGTCAATCCTCTCCATCTTCTGGTGTGATTTCTGTCTCTTTATGTACCACTACTTTGGTCACTGACATGTCAGGGTGCTGCTCTTTGGCTTCTTTAATTGCCTGAGCCAGCGCCTATCCCAAGGAAACCACAGAAGGGCAAAAACAAAAAGGAGGTGGAACATGCATGATCAGTAGCAAGGTGGAGAGATTCATGATATTACACAATTTACAAATGACGAAAATGATTAAAATATGAACTATACCATCACTGATAAACTACCAGTCCAGCTTAATTTAAGGCATGCCAGTATGAGAACTATCTTTTAAGGCAGTGCTTAGAAATCTTCTCTTTGGCAGTCTTCAGGGTCACCTTTAGCAGTTTATAGATTTTTTTACCTGATCATGATCAATATCTGCGTCTCCTGTGATGACTATTCGCTTTTCAATTCTTGTCTCTGAGATGCCTCCTTTCACAGTCTAGATGGGAGGGACAGATGAACATCAATAACTTACGTTGGAGTGCTGCCACTCATCCAGAAAATGATCAGTGCAGGAACTGAACTATCTTATACTGTTACACACAGAGGGGACAACCCTGAACGGCAACCAGAGTAGCTCAGAAGTTGGCCTGCTCTGAGTAGACCAATGGCCTACAGAGCTCCTTCCAACACAGGTAATTTCAGGATTCTGGCCAATCTACACACTTGTCAGGAGAGATGTCTGCATGTCAGAAATGGTAGGTATTCATGGTGAATTCACCCCATGAAGAACAGAATGTCCATACGGACGGTTCATGTTAAGACCCAGGCAAGTCCAACTGCAGGCTGCAGAAGGACTGGCACGGCCTTTGCACAGCTCATCTACTGAAGGGTGCATTTCAGCACAGAGTAACGAAATCCTGTCCTCAGTGAGTGTTGGTAGGAGAGCTGACACGGCCCCAAGAGGGTTTCTGCTTAGGGAGGAACCCTTATGTGTTGGAACTTGGAGACCCAACATAATTTGCCTGTGGAGCCATGAGCTTTCAGTCTGGCTGAGGGCAGGTTCCTCAGGGTACCAGCCAGCAACGCAAAGGTGGAGTCTGAGCTTGCTGTCATGACTACATGATACAGACTTACTATGTGCTTTCAATACTGTGCAGGGATAATAACTCAGGGCTCAAAGGCAGTACAGTCATCAAAATGGAGTTTTATGCTCAGGAAAATTGTTCCTTCCTTCCTGGCTACCATGTGATGTCAGCATGGCTACACTGGCTTCTAAGCTGGTATTTGCAGTTAACTGAAATGTCTGTGCAGCAAGGTTTTGTGCTTGCACAGATATACCCTAAGGGTTTATGACTCTCAGAACTCTTGTCAAGTTCTTGAAAGATGCTTTAATGAAGCCAGTATAGCCAAAGACAGGTGAGTGATGACAGGTCCCCCACATAGACAGAATTTTCTGCAGAGAGGATAAGCATGTGTCCACGTTTAAAACAAGTAACAGAATTAAAGGTAACATTCACCCTTGTGGGGAGTAAAAAAACCAAAGCTCCCTGTTTTCTGAGGACTCACTTTGGTGATATGTGTAGTGGTTGTAGTGCTGGTGGTTTCAGATGTGATAGTCTGTGCACTCATCAATACGCCTGGTTCTGAGTCAGCACTGCAATCCACCTAGGGAACCAGAAGAGAAAACCAGTCACCAAAACCGTGTTCCTGAGTACAGGGAGGCAAGAACTGGACTGGCTGAAACTTCCTATTTCTACAAGTCTTCATAAAGCGAGTATCCAACAGTAGGGAAATAACTGCTATTAGGGTGGTTATGTGCCAGTATTTCCCTCTGCATCTGGAGACTCCGTTTGCTTCCAGAAGGACAGATGAGAAGCTGGGGCTTTGAAATCTGTAGTTTCATCAAAGTTCTCAAAAGGCCCTACACTGGGACATGAGAGTCACCCTCAGATAAGCTATTCTTAATGTCAGGACATGGGGGATGGATTGAAGCTAAAGGAGGGGAGATTTAGATTAGATATGAGGGGGAAGTTTTTTACAGAGAGAGCGGTGAGATGCTGGAACAGGCTGCCCAGAGAGGTGATGGATTACCCATCGCTGGAGGTGTTCAAGGCCAGGTTGGATGGGGCCCTAGGCCACCTTGTGTAGATCCAGGCCTGGAGGTTGGTGACCCTGCCTGTGGCAGGGGGGTTGGAACTCTATGATCCTTGGGGTCCCTTCCGACCCAGACCATTCTATGATTCTAATGTACACCCTCCTCGTGCCAATTTAATACTTCAACAACTTAACACACTTAAAAGTTTGGTGAAGAAACATGGGTTCCTTAAGGGCATGTGAAATCAGACCCTGTTTTTTTGCAAAATCTCTTACCTGAGAAGACTCATACGTAATGGTTTTTGTTTCTGTGTGGACTACTGGCACTTCCTTTGTTGAAATTTCAAGGTTTTCCCCACCAGCAGAAACACTACTGAAACTGATAGTCTCAGTCTTCACAACTGGTGACTGTGTGGACAAGAACCGAATTGGAACATTTAGCAAAGCTTATGGGTTTCTCAGAGCATTTTTTTTTTCTAGGGAAAAGGAGAGGGAAGAACTAAAAAGTGCTCTGCGTTTAACAAAAAAGAGAAAAAAAAGAAAAGAAGAGAAAATTCTCTTCATTACAGTGGTACATACACATCTATAATGCTGCCAATACTTAGCACCATCCTGGATTTTAGGAAAAGAAACCCGAAAAGATCTCAACACTACAAGAGGTAATGGGCAGAATCACAGGAGGTTCCCTCTGAACATCAGGAGACATTTTTTCACCATGAGGGTGACTGAGCACTGGCACAGGTTGCCCAGGAAGGTTGTGGAGTCTCCATTCTTGGAGATACTCAACTGCTGTCTGGACAAGATCCTGGGCAACTGGCTCTGGCTGGCCCTGCTTGAGCAGGGTAGTCGGAGAAGATGACCTCCAGACATCTCTTCTAGCCTCAACTATGCTGTGATTCTACGTTTTCATAAAATGTCAAGAGAAAGAATCTGGTTCGAGCTTAATCTTCCCTTCAGCCCTCAGAAAAAAAGAACAAGTGGGGGGTTTTTAACCTCTCTGCAAAATGGTTCTTAAAATTCTGCTAGTGAGGCTACGATAAGGGACAAACATATTTTCTATCTTTGAGGATGCATGAACATATTGCCAATCTTGATGGACTTTCCAAAAAAGAAAAAAAAGAGAGAATGACAGCCCAATTCTTCTTACCCACCACATAAAATGCCACCAAACTAGGTATTTCTCTGTAGCATGAAAAGCGCTTTTAGGTAAAACATGCCGTGCATTTTGCCAGGGATGGAAACTAGCAACAAGCCTTGCAGGTGCCGTGCAAGGAGGAAGTAAGAGGAGAAACAAAACTGCCTGCTGTAAAGATGCAACCTTACAAACTTGGTACACTTCCCTTTCCATGACAGGAATTAACTTAGTCCTACATTCACAACTGAGCACAGACAGGTCCGAAATAGTAACGAGTTACCTCAAAATGAGATTTTCTTTCCAAAGACTCTGACAGGTGGACTGTTGTACTGTGTTCCTCTGCTTGCTCACATGAGGCAGCAGCAGTGGCAACTCCTTGTTTGGTGAGGGCTTTCCCAGCCTCTTCCCTTTTTTCCTCCTTCGTCCCCTCAGTCCCAGCAGAACCCTCCTTCCCTTTCGTGCCAGCAGCCACCGTCTGGGCATCCAGTGCAAGTCCAGCCACTTTGGCAGGATCCCCGCTCGCATGTGCATCCATCCCGTGTCTCTCCTCGATAACTACAGTCTCCTGTACAACCTTCTTCACTGTTTCCTGATGTGGCTGAACCGCTTGCTTCATTTCACTGGAAGTTATCTCCTGAGATGTCGTCGTGTCTATTCTCTGCAAGGAATTAGGGGGGGGAAACAAGGCCACAGAACCTCAGCGTCAGAAGCAGGCACCACTACTTGCAATCCCTCCTCAGATTAATGTACTGCAAACGTAAATCCAAAAACGGGTATTAGATTTTGCCAGTTTATTTCTCTCACGTTGCATGGGGCTTTTGCTTTCAGGACATTATCAGAACAGGAGAAGTGAAAAACAAAGCAAGAATCCCATTTTTTTTTAAAAGAGAAGTGTCAGCGCTTTTCACATCGATATTTTTACGTGAGTTTTATAAAGGCAAAATACAGCACCCTGCAAAGTGAACAAAAGAAAGCGAAATGAGAGAAAACCATGAGGCTTCGTTTGGGTTTTGTGGGTTGGGTTTTTTTTTTCCCCTTTTCGATGAAGTGCCAAGCGTGGTCTTATTGTAAGAAAAGAAAAGGCACAGAGAAACATGCATCAGTTCTACAGGTGCCGAGTAGGGAAACGAAAGCAAAACGGGATGTAATTGGCATGCGGTTATCAGGCTGATGGAGGGAATCAAACAGCCACCTGCGCCCAGCTATGTGACGTAGAGGTGACCCCTCCTATGAACTCGGTTGGTTTCCTGGCGGACTCTATTAAACTGAAGATATCGGAACCGTCCAAGGTTTTTTCGCTGGAGGACTGTTTAGTCTAAACAGACAAAGAAATGCAGAGTCATACACAGAAGAAAGGCCAGGCCCACACGCACAGACATATTAATTGCCAAAACTGGAGGCAGAGATGGAGGAAAGGGAGAGAAGGTTGCGGGGGGTGGAGGGGAGGAGGGCGGGCACGGAGAGGTTGGAAACAGGGAAAGAATGGGAAAATAAACCAGAGCAAATTCATAAAGGCTGTAGTAAGCAACAGTTAGGAAGCATAGTTGTTAGCGCTGGCATTTTGCTGGTTCGAGCAAACCTTTTTTTATTTCCTCTTATGAACAAGCTGCAGCAGCAGTACTGTGTGTCAGTAACACGGATCTTTAAACAAACTGGAGAGGCTGGAAGCCTTATGTAACGCCCGCTTCAGACTGTGGGACGGACTCAAAGTATGAAGGGGGGGGAGGAAAAAATAAAAATAAACCAGGTTGGCTGCTGTCAACATAAAGCCAGGCAGCAAGAGAACCGAAAGGTAGGGCGGCGTGAGGGGATCGCCTAAAAGAAGTCATGCTTTAATCTTTTAAACCGTGGCACAAAGTCGAAGCCTCTTGTTACCACTACTTGTGATGCAGACGACTCGGTAACATAGTGAGCAGTAGCAATGGTAAATGGCTGTTCTCTGGAATATCTCCACTCAGACAGGCTCTTATCTCTCCGGGCAAACGCCCCTGCTTTTACAGCTTCACTGCCAAGGTGTTTCTCTGCCTTGCCAAGCTGCAAGCTTCCCAGTGTACCATGTAACTGCAAATCCTGGTCCATCTTTAGTGTCTTTTTCAAACTCTCTTCTTCGGGACTTTGCAATTGAGATTCTGCTTCTTTTATAGGTGTCAGAGAGTCGGAGAGCTTTCTTTTCATGCTCTGCATGTCGGATCCCCGCCTGGCTTTCTCATCAGTGACAGGCTCAAGGATTTCATACTCGGCCACTACCGGAATGACTTTCACAGATTCTTGCACTTCCCTTGCCATTTTTTGCAAGGCTTCTACTGAAGGTTGTACTGCTTTCTCGCCCTCTTTAGCTTTACTTGTCATGGTTACAATTTTCCCAGATACAGTATCATAGGACTTTCCTAGAGTGAACATTTTCTGCTTATTCTCCTCTTTGGATTGTATTTCACTTTCCAAGTCCTCAAAGCTCTGTGTTAGAACAGTACTGGATTTTAATATCTCAGGTGGAAAGGCAGTTTTACTGCTCACAGTCACTACTTTGTATGCCACATTTCGGTTTTTTTCGAATTCACCATCAACTACCTCAGAAGGTATTTTGTCTATAATAACCCAATCCTCAGTGCCCTATATTTGAGATATAAAAGCTAAATTAGAATGGCTGAAGGTTTTTCTGTACTTCAGGAGCACTAAAACATCAAGACTTTTAAGAAATCAACGCTGCCTCTTCTGAAAGCATGTAACAACTTGTACCATCATACCTCTTAGAGTGGTTATCGAACAAGACACAACAGAATCACCTTAGGCAAAGTTTGATTTCTTTGCATATTCCCTCCCCTTTAGAGGCCCTTAGAATGTGGACACAGGAAGTTACTCTTGCCACACCACCTCTGTGTTAATTTTGAATAGGAGCAGCATTTCAGCGCACCATTTGAAACAATGATTGGAATAATCCTGAGGTTAAAAATCATGTATATCACAATGATTCCTAATGCTAGCAGTCAAAAGCTAATTATAAAAACAGGGCAAAAGGGCTCTTTCAGCTGTTCCCCCGTTGCCGCTGACACCGCGTTGATGAGGTTTCAGCGCAGTACGTACTGGCACATGGCTGCATTTCCTCATTTCCATTACAGTAACATCAACCCCCTTCAGGGACTGTTTAAACTCAGCCATACAACGCAGTATATGCCACAGTACTAAAGATTCTGGATGGGACCTAGTGCAGCATCTTTTTTCCCCTCCTTACAGCAAACACATGATGTGATTGTTTTCGCTACGGAATCAGCATCTGGTTATTTGTCTTTAAGACAGCACCTTCTGTATTTAACCTAAGCAAGTGCAGTAGTTTTAAAATCAAATGAATTAAAAGTAACCTCTAGGGATGATGGGATACTTTTCTGGATAATGATTTGATGAGAAGTAACCAAAGTGCCAGCGGACTCTCCTTCCTGCAGCTTCTTCTCTATCACACTTGGCTAATAGAAAAACCAATAAGAATACAAAGTTCACCATCACTCAGCATTATCTAAATTCACTTGACAGTATAAAGGAAATTAGTTCTAATGACAGAAGTGCCCCATTCACTGTAACGTTCTCTGTGAGGCTTATGCTGGAAATGCATGCACAACTGCAAACAGCATCCACAAACAGCACCGTGCAAGTAGATTTCTAACTAGCAGAGAAATCAGTCTCTATTAGGAAAGCCATAATATCTGGAGGGGGACTCCTTCCTCAGAATTTGGGCCCCAGATTACATCTCTTGCTAGAACTTGGGAAATAATAATTTAAAAAAAAAAGTTGGGGCCTCAAAAGGAAAAAAAAGTAAAAAAAAAAAGATCACCAGCCTATCTGATTGAATTTCAAGAAAGTATTATTTGTTTTACCTGCATTTCAAGGAATGTTGTACCTCCCTTCTGCAAAATTATGAGTTTTTCTGATTTTTCTCTTTCTTCTTTGGTCTAATGTCAGGGGAATAAACGGTTTTAGTAAATGGAGGGAATAAAGTCCACTATACAACAGCTCATCTTATTTCTCTACTCACCAAATTATTAATTGCATGGTAAATTAGGAAACAGAATTACACAGAATTTTACAGCAAAGAGGTTTCCAATAATAAGTGTTGCTCTGTGATGAATGCAAACTGCACACCAGCGTATCCTTTGCATAGCAGGAAAAACAGCAAACTAACACTGGGTGTGGAGGCACTATGCTCATTTCATCTTCTATTATTCATTTAACTGCATCCGCTGCCAACTTCTATGGCTTCCACCAACAGCCTGGAGCAGGCACCTCCACCTTCACCCTGGGCTCGGCTCTTTCTGGAGTTTGCAGCCTCCCCTGTTGAAGGGGGTGGCAGGCATTCCCTATAAGGATTTTGGCTCTCCTTTTCTCCTTACAGGTATGAGAGGTCTCAGAATCTTGGCCCCAAGCAGGAAAGTAACCGCTGCTGTGCTGTCCTCTACAGCGTGACATTAAAACCCTCCTGTATCCCACCTGGGCCTCCCCAATGCTGGTTAAGCTGAATTTCCTAAGGTACCCTTCCCAGCATGCTACTGTAAATACATGTATTCCACATACTCAACAAGAAAGGTACGTGTTTAATGACACAAAACTTCTACAAACTTGAGAGAGAGAGAAAAAAAGAAAGAAACAGCTCATATGCCTGCCTGCAGTGAGATGCATAACTCCTCTATTTCTTAAGCGCCGGTTTAATCCAACCCAGGTCAGACTAATCATCATCAAGGAGTCTGTTAATGAGATAGCTGCAGAACATGAACTCTGTCTGGCCACCCCTGTGGTTGGCACTTAAAACTTCTTATTTTTCATAACTAAAAGTGTTGCCCTTATTATCATGCAAAAGCAGTGGGTGACTAGACAGGCCCCAAGTCAGACAGACCGACCACACCCAGGTGCCACACGCTCAGAGCATGCGGTTTGAAAGGGCGTCTCTCTCCTTCTGTTCTTGTTTTATGACAGAGCTACAGGTGACAGCACTGAAAATACTTCTAAAGCGGATATGTGAAGTTAAACCTTTAACTTCTTTGACTAGGAGAAACCACTGCATGACCTAGTTCTGGGTGCTCTCTATTCTGACTACCTCCACATTTCTTAGTGGACATGGAAGTGCTGATTTTGACCTACATATGACTTCATTTCTTCCCTAACGAATTCTTTTCTCAGCAGGACGTGTGCCACTCCACTAGGCTGAGCCAAAAGGGATGGTCAGGTGTTACCTGCAGCAACAGGGCTCCTCTAGTGCCAGAAGACACCTCAGAGTTAGGCTCTGAAAGCGCAAACCCACTTGCATTTTTCCACAGGAACACCTTCATTTGGGTGAGATGCTGCGGAACCACTGCACTTAGGTGCACGTAAGATACAGTCACTGGCCAATGCTTTTGAGCAAGTTGTTTTCTTCCAGTAAGGGAAGAGGTACCAGCTATGTAAGGGTATCTCTTGCCCTTTTACTTTCCAAAGGGAAGGTTAAATTCAGATGTGTTTCCTCAGGGTGATGCCTACATAACTGCGTAATGCTTTGCTACCGCTTGTGTGTTTTAATAAAAAAATTGTTATAAAGTTTTTAATGTAATAAAGACATGAAATTAAGTGTGTGTGTGTGTGTGTGTGTGTATAAATTTGCTTCCGATTCAGGCTCAGCTAGACAACCACTCCCTTTTCAACACTTCCTTACACCTTTTTTATGTCAAATGCCTGTAGTTTATCACACTATTTTAAGAAAGAAAACCTGTATTTTCAGCTACAACCAAACATGGCTATAGGATCAATCACAATTCCTGAACAAGACAGTAGAACTGACTGTAAGAGTCCTCAGGGCCTCTCCAAAAGGTAAGCTTTGGGCACCGAATCTGCTTTTTATTTTAGGCATTTTAACCCAATTTAGGTATAACGTGGAGGAGCTGGGGCCTTTCTCTTGGCAATATCCCTTTTCCCTAAGAAGGGAAGTTGTGCTACCTGCGTGGCTCCAGCGATTCCCCTCCCTAGAGAGCTGTGGGTCTGCAATGCCAATCTCTAAGGTGGGAAAGCAGAAGACCCATCTGAGTTATACTTTCTGGCTAATTTTTGCTGACTTCCTTACAACATTACATCAGTGCTGGGGAGGGGGGGACACGACAACACAGAAGCAAATTTTATGACCATTTATTGGTCTGCAATGCTAAGAACAAGTGGTAACTGTAAAGAGGTTCCTGTGAGACAGAAACCAAATACTCATCCACTGTCGAATAAAAGATTAATCTTCCTGCAGACCACACAAGCGTATTTCTTTTTGCTCTGCTGGATTTATACCAAGATTCTCTGCTTTTTTTGAAGATCTTAGTATTTCAAGGCAACACAAGTGTTATGCTGTTACCTCTACATCTCACTATTTACCCACGAACTAAATAAAAGGCAGCTTTTTAATGGACAGATTTCTGGCAAAAAAACTTCAAGGCTGCACAGTGAGCAAGATTTTTCTCAGGTGTGCCCAGTGCATGAAGACGCACACACTCAGCAATCTGCGTTGGGACTTTGACAGAACAGTACTCAGCAGACTGCAGCAGTTATCAGCTCCCTTATGGAACTGACCAAGCAGGTCTAATTATCATCACTATTTCTTCCCTGCCTTCGAAGAGAGAGAGTGTTCTGCCCTTTGCTCTGTATTTTCTTCTCAAGCTTTGTACCCCTGTCTGTCCTCCTACACCGGCTGCTCCCAACCAGTCACCACTACTTAAATTCTCTCTCCATCACTTTCGTGGTTTCTTTCACGCACGGCTGGGCTTCCTCAAGCTCACCGAACCTGTGAAGGAAGCCTGTGTTTTGCACTCTTAGAGAGACCCAATTCTGCCATGCGGCTTACAGTGAATTTCATATTCTAACTATATATAGTTGGATATATTCTAACTATGTACATATATATGTGTATGAGGTATTTTCTCTTCCTTGCATGTTTGCTGGTAGAGCCCGAGCCCTGAGAAAAAGGGAGCACCTGCAAGCGGGGGATGGCCTCTAGCTACCCCTTCTAAATCTCCTGAGAGCTATTATAAATAAAAAGGAATAGACAAATACATAATGGAAGCCTTTGAGCTCACGCTGACCTCTTCAGGCACTAGCGGTTCAATCATAGGAGCTTCCTCCTGCCTTGCGGCAAGCCGAACGGGAGATGTGGAAAGCCTCTTCTCCCACTCGTTAGACACAGCCGTTTCTGTGGAGGTTTCCAAGAAGGTGCGTTTCAGCTCGCTTATATTGGTCTGATGTTTCATCAGATCTTCTTGGGTTTTGTCTAGGTCCTGGGCAGTTTTAAAAGAACAGAGCAGTTTGTAATACATCCTCAGCCAACCAGATTTTAGAGCCATAACACACAACTTGGGTTAGTAAAGAGGGAAGTAACATCTCAGGGAGCTGGGGAGCACAGCACTAACACAAGACTCTGTGAAAATGTGGCATTTTGAAAGATAACAGCATAGCATATCTCGTACAAGTGAGTATAAGTATACTCTTAATACAGCTTCACTGCACCACTATAATTTACACCTGATAGAGAGGCTTCTTAACAAACATCCATATGCGCGTGGACGCACACACACATACGCACACGCATATATATATATTTATAGCACAAGTTAGAGGAGTCATCGTAATCTGAGAAAAAAAAAATCCATTGAATTTATTAGCAGGTGGGAATACACAGTTCATGCATCATAGTGCAGATCCACAGTTTGTCACTAAAACTAACACACATGTACGTACATGCACTGGTATATACCAATACCAACCTCTAACATAAGATTACTATGTTTGACATACACATTTTCACCCTGTATTCGCTTAATCAGACTATTCTGAAAGAAGTGAAAAAGAAAGGGAAAGGTAAGGGACACAGTATTGAAAGGATACAAAATGCTGTTTCTACACATTTCTTCACAGAGAACCAACAATAGCATGCTGAGAGAGGTGAACACCTCCAATTTGAGCAACACCTGGGCCTTTTGTTTCTGTACCTGTGCCTTTAGATCTCCGTCCTCCTCTTGATCCGACTGCCAGCATGAGAAAGATTGGAAAACAACACTTTACCTGCCGGTATGAGTGAAGGCTTTACAAACATTGCAGAGAGGAACACGCTGGGTTAAGGTCCCATTTTCTCTATGTTAAGGGCTTAAGGAGAGCGAGTAGACCCCACCGGTTGACTTTGGACGGTTCTCCTAACTCAGAGCAAGCTTCTGCTCTTCAAACTTGTTTTGTGAACAAGGAAACAGTCAACATTTCCCTTCTATAAATATCACTGGTGCGCTTCATGTTCACACATCTCCACTTAGGGAGAGGCAACTGGGCCTCCTCACTGAGACTGTGGCTGGTTTAGGACCAAACTGCAACAGCAAGTTCTTTGGAAGTCTGTAATCCCAGAGTATAAACATCTCCTGGGCCACAGGCAAAGCTTTGTACTAACTCACCAGGGGTAAACAACCTGCAACACTTCCCATTTTATTTGCTAAAAATGCTATTTCCCTAACTTCGGTCCCTTTCTGTATCTATACCATCATATTTCATGCTCAGTCTGTATATATTCTTTCAGGCTCTGTCTGCAGTGGTGGTCTTCTGCACTCACACTCATTTCAGCTCAAATTGACTCCAGCTCCTGTTTTCAAAAGCAATGGCAGCACGGACTGCCAAAGCAGCCCCTATTCTGAGGGCTGAATCCTCAGGTTGTGAGGAAATCCCACTTTTAGCAAACTGGGTATCCGTAAGGGAAACCGAAGGTCACGTTATCTTCTCCCCTAAAGTGAAGATGGCTAGGGAGATTGCTGTGCACTTCTGATGAATAAACTGAACATTTTAAACGTCATGGTTTTAGGATCGTGTTGTAGTGTTTTACTTTCTACATGGCTCAAGGCCTGCAGCACTAAGGGGCAAGAGGCACTTCAGAGCACTCTGTGCTTGACAGACTTAATGTTGTTGCTCCATTTTGATTCTTTTAATGCTCATGCCACTATTTTATCATTAATTTTTCATACAGTCCCAATTAGCCAAACGACCCATGGGAAAATCTTTATCTGTCGACTGCTTGATAACTCAGCTCAAATCTATTCTACTTACAGCTGAGCCGAATTGCCCCGACACGTCATACACAGGATTCTTCCACAATGATAATTTTAACGGTCTGAAATATTAATGAGATCCTACCGAAAACCTTCAGTAGTGTTCGGGGGTAAGACTCTGCCTTCTACCAGATGTCAGACCAAATTCAGCTCATGTTTGCAGCTGCAGCTGTATTAATTATGAAAGCATTATCTGCACTTCACTGAAGTCATGGAGCACCAAATTTGTCTGCGCAGCCTGTACACCGAGTTGTGGATGTGAGGCTGCTCAGTGCAGAGATAATAACAGTGCCTCCTCCGAAGACAATACCCAGACTACCGGTGTCAATACATGACAGTGACACGTGGAATTACATTAAAGGGAAACCTCAGATGTTTATAACCTGTAAATACCTTCATTCAGAAAATTTGAAAATGGCTTTTTCCCATCTCTCCCCCACCCCCCCCACCCCCCCTCTTTCTCACACAGGCTGCAAGTTCTAAGAGCAAACAAGCAAACCGGACATCCTGGGACACAGCCTGGCCAGCAAGACCATCCCAGGTTGCCACCTCCACCACCCCGCTTAAATGCGCATTTCCAAACCAAACCCCAGAAAGGAGAGGAACCCGTCAGGGAGCCCTGAACACTCAACTCCCCCAAGCAAAGCCCTTGCACCCGCGCGCATGCACACGCGGGCGCAGAGAGGGATCCTCAGCTGCCAGAGGAGACATGCACGGTGGCACTCGGGGTCGGGAAGAGACGAAGCGAAATGCTCTCCCCTTGCCATTAACTGGGTGCCGGTGTGCCGGCAACTGTACAAACCTCGGTGGCAGTGGTCTCACCATCAGCTGCGGTATCCGTCTGCTCACTGTCAGTCTATTTGGTTAGACAAGTAACCGGGTCCCGAGAGGAAGGCAGGAATAAAGAATAAACCCAGCTCATCAGTACACGCAGCTCATACGGGCAACTGTTAAATTCAACATCCCTGCGAACTGCATTAGCATTGCTTTCCAAACCACGCACAAGTCAAAGAAGCAAAATAAAAGTGCTATATTAGTAAACAGAACAGACTCAGAGGAAGACTCGAGGCGTACTGTACACAGTATATGGCTTTACTGGAACAAATTTATA
Source organism: Zapornia atra (assembly GCA_013400835.1). Taxonomy (NCBI): domain Eukaryota; kingdom Metazoa; phylum Chordata; class Aves; order Gruiformes; family Rallidae; genus Zapornia; species Zapornia atra. Next base: position 42,081 of record VZTU01012160.1, read on the forward strand.
AGCCAAACAAAACATTACTGGAAAAGTATTATTAGAAGAGCAAATTTCTTTCCTTAAGAAAGCCAGGTGGCTTAAAAAAAACTGGAGAAAAATAAAAAAAGAGGTGCTAATATTTTCTAAACAAACTTTTTCTCCCATAATTTTTTTTAAAAGAAAATGATTCATAATTTTTTTTTCTTCTAGCCAATAGAGATTAATAGAGTCTTTGATTTTTTCTCTGGAGAGGGAAAAATAAAAAAGGAAAAAGGCTACTTGAACAGTCACCTGACTTTCAGCCCCTCATTTGTACAGAAGTTGTTCTTGTCTCCACATTTATATACCATGAGGCTGTCTGCATTACCAAGGAGTTCAAATAACCATACCCCCAGCCCATCTACTGTCTGTCTGCAGAGTAATGAATGGTAAGGCTCAGATCCCGCTCGGTTCCAATAAAGAGTAGTTGATGTTGTTAACAACAGTAAAAAGAAGGAAAACTGCCATTAAAAGAATAAAAAAATACTTGTCATTCCATTAAAGGATATGGATGAAAGCAGGAGAAAAATAAAAATAACTCTCCCCCCCCCCCCCCCCCCCCCCCCGAAACACTTACTAGGTATGAGTGATAAAAATGAAACAAAGCACAGCATTGCACAGGCTGATCTATCCCTGCTTTGCTCGACACCGTGAAGAACGTTTTAGAGGTGAATGGAAGTGTCGAGATTGAATAAACAGCTGAGCGTAGCAGGCCACAGGCTGCAAAGAGAGTTCAAACGCCTACTTTTCATGTTATGCAAGCTCATGGAAAAGTAGTAAGCAAAGAAAGTGCTCCCTACTGCCCCAGACTGGCACATCTGAGTTGTCTGAACATCAGTGAAAGCTCTGGTTTTTGATTAATGACCTTCTGTGGTCCTTAGATAATCTAAAGTAACCCAGGCAGGTAATTTAAAGCTAGGACAATACATCTCATCCTCAAATCACATCGCTATGAAACAAGAGGAAAAATGAAGCAACCTACTGGCGGATGGAGTATCAGTCTTAACTTTGAATTTCCTATCTTCTTTTTCTGACAACTGCAGTGTTTCATAAAGCTGCCTTTTGGGTATTTTTTTCATTGCTTTCTCTGCTATCGTTCCTTCCTTGGAATAATTTGTACTGCTTGCATGCCAGGTGGAATAACAAGGGGGCATTCTGGACTGCTAGCTAAGTGCATGAATGCAAGTTACGTGCAACTTTTCAAGCAATAACCACTCACTAGACAGACTGCTTTTATTGTTAAATGTAACTGTAATGCAAAAAAGGTTTGCCTTGATGGTCAAATTGCTTTACTGAAGTGTTAAGAAATTGTTTCTTCGCATCTTTATGACATTATAAGCACCTGAAAAGGTATGGCAATATAAAAAAATGTAATCTATGTATTGTCACTCCTATTTACCAAAAGAAAAAAAAAAAGAGAGAGAAAAAAGAGGAATTCATGAATCTAGGCACTTAGTCAGTAGAAACACTGGCTGTTAATGTACGAGCACAGAAGCTGGGCTGAGAGAGTTGGGCTTGTTCAGCCTGGAGAACAGAAGGCTCCGGGGGGATCTTATAGCGGCCTTCCAGTACCTGATGGGTGTCTATAAGGAAGCATGAGGGCATGTAGCAATAGGACAAGGGGTAATGGTTTTAAACTAGAAAAGGGGAGATTTAGGTTGGGTGTTAGGAAAGAAATCTTCACTATGAGGGTGATAGGTCACTGGAACAGGCTGCGTGGAGAGCTAGTGGAGGCCCCATCCCTGGAGACATTCAAGATCAGGCTGGATGGGGCTCTGAGTGACTTGATCTAGTGAAGATGTCCCTGCTTACTGCAGTGGAGTTGGACTAGATGGCCTCTAAAGGTCCCTTCCAATCTTACACATTCTGTGATTCTGTGAAATCTAAGGGGTGAGACTGTGTCTCTGACTGCACCGGCTGCCTCCAGATGTACTGCTCAAAGGAGAATGGAGCTCAGCAAGGTATGCCGTTGGTTTGCAGACTGGTCACACACTTCTGCATCACTATGTGCAGTTTTTTATGGAGTGGAGGGGGAAAAATGGTTTCTATGTCTATTATCAGCACAGCAATGAAATCTTAAATAAGGCACAAAATCTGCTTTGTTGCAACATACATGTCTGCTAATAAAGCCAATCAACAACCATGGAGTCAAAGTCAGCATTGCTGAGTTACTTGAAATAAAGATCTGGGGTTACTGCAGAGCAGGGAATGGCAAATTAAAGCTCAGCGAGGTGGGTTTCCTCTGGAGTGGAGCAAAAGAAAAGTTGGGCTCAACTCTGATATGGGCAGTAGTGCACTGAATGTTAGGCAGCTGGTGGTGGGGCTTGTGGACGGGCAAGGAATGGAGCAGAAAAGGCAGGCAGCTATCTCCTGAGATGCTGCAGCTGCACCTCCTCTAATTTGAGATCGAAATTGCTGTGATTTGTTTTGCCAATGTAATGCAGACATGCCCAAGTTTAAAACATAGTCACTTTCATGCAATATTTTGAACAAGAAATACCCCCTGGATTAGGCACAAGTCTGTGTTGTCTGCCAGGAAGCACTGCCAGAGTAATCACCCTCATAAAAGAGTGACACTAAAAAGCCTATTTTATGTGGTTTTATGCTCAACACTTCCTAACTTCACTAACAAAAAGAAATGCTCATTTCTGAGAGAGGAACAGAGCACTGTATTACATAAACACTGCCTCGTTATTGCCTCTGGAGCTGGCACTGTATTAACGCTGTTATTGCTATTAGATTAATCCAAGTGCAGAGCTAATGCAAATTGAGACCTAAATGCTATCTCAAAATGAGGACACGAAATGAGACAGCAACATTCTGGATGCCTTTTATCAGAAATTGCACATTATTATTTAGTTGTTAGGCATCACAGAGCCAAAAGCATTGAAAGACAATGTTTTTACAAGATAAATTGACGAGACTTTTGGTTTTCCATAGAAAGGAAATTAAATCCTGTACCAAGTCTTACAAAACCCACAGTAGCAGTTTGCACAAATGTTTAGATGCACAAGCTGGTTCACTGAGGACAACCACTGCAACGGCATCGACAAGTGGCCAAGGCGGCTTTTTACAGACAGCCAAGTGGCCTGCGATTACCTCATCTGGGTCTGCTGGGGAAGGGGGGGTTCATACAAAGCAAAACTGTATTTTTGCATCTGAGGATGAAGGGTGAAAAGGAAAAACAAGGGGAAAATGAACTCATCATTTTATTCTGTCAACTGAGAGTAACTAGGCACCAGCCGAAACTTAGGATGCCAGTTACTCAGTTACTTAAACAAGTGGATTCCTTCCTTGCTTCTGGATATATTACCACATGTCCACAGGTCCCAGAACCTCTGTGGACTCCTCTTCTCCTGCAGTTGGTTTACCTGTTTGTGATATGCTGGGTGGCTCAAGGCATCAGTTTCGGCAGTGCTAACTGAACACTACAAATGGCAAGGTGGCCCACATGGCATGCTCCCCCAACAGCTGTGCAACAGCTGTCCCAGCCTGACCTCTCAATGATACACTGGATTTAAGTCCAGGAAAGCAACCTCATCTGCAGCAGAGATGGGATCAAGGCTGAAAATCCAGATCCAGATTGCGCTGGGACAGAAAGCCTCTTTCTGCTTTATAGCTGACAGGCTCTTGCAAAAAAAGTTGAGTTCACCTGAATTTTGAACATGCTGAAGTTGGTGAGGGTGCCCATTATTCTTGGCTAGCTAGTTATACAAATATAATGTATATGCATATGCATATATATCCATGCATAAGTACTTATGCAGGACATTGTACTTATTACCCAATATTTAGATAACTATTCTAACCCCTAGCATAAACTGATAAGGGGGAGACAAGAAGTCTTGGCCAGTTCAGATATGATATTTGAGAGCTGATCAGCGGCAATTTGTTTAGTGTGAGTCACTTTGTGTATCAGCTGACACAGTTCAAACCAAGCCACTTCCACACAGTGTTGTGCCTAACCCTGGGCCCAAAGCTGCACTCCCAACACGAGAAAAAAAATTATAAAAAGGGAAAAAAAAAAACCCAACCCAACCCCAAACAAACCCCAGCCCCCAAACCAAAAACCCCCAAAACACCCCTTCTAACATATCAGCACAGACAGAAATGAGGCTCTGAAAGTAGGACCACTATTGCAGCAATCTAACACTGGTTAGGACTGAAGCACTGAACACGAAAAAGAGTGTGTTCGATGCCGAGGTACACACCTCTTCCTCTGAACTGTCACTCAGGTCATTGGCAAGTGAGGCACTCAAGGAGGCCGCCTTGGGCTCCAGGTAGCAGAGGCACATAGCCAGAGGAAAGGAGAGAGTGAGGGCGTATGGCACTGAGAAAGAGGCAGAGAGCAGAAAGAAAAAAATGAAGAGGAAGCAAGGCACCAGGGAGGGGGAGCGGATGGGAAGGTAGTGCTGCACACTGGCAGGCAGGAGGTTGGTTTCGGAGAGGTTAGGGAGCGACAGGTAGCCGTCATCATCCAGGAGGGAAGGAAATGACTCTGGAAGTTGCAAGGAGAAGGAAAACAGCGTTCCACCTTTGCGAGCTTTTTGCTTATAGCCAAAAGCCACGTCTTGCTCAGCAGAGCAAACTCGCCCCTTTCTGTCAGGGTCTGGCTCCGACTCGCCGTGCTTTAGAGGGCTCTCTTTGGGCCCCTCACAACCTAAGGACTTTGCTCGAGCGCTCTCCTTGCATCTCCTCCGAAGCTTTGCTGAAGATGCATGGGGGCCAGGCTGTGAGGATGGTGAGGGATGGTGGGAGTCAGTGCCAAGCAAAGGTGGCTGGTGACAGAGAAAGAGCAGCAAACAAGGCGCAAAAGCAAAAGGACAAAAAGAAAACTGTAATTAGTTAATTTTCTTCCGTGATGATAAATTATATATATATAAAAAATTATTAACAGTATTTCAACACCATAGGTTTCCACTGAGTTAAACGGTGCATGTCCCCATGCTGCACACCACGGGTATTAGTGAGTCAGGGTTACAGCTTACAAAAGGCAACTTCTTGGTTCAGCGTTTCTGTAGTCATCGGCAGCACGGGATTTACATAAAAACCTTCAGGGCCGTGTCTGGGGATTCAGGTGCTGCCGATTTCCACTTACTGTTAAGACTGGCTTCAGATCTTAGGGAGCTTTCACACATGAAGCACACACAGACCAATGAAGTAGTGAGGGAATGTAATAAAAAATTAGGTCCCAAACCTAAATAAAACACATTCTGGTTTGGGGGGGACGTAAATCTGTATGTCAGCTGTTACCAATGGATAAAAACTACTAGCTTGACACCTACCCCAGCAACCCGCTCCTCAGCTTCGCTCCCATCACTTCCTGGGCTGACCTCTGCCAGGCATACCCACAGCCCTGCCCTCACCTCTGCCCACCACGAGCCACAGCAGGCATCTCCAGGGGGGTGGGCCCTCCCAGCCTTGTGCCCTGCTGCCCATCTACGCTGAGCCCCTCTGATTTGTCAGTAGGTGGAAAGAAAGGAATGGATGGTTTTGACTAGGCAGACCTCGTGCTCTCTCACTGGGAATCTGAAGGGGGGCTGACCAGAAAGAGGTCCATGCCCCAGACAGCCACATCTTATCATAATGAAAAAGTGACTCTTTACCTATAGTGATGAGGTAAAAACGTAGCCCTACACTTTTGCTATAAATTTTACCACAATGCAAAGAATACTGACTCCCCACAAGCAGTATTTGTTTTGATAAACTGCTTGTAGGGCTTTCAGCCAGCCTTTAAGGTCATTCATGGACAAGAAATTGGCAGGAGGAAGGAGGTGATTCAGCAGAAGTGGCGACTATCACCTAACATGCTCCCTGCGGGCAGGCACAACTGCTCTTTAGAAGGACAACCACCACTGCCACCAAAATACCCCAGTACAACAGAGCTGCCATGATGCTGATCGATCAGAGGCGTTTTGGCCAAAGTCAATGAGGTGCACTTAGCTGAAGTGGCATGCTGGCTCCATGACCAAACCCTAAGTGCCTGAGCTGCTCTATGCCCCCCACATTTCCCCGAGGAGCTATAAAAGTCATTTCAACCCCACTGCCACTCCCAGCTCCCAAGAGCAAAATGACTTCAAAGCCAGAACAGGATTTGCCTGTAAAAGCTGGTGCCAAATCTGAGGTAACCAACAAGATCCAGGTTTTAGACACAAGCTGCATCAATGCGAGGGACTAAGCCTAATCTTTACCAGGTATATTAATGCTAAGAATGGGATTTAAGCCAAATATTTACAAAGAAGAGCTCCTTCCCTCTTGTTAACATTTTCTTTCTCTCTACTCAGAATAGTTAAAAAACCCATCTACCCGTTCAGGCAATCAGTATTCCTGAATTAAGCAATCAAAACTAAGCCTGACTTCAAATCACTTTGAAGTGTCTTCTTTATGGGCTAAACTCTGAGAGCTCAAGTCAAAATTTAATGCCGCTGGACTCACAAGACTTATGTGAGCTAAATACACAGAGCTTCTCTTTACATTGCCAAGGCAAAAAAGCCAAAGTAAATATATTCTTTGCTAATACAGACTATTCACTTAGTGACATCTTTGCAGTGTTAATATTTAGAGTAACTTCTGGTGCTTAGATAGATACAGGTAAAACAAAGAAAAAATGAGAAGTTGAAAACCTATAGATAAAATTTATATACAATTTAATAGGAATTTGATTTCAAATCTGTCCTGTGTTTCTGAGACCCTATTCTCTTTATGACAAAAGACAAAGCTGCTAGCAGGTCTGGTGGAAAATCTCAGGACCGAGATCTCTAGAGGCTCATAGAACTGAAGCTCTTTTAATGGATGGTTTAAACAGAACCTACCTCTTGAGTGGGGGCTAAAATTCATTTGTGTATGCCTAAGTATCATCAAAATACTCTCCTAAAAATAATCTGGACTATTTCTAGCCATATATAAGGAACAGATGATCTTCAAAATGCAGCTGATCTCTCCATTGACCTAAATTAACAAACACTTGGAACAGAATTAGTTTCCATTGGTTGTTTTCTGCATATTTGATTTGCATCCATGTTTCTCCATGCAGAAACTAAAGGAGTTCCAAGAAGACCCTAGTTAAATTTTTCAGAGAGCATTTTTAACACTACAATTACAGAGCACACTTTCAAAGGAAAATCTTCTCTCATCTGCAAGTGGTTTTGGTACCTTGATGGCAACTCTTTCAGAGGACTTGACCCTTTGGCTATTGTGGCCTTACATGTATAAGGTTAGAAGTTCAGGTTCCAACATTTGCATGTGTAACTGGTTTTTTGCATGTAAAGATATACATCAAGGTTTGTCATGGTAAATGAAGAAGGTAAGTCTTACTTGTTTAGCAAGTGCACTCCATAGTACGCTTTTTGAACTCTATCAATATCTCATATTCTGTTTTCTTCTCTTCAGTGTAAAAGAAACGGAGGACATTTTACACCACATCTTTTCTGATTCTACCTTCTCCAAAACCTTCTCTGTCCCCCGTTTGATTTACCCCTTCCTAACACCTCAGTAGATAAAATACACAGCGATGAGTGTACATGTATGTGGTGGTGGTGGGATTGGAGATGGTGAGGGATGAATCAAATTTAACAACTGAGCAGAGAATCATCATCAAAACCATTTTTCTTCAATGCAAAAACTCAAACAAGGGAAGCATACACTTTTGTAAGCTGGAAAAATAAAATGCTTATAATAGTGTATTAATCCCCAAAAGTTATTAGAGAGGAAAATGCTCAGTGGAATACATCTCAGAAAACAGAGCGTTATGAGAAGTAAATGAGAAAAATACAAGTATTTGGAGCACAAAGCTACACACAAGAATCCAGAACTATTTTGCTGCCTTGTCAGAAAATAAGAAACACTATCCCTGTGCTAAAGTCAAAATATGACTGAAGGCCAAAGGAGAAAAACGTGCACTGCCAGGCTACTTTGTTTGGGTTATTTCCTAAAGAGCTTTATGCCAAAACCACCCCTATGCTGACTGTCGAATGGATTTTGAATAACAAACAGTCTGAGGCAGGAACTAACTGTCACATCGTCATATGAAATGGGAGAGGGCTATATATAAATATTCAATCGAGACACGTATATGTACATACATACCACTGTGTATATTCTAGTGTCTTTTCATGGAGCTAGGCATCACCTCCCTCCTTTCCTCCCTCCCTCCCCAACGATTCTGTGTTTCTCTGAGCACTCTTCAGGCAGGTCAGTTTAATACAAAAACCCTCAAAACTCTACCTTGGTGTCATGGCGTATTGCCGAGACCGGGGTGACTTCCTCTGCTCTTTTCTTTTTGCCCTCTTCATCATCTTTCTCTTCTTCTGCCTTTTTCTCTGGAGTCACAGTGGTTATCAAGTTGGTCTGAGAGATGCCCTTTGTTGTGGCGTACTGGCCAGTACCAACCTCTGCAGCAGACACAGAATCCTTCATGTACATTTCATGGTTTTCATTCACTGATGCTAAAAGCAAATATTTAAAGAGGGAAAGTCTGAAATAGCTTTTGCTGAGAAGCTGCGTAAAATTAAAAAGCTGGGTTAGTAAAACATTTGAGATATCGCTGAAAACACAACTATATCACGTTCCAGGAAACCAGAAGCATGTGCATACATTTAAATAAACTGTTTACTTGAAATAAAGCTTGCGGCTTTTATATGCATAAACATACATTACAGATGTGTATACACACATTACTGTAGCTAATGTGTGCATTACACTGTTGTTGGATGTTAGCAAGCCATTAGAAGTGCTACTGCAGTAAAACATAAAAAAAATCAACGCGTTGCCACAGTTATCAGGCAGGAAACATAAGGAAAAACCAGCTATGACATCAGCTGTGGGGGTGGAAGAGAGTTTTTTTCTTTTGGAAAGCTGGCAGAATACAACAATGCAGATCAACTGCACGTGAAGTAATGTGCTCCATTGCAGGGAACGGCAATATTGATGTAGCACAGGCATAATATCTGGGAAGCAAGAAATGGGATCTTTGTGTTATTGAGTATTATAGCCTGCCAGATAAGTCAGCTCATCATCCTAAAAAACTCTGGGATGTGATGACATTCAATTCAGTGGACCAAACCAGAATATTTTAGGATGCAAGCATTTGATAATTCAGCAAACTTTAACATATATATATAAATGACTTTGAAATAAATAGTAAATTTACAGATAGAATGCAATCAAAACTTGAATATATACCCAGACCCTGCTCTTGACTGTCATGGAACTAATTTCTAATTCACTAGGACTACTCAGATTTATAAAAGTTATTTGCACTGGTAACAAATGACAGGGCTGGGATCACTGTGTAGTCATGATGCATTACATTGACAGCCACCTTTTGCATGACAGTACCAACATTAGGGAAGAAATCCTGAGCATTGATTAATAAAAACCTCTTTGCCCCACTTGCACTTATGCAAATCAACATCATAAAAACCTTGCAGAGTCTATAACAAATGCCGGGCAAAAGCGTTTCAGATATCTTGTCTCTTGGGAATGAGCTCGGGAGGCAGGAGAAAGCAGAGGGAGCAGAGGGAGTCATCTTGTTTAGATGTCACAAACAAAATAATGCAGAGGGATAATTTCTGCTTTGAGACACATGCACAGCAATCAGGTCACCAGTTGCTTGGTAACGAGCAAGAAGCACACCAGAATTAGAAGATTCCAAAATAATTAATGACAAGCAGCACCTTTAGGGGAAGAAAAGGCGGCTTGTCACTGGGACTCTTAAACCAAAGCTTCTCCTCCCCCTCTCCACCATCATCTATACTCATGGCAATTTGATTGTGATGTTCTGTGGGAGAATTCACCTTTTTTTTAAAAAAAACCCCAAAAACCTGTAGCAATTCTGAATTCAGGCTCAGTCTTTTTTTCTACAACAATAAACTACAACCTCTTTTTTTTACTCAACAGCTGATAACAGCAACAACTGAGGCTCTGAATCACACGCTGGTTTAACCTAAGGGAGCAGAAACACTGTGACCTCCACGAACCACGGAGAAAGAGAGAGGGAGGAAGGACATACTATAAGCCTGCATGTGTTACTCTCCATCTCACACCTTCAAAAGTAATGCATGGAAAAGTCCTGTTAGCACTTATCCAACTAAAATGTGAGGTAACTGGAACCAAGTGTTAATAGAAATCATTAATTTATGAATTGTAACATATACTTAAATGAAAAACCTATGTAAGGAAAACCAGCCAAGTTAAACCAAAACACTCGCTCATGCAAACCCTGAGAAAGCACTGAAGCTTGACTTGTTCAGGCAGGCAGGCTCAGATGCCCCCGTCCTTCCCCAAAGTAGGGAAGTGCTTTGCAGGTGTAAGGCCAAGGAGAGGGGAACTGCAAAGAGTGGGCTCCCAGGGACCTCCTCCAGGCAAACACATTGTAAAGGCCACAGCAGTACATTTCACACAGTATTCCTCTGCACCCTCCCCTACCCCTGCAGTGAACTCAGGTATACTCACAGCCTCCACGCTGCCGAAGCTCAAGGAGATGAGGTGACAGGAGGCTTTTATACCTAATCTAAAGCAGTGACCACCTGTGATGATAACTTTTGACAGAGCTGATTAAGAGGACCTTACCCCCATCTAAGCTGCGAGACATAGTGTAACGTTTACTAGAAGACCGCTCAAAATAAGGTGCGGGACGGTCTATGAGGGCGCTGGCTCTTCTTGTCTGGGCCTGCGTCCGGCCGCTGTAGCGAAACTTGGAGCCCAGCGTGAGGAACTTCTTTGGAGGTGCTTCTGGCAGCAGGAGCCTAAAACACACCAATAAGTACACCCGTTACTCCCCCTCCTCCAAAAATCCGCCCACTATTTCTGCAGAAGAACGAAGACTTCCATTGGGCATCACTCTCCATCGTAACCTGTGGCTCACGGCTCTGTGACCAGAAGGCAAGCAGAGGATGGCCTGCATACAGCGTGACAAAACTGCTGAGCTAACGCATTTGGAGAGCTGAGCTAGGCAAGAATCACTCAGTACTTTCCGGCTTGAAAATCAGACCTATAATTTTCTAATTACCCAAGCTAAAAGTAAGGTGCTCCTTGTATCAGGGACTTAAATATGGATATATCTCTAATGCTTCCAATTTAACATGGTGCTGTTGCGCTGAGGACAGGGCCAGAACAGATTTCCAGTGAATGCAGGACAGCATTCATTCACTGGGATGCAGACATTTTTCAGGTTAGAGCCTTCCCACCCTTTGTATTTTGGCTATGGGAGTTTGCTGAAGAAGCCATTCTCCTGCTATATAGTGTTTAATGCTTTAGACATTGATTTTACATTAGAAAAATCAGAAAACGCCCAAAAAAAGGCACACTCAATTTCTTTTTACATCTTTTCCCGCATAGACTGCATTCATATGAACATGCAGACAGCCCAAAACAATAGCTTTAAGAATGGAGTGAAATTCCTTCAATCCTCCCAAATATCTTGAGAGGGGTTTTTAGGCGCTGGATGCTCTTTAGCGCCACTGAGATTCTCAGTCTTTTGGGTTCCCGTTGTTAAGTATCTCCTGGCAGACTTATCTCAGCACAAGCTAATGACAGTTCCACTATTCCAAACTTTTCTCCGGTCTTCTTAGATATCAACACCACAGCTGCAAATTTCCCCAGGTATATTAAAAACACAGCTATGGGTTGTGCATTCTCTGACTGGAGTCTCTGTTTTCATATATACTTAAATAAAAACCTTCCTTTTTTTATATCCCTCAAAACTCTTACCAACATCTCCCAGTAATTCCTATACAAGTTGTTCTCCCTGTGTGCAGCAGTACAGCAGAGTCCTTTGTCTCTTCAATTATAGCGGCTGATAATACCATGGCACAGATAAAGCAAAACAATTAATTGGGACCATATGGTGATTTTAAACATTTGGTATCTGTCTGGAATAGTATGAGTAATTTGGATGAGAACTTTCCCATTTTAAAGTAGCGATAACCTTCCCTCGTCTGCTCAGAGATACCTTGTGATCAAAAAGACAGTTTGATTTGAAGGGTTTTGTCTCTGCTGTGAAAGAATCATTCTTTTCTGTGGCATTTTATGGCACACCTTTAGGAAAAGAAATCCACATACCTGAAAAATGTATGGTGCTCAACACACACTTTCCATAAGCGCTTTGCAGCACGATGATTTGGCAACTTAAACCCAATAGTGCTTTCAAACTGCTCAAACTAGGCAGGAAAAAAGAAAAAGGATGCATTTGATGCTGTGCATCTATTTTTAGACAGTGTACACAGGTTCATCTTCACTTCCTCTATCTGTATCATCTCATCGCAAGGGTGAACGTATATTACCACACATACGCATATTCTACAATCTGCTGTCTGGGAAGGAAGCCGTGAGAGATAATCAAAGGAGACCTCTGAGGATCATTTTTTGGGGGAAACCCAGATAACGAGCAAGAGGTTTTTGATGGTGACAGTGATGTTTTATGCCCTACAGTAGCAAAGAGATCAGTTAAGACTTGGGGGACTTCTGAGAAAAAACATCATTTAAGCGTTTTAACCCTGTTGTTTTAACTTCGCTCATTTAAACAACAGTGGGAAGCCTGATAACAGCCTGGAGGGAACCAACAGTCCCCAGGGACTGATCTGGTCTCACACAGCCTTAGATTAGGGAGATTTACAGTGAAAGAACTAGAGTTAGTAAATCACAGTGTTTTCAGCTAATTTATCTCCTGGGGAGGATGAGGGGAAGACAGGTAATTGAACAAGTAAGCTGGGGATAACAGAGAGACCTCTTCTAGGTTGTGCTGCAGGTTTACATGTTCCAGATGCAAAAGCTGTGCCAGCTACAACTTCTCTAAGGTGTTGATGGCTACATGCAGATATAGCTGGGTAGGTGAAATAGTGTTGCTGTGACCAGGGAAAAGGTAGACAGAAGGGCATTGGTAAGGAAGCCTGGATCCCTATGGGGAGCTCACAGAGGGAAACAAGGCAGGAAACAGCAAAACAAAAAAGATGACGCAAGCGACACATGGGATGATGAATCACATTAACATTGAATGTGACTTGGGAAGAGGCTGCATTGATCATTTTGTGTGAAGAGCTATGACCTGGTCACAGGGTGCTACGTATCAAGACCAGCAGAGCTCAACAGGACTTTGGTGGTGTAGAGCTTGCATGCAGGCATTGGACACATCAGGGGCTAGTTTGTTTGGATTTTTTTTCCAACTGAAGACTGGGAGGTTGGTTACTAAAGCTGTCTGCTGAGAGGCAGGAGACATATACTTGTGGATTTTGGTTTAGGATTCTCAAAAAGGCTCAGGACCTGGGGCCAGTGGGGTACCCTAGCAGACTTCCCAGGTCACTTATGTACTGGAGATATTGGCTTGGGACTCTCAACCACCATGCTGCATTAAGGGGGAAATCCCAGTCCTCATCCAGGTGGCTGCTGTCCTGTCACACAGCTCCACCCTCTAAAATGGACATGGGTTTTTCACCTATCACAGCCTGATTATTGTACCGGCACTTAAAATGGAGACGCTCCTTTGCCACTGATGACATAGAGGCTTTTTCCTTCAGATTTACCACCTGATTTCTGTGTGAGTGTACACACAACCCACGAGGTAAGTGTCTGCGATGCAGCTGGCTGAGCCACGAGAGGGCACTCACTGAACGAGAGATTTCACATCGCCTTCTCCAGAGCCAGAACGTGAACTCCTGTGGGCCTGGGAGGGCTAATGCATGCATGTAGCCACCGACTCTGAATGTACTAGTCTGATACGCGTGTAAAACTGGGTACAGGCTGCCTACGTCTCTTATCGGGAAGGATGAAGAGACACTAATTTAATACAGAACATGGTGGTGGATGATGAACACTCCATGAATAAGCAGTGTGTTACTTGGATGAGCTTTTTACATGCAGATGGCCGTAATTGTTCTTTACATTAGTTCATGGATGTAAACAGAAAAACACCAAAAGTAGCTTTTACCTGTATTTTAAATAAAGTATTTAACTAATCTTTCCCAAGAAAATCAGCACAAATTTAAAAAAATATAAATGGAGAGGAATGTTAAAGGCTTGTAAGACATGACAAATCGACAAATCAAATGAGAACACAGGGTTTTTTCCAAAAAGTTTAATTCACTAAGGAGTGTTGGGACGCCCTTACCTCCCCTGGTCGGATTTTGATGTAGAAGTTGTTCCTCTTGTAGGAAATTTTCAGAACCTTTGGCCAGGCGAATCTATTTATTCTAAGCCTGTCTCGATATATTAAGAGACCACTTGCACAAACCCCTAGCATGATTTCCACTCCTTCCGAATCCTGGAAAAGCAAGCAAGGCACTTGGTTGAACATTTCTCTCCTTACATCCCATAGTACTACCAATTCCTGTATACCACCAGCGTTTCTATCTGAGCTACGTCTTTTTAATGCATCAGCTGTAGTGACCTGGTTTCTGAGCGCTACCCGACTCACTGACTGCATTCATGCAAGTAATAGTAAGGTTGGGCAGGGTGTGAGAAACCCAGTCTTGTGAATGCTTCCTCGTATTTCAGAAAGACTCCAAAAGGAGAGGGGAACTTTTATATGTTATTAAAAGAACATAAGCTGTATAGCAAAATTTTATTAGCATAATAAAAAAAATTATTATTAGCATGAATTCTAGCTTGAAAGCAGGCAGACAAACGTTACTTCTCCATCATTCATCTCTATGACTAAGCCTTGTGAATCAATCCTCAGACAGATTCTTCTTCTGTAGTTTGCCTGTCTTGGTGCTAGGTTGTTTAACACTGGTCTGCCTATGCTCAGTCCTTTGACTTCAAAGTGGGCAGCAGGCAGAAAGCTGGGCATTTGGACCAGAAGGATTTGCAACGGTGCCTGTGCTATAACCCATTCTTGACAGAGAAGATGTAGGTCAGGCACATTAGCACTCTGAAAGATTTGGCCACAAACTTATCAGAATATGCCCATAAACACGTATTTTTTAAGGAAGTAGTATACACTTCTCTTTCCTTTCAAAACCTTCAAACAGACTAAAACGAGTCTTCACTGGTGCTACCACCATGAGCTTGTATTTTCATTTCACTAAGTATTAATACTGCCAGAGAAAATAAGGATCTACCTTAAAGCACAGAGTTCTTTGGTAATTATTTTAAAATAACAGGTTAAAATAACAAAAGTTTGTCAAGATAGACCATGAAGTGGTCGTCCTATGATAACCACGAACCGAATTCCTTGTTCTCCTCTGGTTTTCCCAACAAGCCATCTTTTATATTTTAAGATGAACACAAAGGCAGGCATGGTCAGTGCTAATGGAAAGGCTACGTCACAGCTTGAAATTAAAAAAGAAAAACCAAACTTTTGATATCAGAGACATGACACAGAATTAGTGTCACAAGTCACTTCGGTGTTAGAAAACATACTAATAGAGGGTCTATGTTCCAACAACAATGGTATCAACCCTTAAAGGTAGATTTTCATTTTTTTCCCCCTGAATAAAGCTGTTGGGTGGTATCATTGTCAGGTACTACAGAAGACAGAAATGTAATTTTTTTTTTTCAGTGAATTTCAATTTCACCATTTCCTAAGCAAGGAACAACATCTAAGTACAGCAAATACATCCTGAAAAAGGAAAACTCGTTGCTGGTAATGCCTGAAACGCACGCGTGCTCTGCTACGGCACACAGCTGCAGGTGCAAGGGGCTCCTTCTTTTCATACACTTTCTCAAAAACCTGTTGGGAAACACCTTCTTCCCCCATCACCACCTTTGCAGCAGATCTAAGTTCATTCACAGCTTCTGTTACTAGTCAGTGCCAGGCTCTGCTTTTCAATGGGATGCTACTGGTACAAAACCAACCCTGAATAAAAGGATTTGGCTTTCTTTCAGAAGCAACGTAGCTGCACACAACGGAAAGCCCTTAGCTGTAACATCCAAGGCACGAGACGCTGAGCTGCACATCCCTGCAGCTCTGCATACGAATGGGGAGCTTCATCAAGGCAGTGAGAGCCCAGAGGACAGATCTGCCTATCTGAAGACATTTTTTTAATCGCAGCCTTGTGTTGGATAATTGAGAACTAGCTTTAGCAGCAGCTGGCAAATCCAGCATCTGTTGAGCACCTAAGATACTGGCACAGCCTTAATGAATTGACATTTACATAGAGACATCTGCCACAGGCTGACTTCAAAAAGGCATCCGTGGAGATACTTACGCCCTACCTAGCCCTGATACCATCAGATCTCACTCTAATTACACCTAAATGTTACTTCTCAAGCAGAGGCTTCTTTTCCCACCTTCAACTCAGTTTCCAAGATTACTGTTGGGCTTGTTAACTGACAGATAGACCCAATTCAGCTAGTGCTGCAGCTCTTTTAATTAAGAGCATCGATGCCTTTAGAGATAAATTAGCTTGCCTACCAACTTCTCTTGCTCTGAGTCTTTCCATATGAAAAACGAAAGGGTAAAACTGGATACTAGCATTTTTTAGGGAAAAAAAAAAAAAGGTTATCTCAGGATGCTCTATCTTAAATTCACAGCCTCTCTCCAATATTCTGAAAAAAACCCTTACACTGTACCCCTATGCAATATTAAAATTTTCAGCAATGAGGCCTGTAAGGTATTTAGAACAGGAACTAATTTTGTTGCTGCTTTGTTGATTTCTTTGCACTAGACAAAGGATGTCCAAAAAAAGCTACCCAGTGACACCGGCCAGTACATTTCTGTCTTTGCTCCAAACAAGTCTCAAGATTTTGTGCCTATCTGCAAGGCACAGGGAAGGCAGTGGCGTGCCTCCTAGTACAGTGCTGCCCACTGAGCCATACCCAGATTTTTTCATTTTCAGTGAAGGCAATTAACAGGACACAAAAGGTCGTCTTGAATTCTGTAGCACACATGCACAGCTCCTACGAAATGCTCCAGGGACACGGTTGCAGGCCCCTTCAAGATTCAAGCTGCAAATATATCTCAGTTCTTGAAAGGATCTGCTGCAGCAGAAAAACAGGCTCACAATAATTTGACCTTTACAGAAAATGCAGTGCTCTCTGCAGCTCAGGATTCTTTGTTCAGCATTCGTTTGCCATGGATGCTTGCTAACCTCAAAGATGTTAAAATCTATTAGCCTTACTTTGAAGAGTGAAGGGGAAAAAAAGAAATAAAAAAAGAAAAAAAAAAGTAACTATTTATTTGGAAAAAAACCTACCAAAAACCAGACAACCAACACAAGGCTGGTGGGTGGCTCTCCCAAGCTGCAATAAGAATGACCATGTTTTATTCATAACTGAACCTGCCAATGATTACAGAAACTACTTCATCGAGGGAGAATGTTTCCAGCAGAATTGCTGCCCTTCCAGTCAGCTGCAACGACCACGCTTCGGAAGACAGACAAGCTGCCGTCTCCCCCTAACTATCAATTTGATTAGGGTTTCAGCACGGCTAAATAATTGCTTGGAAGTTCTCTGCAGTGTTAGAAATTATCTGCTTATCTAGTTAAGATACCATAGTTGGCCTTATTAACTGGGAAAATGTAGCTGAATGAAATGACGATCACTCTCTGGACAGCTTCTAATATCCTTCCTCATTACTCTGTCCATTGAGTATTTTCCCAAAGGATTTGGTTGTTTAATACACATGAAAGCTAAGTTCTGTTACAAGATGTATTTATCCTGTCACAGGCTGCCCAGGCAAAGTATTTAAAAGACACATCCCTGGAGATACTTAAAAGACACATAGATGTGTTGCTTGGGGACATGGCTTGGTGGTGGAGTTGCCAGTGCTAGGTTAACAGTTGGACTTTGTGATCATAAAGATCTTTTCCAGCCAACAAGGGTCTATGGTTCTATCCCATGAGACACTTTTCCACATGTTGACAGATGATTTATCCCACAAAATGCCTGCCTCAAACCAAGAAAAAATAAATTGTGGAGTCCATGTAGCTTCAAGTTCTATGCTACAGGAGAGTGACATCCAACTGATGAAAGAATTTGAGTCTATACCTTGGCATGATGGAGGTCTACTCCATACATTGATAGTTTTTTGGCATTCTCCAGGAAATGCATCTCAGCCTCTGCAGGTGTCATTCCCCTGAGGAAAAGCAACCAAATGTAACATCAGTGTTAAGGAAACAGAATCTGAATAAAATCCAGCAGCTGGAAAATGTTTTCGACCTGTCAGAACTACAGCCGTACCAATTAGGTAGCTGGGTACTTGCCAGAACCAAGACTCTGGCACAGACCCTGTTACCTTTCATGCTGCAAAACTCTTCTCCAACTAGAGACACAGAGAGGAGTCTTGTCCGAAAAATGATCTTACTGAATACACTGCAGCAGATTTTAACATTTCCTGATGCACCTGAGGGCAGGCTACAGCCCACAAGCCCACACGTGATGCTCTCTGCCTACCTGTGGCTCTTGTGCAGCTCGATCACTTTATCCTCCAGCTCCTTAGTGTGATTTGGTGCAAAGCGGAATTCGCTGACGTAGTCGCTGCCGTACTCGTCGGGGTCGTAGTCGCCAAGCTCCGACTGCACGGTGTAGGAGCCCAGCAGGGCCAGGGTGACGAACGAGCAAGGCAGCCGACCCGACACGATGTCATCTCTCAGCTGCAAGCAGAGGTAGTACCTGCAACGGAGCACCGAGGCAGCTCAGGAAGTGCTCCTCCACTGCTGCCCCCAAAGGATGGGAAAAAGCCCCAGCTCCTCTACGAATTTGCAGGCAACTCCCCAGCCCAAGGTTTTTCAGCAGTTGACAAGGATTAAACAAGTTTAAAAACAGCAACCCTTGCCTAACTTACAGGTAGCAATGCTTAATTTATCTTTCTAAAGCAGCATAAAAATTTCTTAATAAAGCAAGTTATGACTTTGTTTCGTGACCGAGAAGTACCCAATAAACATACCAGGTTTCTATCATAAGACAAGACACATAACGAGCTGATAATTCTTTTTTTTAAAGGAGAAAATACTGTTCACTAGTAGGTAGGTGAACTCCAAGATGTTCAAAAAACTTGTCTCTTCAGCGAGCTGGCAAGCTTTCTCAAAAATACATTTAAGCAGTAAATGCTGTTAAAAACACACTCGTAAGCGGTGCAAGGCATCACCGGATAGAAGAAAAAATGTGTGGAGTGCTGGCTTTGTGGTGAAGGCATGGAGTTCCCAGGGGAGATTTGAGGACGACGAGGAAAAAAGCAATCCTTTCTTTTGGGAGACCTCTCTTTGTGAACTCTTGGCACACTGCCTTTCTGCACAGTGGCTAGCACAGGGGATGTCTGACCTAAGCCAAAGGCTTCATGTTACCTTAAAAGCAAAGAAGGAGGTTAAAAATACCCACAGGTTGCAAAACACTAGAACAAGGTAGGGAACAGCTTGCTGATGGGGTAAAATTCACCATGGTCCTAAAGTTTTCCTGCCTTCTACCAGAGAGCAGAGGTGCAGGCTGCAGAGCCAAGTGGTTTGGATAGCAAGGGACAGCCATGAGTTGCCAGCATATTCCCCGTACCATGGACATCACCTGCTTCCTTTGTCAAATGCAATACAAAATTTACAAGCGTGCTTATTCTCATCCCAGTTCTTTCATGGTTATGATTTTAATGACAGCAATAAATTGTTACTGCTGGCAAAACTGGGCATCAGGCACCTTTGTGAAAATGTAAAATCAACTCTAAGGAATATGTGCATTGGAAAAGCTTGGGTTTAGGCTTACATTACAGAAAAGGATACCTTAGCTCAGAGGACAGGCACCCTTCACAGTGTCTTTTCTGCCAAAGCATTGCATATTTTCCATAAGCTCATGAGAGAAAGGAAGCCAAGGGGAATACAAAGCATTGCTTTTCTCGGGTAATTAGAGCGTAAGCACTATCCAAACAAGCTTTTAAGCCCCTTCTAGAAAGGTATTTAATGTTTTAAACACCTGGTAATATCTTCAGATAGCTGGGCAGGGTCTGGAGGGTAGAATTTCACATTAAATGCAAACTGCCAAGCACCACCTGGAAAAGAACACAGGTTGACTGAAAGTACACCGTAAGTGGGAACAGAGATGTTGGTGCTGTTCAATTACCAGCAGACTTAAAAATACCCCAACCAAGCAATTCGTAAGAACAGGATATTGTTACCATTCCCCCATACATCATTCTGAAGATACTACTTTCCTCTCTCACAAATACAGTATTAGATCAGATTTTGCAACTCTTCCTGTATTCATAAGATTTCCACTGAAGCGAGGACACTAAGGGAACAGTAATTTATTGCTAACACTAAAAAATCCCCCTCAGTCCAAAAACAATGTTTACTGGAATTAACCATCTGAAAAAGACAGCCTATACAGGCTTTAAAAACCAAGAACCCAAAACACAGAGGCACTGGAAGCACCACAGGGTATGAATGGGCTCCAGAGCGGGGTGATGTGCAAGTTCTGGCTGCCCAAACCAGTTCACAGCATCCTCTCAGAGTGCTGCTGCCTCAGCACATAGCTCCTGTCTCCAGCAGTCGTAAATTATTCTGCAGACAAAACTGCAAGGACAAACACAAGAGAGCATGACTGAAAAGCGGTACATAACACTGGGGAATTCTTATTTAGTTACTTCAGTAAGTTTAGGTGACCCATGGGATGGATACTAGCTTGCCTCACCCTTTTTTTTGTCCCCGGAGCGTTAGCTTTAGACATTGCAAAGGAAGAGTATCAAGATTGAAAAAGAGTTGAACATTGTATGTAAATATAAAAGCTCTTCTGAAAACAGGGCCAGGTTATGCCAGTGCACGTCTTGAATGCAAACAGAAAGCAGTAAGAAATCCCCAAACCACAGCGTGCTAACAAGCAGCACGGTGGTTCTTCAGTAACAGGGCTTTTCACTGAGGACCCTGTGGTCGGAGAAAACCCTTGTAAGTATTTCTACCACGTAAATTACAGCATTTCTCTAGTCAAGTAACCAAAGCAATAGAATTGCCATTTTCTGAAATACACTGATGTCAAACTATAAATCTGACTATAAATAAATTGCTCTTGAAAAGTTGGTATTTGCTATGTAATGACAAAGTGCTCATGAACACTGTGAAACACAGGACTCTTCCTTACAAACCCTATGGGATACAGGTTTCCCATGATTTTCAATGTAAGGGCACCTTCAGCCTACATACCTGCTAAAGGGTACAGGGTTTGAAGGTTTATCGTTACAGACCCTGGTAAGAAAGCTTATATACTAGACAGAGTGAATGTCCACTTGCCTGGAAATACAGCGTGGTTGTCCTAATTAGGTGTTTGGAGTATTTATTTAGAGACAACAAAGACATTTCATGTCATGCAAAGCCCCAAGAAAACAGGCTCAATGAGTGAGAAGACTTTGACATTTACCATCAGGGCTCTGGCTCTTGGTAACACTTTTGGGTTTCTCGATTTTAGAAACTTTTCCACTCTCTTGTGCTAGAAAGGCCAGTGGAAAGAAGATTTGGTTGGCAATGAGGATGGAGCATGGTCCCACCAGGCAGCAGGTGGGTGCCTGTGGGTATGCGTGGACTCGTGATGGATGGAAGGGGCCACAGGCTGGAAATTGTGCCTTCAGCACATACAATATGTATCAAACCTATCACATACCCCTTGGGAGCATGGGTGGATGCCAGGGTAAGAGGCCTCCTCCTCTAACTTGCAGGGGCTTAAACAAAATGTAACTGTGCAGGTTAGCAGGCTATAACTAATGGGTTATGAACCAGGGACTGCACACATGGCAACAGTCTCATTCCTCAGCTGCTGGGATGAAATTGGAATCACGTATATCTGACTTTTTCACAGCTCAACCAGCATTTAACAGGACTTTGTATACATATATTTAAATTTTTTAGTCATTCAATTAGATTGTCATGGGTAAAAGCCCTACTTTTTCACTGTTGCCCTGTTCCAAATTTCTAGGGTGAATTGTACAGAGGCAAATTATCATTGTCATTTTCTGCAAATACAACTGTCCCCCATGTGAAGTCCCGGATGACACTCTTCTGCACCCACTATTTTCTCTGTGCCACAACCTTGCATTGTCAGTCTCAGGGCTTGGTCACATGTCAAATGCTTTTCAAATCAGCAGTTAGTGCTGAGCTGCTTCACTTGCATTGAATATCAGCATAACTTGACTTACTGAGGTCTACAGCACAATCCTCTCCAGATCCATCTTCTCAAGAGATTAAAATGAAAATACAGCTGATGGAAAAGGTGTGGTTGCTCACAGTGAGTGAGGAAGTTTTTCAGCCAGTGTAAATTAACCCTTTGAATCTTGGAGAGGGAAGTGATTCATCTGCTAGGCCTGAGCCACCAAATGTGAACTATCAATCAGATGTATTTGCTTGTGAAAGCCCAACTGCTAGAAGAGGTTATTTATGAAACATTCAGAGACAAAAAACTACTGAGGTTTTCCTGCCAAGAAGTCACACACACAAACATTTGATCATTTCTAAAAAGTGAAAGGGAAAAAAAAGGCAGGGCAAATTTTGAGCCTAGCAGCATTGACATGGTTTTCCTTTGAGAGGTTTTCTGAATTTCTAATGTAGCAGACGGCTAAATTTAACAACCAAGCTTTAAGTATTCATATGAAGCAGAAAATTGACTAGTTCTCTGTGAATTGAATGGTCATTTTAGGAGCAAAGTTCAAGCTTTTGAAATGTAGGAAAGAAAGATATTTCAGATAGAGTGAAGTATTTCAGTATGGGGCATGTGCACTCCTGGATATGATATAAATATCAGTAACACAAGGAAATAATTTATATACATGGCCTAGTCCCTAAGGTTATGTTGCTTAATGTCAAACTTCAGTTTTTTGCATCTCTGCAAATGTCAAGTTGTTTTCAGCGATGCAAGTTCACGTGTTACCAGCCTCAGTAACCGCCTGCACTCATTATGGGGTAAAATACCTAAAAGATGAAGGTAATTCCTGTGCCAGAGACTCGGGACAGGATGCAAAAGTAGACTGTGAAATGGATTTTGTCGCCCTGGGATGAGTGTTCTCTCCTGGGGAAAGGTGGTGAGAAGGGGGCTGTGTCCCAGTCCTGCCTGTCCCCTCCCCACCCGCAGGCAGTGCAGATGAGGAGAGGGGTTAGGGAGAGAGGGGTGCCAAGCCCCTGGTGCTGGGGGCACCCCCCGGCAAGACGGACTCTTCAAGCCAAAAGCAGGCAGTGGCTTAGCAACAAGCAGAGAGGACCAGAGGGGGTGGGCGGTGGTGGGCAGTGATGGGGACCAGAATGAAAGTTTTCCAGACCCCCTGAAGCAAACACGTGACGATAGCAAACTTACTTCGGATCTGCTTCTTTATTTCCTTGGCAGGGTCCAACCAATTCTGCAAAGAAAATGTTTCCTTTTTCAATGTGAATTAGAAAATACAATAAACATTTTTGTTTTAAACCAGTGCCATGAGCCAGAGCTAGAACACGCGAAGGTCTGCCCCCCCCCCACCTCCTTGGAGCAGCAGTAGGCAGGAGTAACACTGACTTCCAAGATATGGCTCTGGCTAGAAGCAGGACTTTTATTAACCTACACAGATGTTGAAGGGCTGAGTGGTTTGAAGTAAGAAGAGAAAATAGAAATTAGTAAAATAAATACACAGAAACCTCCTTACAGAGTATCTTCTGGGAAAATTAAACACCAGTAAGCTTGTTAAGAAGGTGCTTGGCTTTGTTTGGCTGGTTGCTCTTTTGCTCTAATCGTGGAAGAGCTAAAAAAGCCTCACTACGGGATAAGCAGTCACTACCTAGGGCACTGCCCCATTTCAACATGGTGTGGGCACCAGGGGCTCCTTAGGGTAGAGGGACCCAGAGGCAGAACTGCAGGGCTTGCGCTGCCCCCATCCACGCTGCACAGAGCCCTGTGACTACGCAAGACAAACTCCCTACTGAGGAGGTGGGGAATTATCAGGGCAATGTGTCGCTTCTCCATGCGTGCCACAAAGCAAAGACATTCCTCTGGAGGAGGTGTGCAGCAGTTTGGGGTCTCTTGGTGCTGCTGCAGCATCCAGGGCATACAACTAATAGAGCAGTGGGCTCTGTACCTGCCTCTTGGGCATTGGGAGGCAAAGGCTTGTCCTCCAATGGAGTCAAATTAATATTTAAAATGCGTCACACAGCCCAGAACACAAAGTTCACTTCCCCTAGGAAAGTTCCACTTTCTCCAAAGAAAGATAAACAAATGTATCAGAGAAAAAAAAGAATAGTAAAGAAACATCAAACACCGAGAACACAACAATCCTTGCCCAACAAAAACAACCTGTTCACAGCTGTCCAAACCCTGTCTGTGGTGCAAAACATGAGCCTGAAGAGCTCTGGCTATTGCTAGGCATGACAGCACGCTATGCACCAAGGAATTAAAGACGCAGCAGGATTTGTTTTTGAAGGTGACATGTGATGTGGGCACACATATTGCTTGGCTGGAAGTCACCTGGCAGAGGATGGAGGGTAATTGCTCAATACTCTGACATTAAAAATATGGATGTTGTTGATCAAGAAATGAGGTGGCACGTAGGCAGTATTCTTTTAGCTGCTCAGTTCTGTAAAGTAACAGTGGACATATAAATCTTTAGTGCTTCAAAACCACCTGTTAGTAATAAAGAACATTCTTCTCTTTCCAGTACAAGAATGCACACCTAACTGGAAATGCACTTCAACATCTGCCTAACTTTTACTACAACTCAAAACTAAGCATATGCTGAAGTGTTATCTTGCACTGGCACAGACCAAATATCTGCTTAAGTGATTTTCTGAATCAGAGAAAAAAATTGTCACATTTAGAAGTCTGTAAAGAAAGGGGAGGTGAAATGAGACAAAAATACTGATTTATTCTGTATTTTATATGATTGAAACAAAAGCAAGCCTAGAAAATAAAACTTGTTCTCACAAACCAGCTAAAGCAACAGTAACAGCTCCAGTTTCATCAGGGAAGACCTTTCAGGCCACACAAAGTATGAAATACCTTCACCCTATGAGGTCTGTGGGGTTATGGCATGTATTGCTAAAGGGCTTTGTTACTGGTTTCTTTCAAAATATTTATCTCAAAAAAAAAATAATCACATAGCATATTTTAAGTTATCCTTTGATAGTCTCATTGTAGCCTGTCAAGAACAAGCTATCTATCTACCTATCTATGTATCTCACGTGAACATTAGATCATCTTGGGCTCTGGTAATACACAGCTTATTTAATCCTGAAGTTGAGATGCAGACAGGCAGAACACGATGCACTGCCCACTGCCTCTGAGGACTTATGGCTTCAGCCAAACCAAAAGTAACGCTAAGGTAAGACAAGTCAAGACTTAAAGCCTTACTTTATCTCAGCAGCCAGCAGGAGCAGTGAATCAGTTCCTGCCTGCCTATGTCCTGACTGTATTATTAAATAAGTGATATTCTAGTATTATATCCTTAGTAGTGTATCTATGAATGTAGATCTGGCTTTCATCTGTGGTGGTAATGAAATAAATCATACTAGAAAGAGAACCAGCTACATAGTTAACTTTTTCCATGTCATAAACAGCTGACACAGAGCAAAGCCAGGGAAGCACAGGGGATGTTGTCACAAGGGACAGAATTATAAAAAAAAATAAAAATGCTCAAGCTACACCTATGGAACTTGGAAAGGAAGATAAAAACAACTTCTGGACTGTTTACAACTGTATGGAGGGTGTCTCTAGGAGCTCTGACATCCACATGCCAAAGGCAAGCTTGCAGCTTTGTGGGTTACCTTTTGGTTTTCCGTGTCTCTGTATGTTAGCCCGAAGTAGTCTTTTTCCAAAAGGTTCAGATGCTCACACACTTTGTCGAAGAGCACTTGGCCTCTGGAACGCTTCTGAGGGAAATGAACAGAGCAAAAAATAAATCACCTTTGTAAAATAAAGTAACATAAGCAATAAAGAAACACCTTTTCCATTTAATCCTCAAATCAATAACCCCAAAATGCTTTAATTCAAACTCATCCTTTGATAGTCTCATTGTAGCCTGTAAAGAACAAGCTATCTATCTACCTATCTATGTATCTCACCTGAACATTAGATCATCTTGGGCTCTGGTAATACACAGCTTAGTTTATTTAATCCTGAAGTTGAGATGCAGAGAAGCAGAACACGATGCACTGCCCACTGCCTCTGAGGACTTACGGCTTCAGCCAAACCAACAGTAATCTTTCAAACCTATTGACCTGAAGCTTCATAAGAATCTGTTGAATGGGGCAAATCTGCCCCACAGGAGTGCAAGTCCTCTTGCAGAGTCAGTACACACCATGTTTCAAGTTTCAACTAGGAGATCTCTCCTGTCTTTCAAAACTGCAACTTCAAACGCATGCTGAGGCCATCTCTCCACAGAACACAGCGTTCTTTGTGTGCGGCAGTAGCAGCAAAACAAGGTACAAGATATTCCAAGCCATGGACTATCAGATTTGTGACCCAGGGATGATCCACTGGAGGAAAAACCAAATGCGGAGATATTTCTTGCTTCATCAACAATGTGGACCAATTCCAGGATCCTTTTTTTGGTCTAAAACACAGGGAAATGTGCTAACACTATCTACTGAGATCACTGAAAGAGCCTAGCATCTCATTGAGAACGCAGCTGGGTGAGAAAGCAGCTTTCCAGTGTTCCACTAACCTTCTTTAATGCTAACACGTTAGATGAGAAGATGTCTCACTGTCAACAGCCAGAGCCCTTAGCAGAAGCTTCGTAGTACATCTTGTATCGGACAGTATAAATTCAGGTCACCCTAGCTCTCACAACACTGTATGTGACATTGAGAAAAACTCAAAAAACTCCAGAAACATCCTCTTTATAAGCTACCTGTGCCAACTTTGATATGCATTAATAACAATAACCAATCCAAAATTATTTGGGCCACTGTTTCACCCCTGCCTGCTTGCTGAAGTGCTGCTTGGCTAAAGGCAAAAATCTCCCCACTTTCTATCAAACACGCTCATAATAAATATTCTAACTGATGCCAGCACCCCAGTCCCTTTGTCTGTGATGTACATGACTTGCAGCAGACTGGAGATATGCTACTTGCTCTAAACGCAGCACAGGAGGCTGACACGAGAGAGGAGGGAATGCCACCCCCCCAAGTTTACGCGCCTCCACTGACAGAGCCGTGCCCAGACTATGCTGCCAGCCCAGCAGCCTTGGCTGGAGGACGGATGTTTCACAATCCAAGCTGACACAGCTATGCCAACAAACCCTTGGAGCACAGTGCTGGCCTCCAACTATTTTGGAAGCGGTAAGCAGGCCAAGAGGAAAAGAAAAGAGAACTGGGGGTTGGTGCTGTACACCCTACGCAAAAAATTACGAGAGATGATGGGGGGTGGGGGGGAGTCGTGCAGCTTAACATCATTAATGTTGAATTCAGTATTTCTACTGAGGCTCTGGTGGCACATTAGACAGGCAGCAGGGGAATATCCTCTATATTTTTGTCGATGGGGGAGCTGGAGAGTGTGGGTGAGAGAGCCAAACAAGTGTCCTACAGCTGAGGAAACAAGCAGGCACAGAAGCGCATTGCAACCGTATTGCTCTAACTCTGTCTTCCAGCATCACTCGAGTAAACAGCTGTAGAACCTTGTTCTGCTTGTCACACACTTTCCACCCTGTAGCAGGAAGCACAACTATCCCCCAGCTTCTCTGTAATTTTAAACAAATGTCTTTAATCCTTCACGCCCCTAACTTGGAGGTAGGTAAGAGGTTGGTGGCTTTATACTTGATGCTTCATGGAGATGACCAGACAAATAAAATGATTCAATTACTGGTGTGCAGAGAGGAACCAAGTCAGAGCCTTCCAGCCAAAAGAGCCACATTTCTGCCGTGAGCAAACAATGCCACTTTTTGCCACATTTCTGGCCTTTTGACATAACAAATCAAGCGGCTACGTTGGATGGAGAGAAGTTGGTTCACTCTATGGGATTCCTGCTTTGAGAAACACTCCATCTGCATCATTTGCATGTATTTGAATAGTGACACTTCAACATCCTCTTAATTTTATGAGTCACACAAGGCCAACGCAGGACCTGGTTTATGTAGCCAATCCATGCATCTCTCAGCTTTGAGAAACAGCAGCTGCAACGTATGGTGCTTTAACAGGCAACTGCAGGCAACATTTGTGTGGGCATTTGCTGTCATAAAAAGCAACTGACCAAAAAAGTCCTAAAGCTCAGGATTTCTTGTTTGGCTACACACATCACAGGCAAGTGAGAATAAGCATGGCAAACCTGGGAGAACTTGCACAGAGCAGGTTTTGTCCATGACACAATGGACCATCCTTCTGTACGAAGGATGCACTTTCCACAAAACTCCTGCTGTGCCAGGATACAGGAAAGCCTTGCTGGTGGTGCAAGAGGACATCAGAGACAACATGTATAACTGACAGCCCCTCCCGGATGGGGTCATCTCTTCACCAGACACCAGGTGTGAACTGGTGAGCATTGAAGGGATGCCTTACCAGTACAGCTTTCCTTCTCATTCTCTGCACAAAACACCCCATCAACATCCAAACAAATGAACCTCACATCGTAGCCTCGCTACTCCAGGAGAGCCTCTGCCCAGGTCAAAGCTGATTGGTGAGAACAGGATTTAGAGGACTCAGAGTTGTCATCTGGGGAGTGGGGGCTGCCTGGCAATGTAGCCATCACTGGTGCCCCCCAAATCCTCATGTACCTGCATAAGTGCAGCCCTGCTGATGCATACCCATGCAGCATTAGTGTACATGCTTTCAAAACAATAGTGGACAAAAACACAGTGCAGGGAAGCCACTGCATTCATCCATGGAAAATTGAGAGGTTTAGTTAGGAATATATGATTAAAGCAACTGAACAGACCTCCCATGCTCTTGTTAATTGCTTCTGTTTTACTGTGCACCCAGAAAAGCATGCCAGATAAGGCATAGGTATCATAGAATCACAGAATGCTTTGGATTGGAAGGGAGCTGAAGACCACCAAGTTCCAGCCCCCTGCCATGGGCAGGGACACCCTCCACTAGACCATGTTGTCCCATCGTAAGCCTTTGCTTTCTACCATTTTGGGGTGACAGATGCTGAAAAACTGACAGTCTGCCAGTTACTTGGGATCACAGCTCAATGCCAAAATGCCAATCAGCTCTCAGCAGTCCAAAAAATATGGATTAAAAAATTGAAAAAAAAATTAAAAATCAGATGATGCTATAAATAACTGTAAATGAAGAGTTTTTCTGAAAGGTGAATACAGCAAGATTCTCCCCCAGAAATACCCCTCACTCTTTTTCAGGCAAAAATAGGATGAAATTAAAGGTGCAGATATGGAAAAAGAGACACTTTGGTTCAACTTTCGGAAATGAAGACAACAGAAATGCTGCAAAACAAAGATTGAATGGTAGAAATGAGTACAAAAGTCCAGGAACAAAAGCTTTACACTTTCCACAGCTTGCTCCCTGCAGCTCTCACTTGAAGCTGGAATGGGAATAAACAGCCTCCTGGTCAAGCTCCCAGTGACAGGAGCCAGCAGCAGCGAACCTGGCAAGCCTGTGGCCGCCAGCAATTCCCACACACGATGGAGAGGAGAAGCAGCCTCTCTCCTCACCATCTCCTCCGTTTTGGAGCTGAGCCTCTCCCACCTCGGGGGGACTGAGGGCCACAAAAGGCTCTCCCATCCCCTAAGTGGCTTTCCCAGAAACAGTCCATGCTTAAGCCCCTGCTTCTTCAGCCCATAGCTTCCATCCCACCCTCATCCCTTTACAAGACCCCCAGACCAAGAGAACATGTTGCACATCACAGAGTGAGGAGCTGAAAAGTTAAGTACTACCATTTGAGCTCTGGGTAGATAACAAGATTATTATAAAGTCAATTATTTTCATTGGTAAACATTTGGGTACAACGTCTGGCATTTCTTAATGCATTAAAATAATGAGAAAGTTTACCTTTATTATGATTAAGCCCATAAGCTGTAATGTTCTTATTACAAACATTATTAAAGTGAAAAACACACAAGCCTTCATTATAGGTCATGTCCCCTCAGTCACAAAATATCTATCTGTGTGCTAACATAATCACAGAATCACAGATGAGATGAGGTTGGTGGGAACCTCTGGAGATTGCCTAGTCCAACACCCTGCTCAAGCAGGGCCACCTAGAGCAGGCTGCTCAGGACCATGTCCACCTGTGTTTTGAGTATCTCCAAGGATGGAGACTCTAATAGCTTGCCTGGGCAACCTGTGCCAGTGTTTGACCACCCTCATGGTAAATTTTTAAAAAATATTTTTAAATGGAATTACTTGTACTTCCCTTTGGTCATGTCACCTCTTGTCCTGGCACTGGGTATTACTGAGCACAGCCTGGCTCGGATTTCTTTACTCCTCTCAAAAGGTATTTGTGTGCATTGTTTGGATCCTCCTGGGCCTTCTCTACTCCAAGCTGAGCAGCCTCAGCTCTCCCAGCCTCTTCTCACAGGAGAGATGTTCCAGTCCCTGCATCATCCTTGTGGCCCTTTATTGTACTCTCTCCAGTATGCCTTTCTCTCTTGTACTAGGAAGCCCAGAAATGGGCCCAGAACTGCAGGAGTCCCTCCCCAGTGCTGAGCAGAGGGGAAGGATCACCTCCTTTGACCTGGAAACATTGTCTAACGGGGGCCCAGGATGCCCTAGGCCTTCTTTGCTGCTAGGGTGAATCGTTGCCTCTTGTTCACCTTGTCATCCATCAGGACCCTCGGGTAATAAGCAGCCCCATGTTGTAGTGATCAATCTACCAAAACTGTACATTACTGTAATGTGATAAACAATGAGGCAAATTATATGGGAAATGAGCAACCAAATGCAAAGACATGACACTAACTTCCTTGTCATGCAAGTGCTAATAAGACCTCAAGAACCCTTTTCATAGGGAAGAGATCAAGAAGCTTCAAATGTTGTGTGCCGGATGGTGCTTCCCAAACTGGAAACTAGTTGTGCCAGAGGAAAATTATCAGGATCCAAAAAACTGACACCTCCATGAGGCAAATTTTGCTTCTTTGCAAGGCACAAGCTTGGCTGCTCCACACCAGGAGGCACCATCTATCAGACACATCTTTCAAGCTGCTGTGGCTCCTGGTTTGGCAGTCCCATGCCACCCCTGAAACATGACCATTTACAACTGTTCAAGGGGCATTTTGGCACACACCCTGGTGATGCAGCCTGAGCCTCTTTTCTGATGAAGCCTCTCCATGAACAAAACACCTTTGCTTGCCAGTTAACCTCCAATCTACTAGACCAGCCATCTTTCCTGGCTTTATTCTACAAGAGAGGTGCCCGTGCTGAGGCCCTGTCACCACTTGGGCTTCTTCCTGAGTCCAACACTCTGACAAATTTCTCAGTGCAGTGCTACACTAGGACTGATACCTCAGCAAGGCCAAAGAGCCTCCAAGTCTCAGAGGGTTTCAAAGCATTTGCCAGGCAATGACACAGACGGCCTGATCCAGTGCTGACCATGGCCCTGCTCAAACCAGGGGCATTCCCAGTCCCTTCCAACCAGCATGGCTGAGGTACTGGGCTCCCTGTATACCACAATAGGTGCTATAGGGTAAATTGTCACATACCTGCTTACAGTAGAGCATTAGTCTACTCTCATATTCTATTTTTACCTACAAGCAGATTACCTTCCTCTCGCTGATAGGGAAATTGGATGAGGTGAAGGGCAGAAAATGGCCCTCTCAGCCTCCTAGAAATGAAAGCTATTGCAACCTCCCAAGTGTCGCATTTTGGAGAGGTTCTATTTTTGCATCTGATGCTGCAGTCTCATGTGGATGCAAAATGCTGAGCAAGGGCTGGAGGAGGAAGCTGCAGCATGCAGGTATGCCCCTCCCATCTGAAAGCAATTACAAGACATCACAGTTGGACTCAGTTTTACAGACAAGGGAAAACCCAAGGACAGGAGGAGTTCCCACAGCCAAACGCCTGTAAAGGGGTTCAGTTTTTTTCCGACCAATAACCCTCGTTTCCACTGCATGGTACCTAGACGGTCAGGGCACCCCAATGAACTAAAAATTCACTCTCCCTTCAGTGAAGGAGCACGGCGAGATGAGCAAGTATCACAGCTGTGGACCTGGATTTTATACCACAAGCATTTGCACGTATATCTTTCAGGGCGAATACACATGCCAACGTGACATCACCACTCTCCTGTCCAGCAGCCAGCGAACAACACAGCGCTAGCACCAGCCTGGCGCTGAACTCCGTACAATTACTGTAATAACTCCAGTCGGGCACGGTCGCTGGAAGAAGGACAAACAGATTAGTATCATGAAATCCCGGTAGGAATAATTGGGCTTTGACTGACGTGGAGGTTATCTGGTTCACGTCCCTAATTAGCATTTGCATTTTCCAATGGATCGGAACAACGCAGAGTAAAATGTGTGGGCTGGCTCTAGCCTTGCGTGCTGTGATGTACTTTGGCATGTGGCTGTACTAACTTCTTCCTTTTCCCCCTGTTCTTTCTGGTGGGAAAGTATTACTGAATTTTTTCATTCACAGTGTGCAGGATGAAAAAAATGTTCTGATTGTGTCCAGACCACTGGTTAGATTTCTTTTTACTGTTTCAATTTAACTTGCATTTTACAAGTTATTGTGACCGACACTTTGGTTTCTACACCGCAGGGGGCCACGGGGTGATCTCCTCTGGGAGAGTTTCTCCTCAGGAAAAGTTAAAAGGGATATGGCAACAAGTAACTAGTGTACACATGGAGAAGTTCCTTCCTCCCCATATCACAGCTTCTGCAATTATTCTGGCAACACAAACAAGTGTAAGTGGTTATCTGGTTGTCAGGAATACTTTGTACTTACCGCAGTAAACACTATCTTCCCACAAATTCCCCAGCTGAGTCCCCGAGTCACTGAATTCCAGCCTCCTGACAACATGCTTTCTCATTTCTTCCTCATGAATTACCCAATTTACACAAAAATATGCCCAATCCCAGAAAAAAACCCCAACAAAACAGCCCACAGTACTTGTGCAAAGAGCCATTACTCACAAGCTCAGGCACATGCAAGCTTTCAAGATCACTTCTGCACTCAGGACCCCATTTCTAGGGGAGGAATTTGACCATCACAAATACGTTGTAAGTTAATATGCATCAGCAAATATGTGCCCTATTTAATGCACATAATACATACATACAAACCCAAACACGAATATATGAGTAAATGCACATTCCAAATGCAGAGGACCTGGTGATCACATCAGCGCTTCTCCATCCACAGAGAATCAATCAGAGGTCCTAAACTCACGCAGTCATTCTGGTAAGGAGTACATTTTTTTATCTGCAAATGAAATTTAAAAATCTATATGCTGTGTGATGCTCAGAGTTTTTCTGGAAGAGTTTCAGCTGGCCAAGACACCAAGGGCTGAACTAAATGATTCTAGAAGCTAATCACTGTGCCTTAGGCCAGAAGATTTCCAAACAGGAAGAATGCATTTTTTGAACATATCTTGACTAGAAGATGAAAAAAATAGAAGGTTTATTTTCCCTAAGGAAGATAAATACAAGAAGTAATTTTAAAAAAGTTTAACTTCACTTAACTTGTGCACATTTGTATCTTGTATTTTCAGGGGATTTCCTTTTGTGTTGTTCACACTTCTCCACAGTTTCTCTCCACAGAGAAAAGAAGATGAAGGAGAAAGGTGAGAGAGGAGAAAAGAAACCTTAAATTTCTTGAGTATCTATCTTCTCTCCACTGAAGTCCCCAGCAGGAAGCAAATTGGGGAGCAACCAGGACGAAAAATAGGATGGAGAATCTTTTCTGAAGCATCAGTTGGCAGAAAATCAGCAAGTTTTCCTCTGATTTACTGAAGTACATCTTACACATGTAAAACTTGCAAGATGAGAGCTTTTAAAAGTGTAACATGACTTAGCCACAGGAATTCAGGCCCCCAATTCTGCTGCTGTGTCTGCTGAACATGACACTGACAGTTCCAGAAAAATCAAGGTTTATCTGAAAAGTTCAGTGCATTGAGCGCGATGTTCTGGGTGTTTACACAAAGTATTTAAGTCACTCCTGCTACTGAACAAAAACTGAAGTTAGAAACTTTGTACACCAAAGACTGAAGAAAGATCTACAAAGTGACAAAGGAAACAACAAATTCCCTAGACAGACAGACAGAAAAGCTTAAAGTAATTAACTCATCCCGTCTTCTTGCGCCAATTGTTTTATGTTTCTTAGGGAAAAGCATGGGGTTTGGCATATGCAGGTATAAATTAATGTCTATGAGGATACACATATCCTTTGGATGGACATAATACTTTTGACTAGTTTGTAAGCAGTTCACCAGCACGTGTAGGAGATACTGAACAAGACCTTTCTTCCAGCCCTTCAAGGTGGGTTCAGTTGGAAAAGAAAATAAAAGCAATGAAATAGAAGTTTCAAAGCAAAACACGTTCATTTTTCGGTTGTTAAAAGGAAATATCATTCAATCTTTTATGTATGTGATTATAGATACTAATGAAAAGGCATTTGGAAAAGTCACAGGTCACAGTTCAATATACAATCTACTGAAGAAACAATTTAGGCAGATGTGGGAAGAAATAAGAGGTAGGCACTTTCAGTAAGATATAGTTGAATAAAAGCTGTGTTAAAAAGCCTTTTTCTTTTTTCCCCCAATATGAATATTCAGCACACACAAAAAAATGGCTGTCCTGAAGGCTGCATGCCTATACAAGCTCTACAAATGTTCTATTTTTTTACTGACCCTTTTACGTGTGAACTTCTGTATACACCCCAGTAGGTGATCAACATATTCTAATACTCTGAAATAAAAACTGCAGTATCGTTTTGCCTATCCCTGCTTCTTAATTTAGAACTCTGTCCCATACTGCTCTGCAAGCAAAGAGTTATCACTGAGTTATCACCTACAAAAAACTTAGGGTAGACTTGAAGGCATTTTGACAGAATGACTACTGAGCATTCCCTCCCACCCCCCTATCAGAGTAGCACTGTAATTTATCAGCTTATTGATATTTATTGCAGTACAGTTGAGTGAAATGCGTTTCTATTCCTCGAAATAAATGCCTCTGGCACCTATTTTCCCAGGTATCTAATACAAGTGTTTGGTTGCGTATGTAACGCTGCCTATGCTACAGTTACACACCTGCACTGAGTGTCAATGACATTGTATAACATGACATAGTTTTTATCAAGGGCAACCTTTGCTAATGCTGTTTTGAGCCTGCAATCCTAAACAGCCAGCACTAATCTAAAAAAAAACCAACAAAAAACAAACCAACAACAAACAACCAAACCCAGGGGACTGCTAAATCCCAGTAAGAAGATTGGTGACCTAGTCCCAATTCTGGCACCAAACCAAATTAGGGTTTTTTGGCCTTCCAGATCAGCAGCAGGGATCACATCAGCACTGGCATCACACGAGCTCTCAGTGTAGTGACGGAGGGCTAAAGCAGGCACTCAGTTCATGGAAGCACAGAACAGCAAAAGGAGGCACCTGAAACATAATAAATACTCTGGAGCAAACCTTCACACGTGGAAGTTCTAACAGCCACAGCTCCATATGCACAGCAGCTACAGAAATACCCATCAAGCATGATGATTATCAAATGCTTGGGCATCCCCAGTGCATCAAGAGAATTCATGCTGTAAAGACTGAGACCTGCTAACACCTCATAAGCACCGCTCTCTGATCAAAGGTAAAACCCAGTAGAGGCTCTTCAAACATCAGTTACTTTCTCAGCACACCTCTTAGTCTCAGACATTTGCTAAATCTCTGACACAAAATAAACTGTGTTCCATGATTTTGGAGGCTTTTCAATAGAGGAAAGTTGTCGTGTCCCTTCTGCATCATGTGTCCCCACCTACACCCAGCTCAGTTTTTCTTAGAACACAGATTGTTTGGGCTTGGATTTTAACCAGACGTGCAGCTGATCCACCAGCTTGATGCCTCCTGACTGCCCTTCCACCTCCCCCAAGACACCCCATGCAAACAGAAGCGGGTCTCTCGGGACTCCATACAGCAGTTGAAGCTTTCCAGTGGGGGTTATAAGTGTAAATATTTTTCTTATTTTACCTATACTTGGATGAGCTCAGCAAACACTCATCTCTCCCATGTAACTGCTGGAAACACACAAGCAGCCTAGCAGCGACACGGCAAAGGGTACTGCAAATAGTTACTGGCATCTATCAGCACAAAAATCAACTGTAAACATTCTGTTTATTTTCAGCAGGGAAAAAAAAAAGCTCTACCATCAACATAGTCCGATTTACAGAGAGTAATCTTGCCATCTGAATTTAAAAACCACAGAGCTCTCCCTGACCTACATTGCCAGGATGGAGTGGAAAAAAAACAAAAAAAAAACCCAACCAAACAACATCACACAGAAACCACAGCACAGAAAGATGCTCTTGAGACAGGAGAGGTAGCACTATGACAGGGCTTTTAGATTTGGGGTACAGTATCGCACCATCAATGCTGGGGTTGTCTAGAAAAACATTATAGCCTATTCTCATGCTATATCCAAGCTTCATCCACTTCAGATCAAAGCATTTCTGTCAGAGCAAGATAAACAGTGAGAGACAGACCTCGCTGCCTATCAAAGCTTTGCTTTACAAGCAGGAGCAGGTTATTTCCTTACCACCTAGTCCCATCTCTGTCATTTTGCTCACCGTATCAACACACAGGGATAAGAAAACACAAGAGCAGCCCAGCAAACACCACGTGGGGCTCAGCTGGAAAAAAATCACCCATGCAAGGTGTTCGGATTTTGTATGACAGCTAATATTTTTAGGAGATGATCATAAAGTGAACATATATTTAGTTTTGGTCTGGAAACCAGGCACCCCAGTAAAAAACAGCAGTCTCTCTGGGGTGAGAACCACTCTGGGCAATATACCTGGAGAAGACAAACACGGAGGGACTGCCCCAGTCTCGCCTTGGTGAGGCTATGAGCAAGGACAGCGATAAGGACAAGACCCTTGGAGCCAACGGAGCTCTATCTGTCTGGGTTAGAACGTGAGTAAAAGATCGTCCTCTCCTGGGCTCTTGCAAACAGGTTAACCAGCTGTGAGCCCTGCAGTACCTGGGTGGGAGTGTTCATGACCCAAACATTTTCAAAAACTTTGCCAGATGAAGAACAAGCTCCTGCTGCCTGGCTTGTGTCCAACTGGTACACCAAGTGGGGGGAACCAGAGGCAACATGTCACTGGGAAGTTTTCAGCTAATCATTTGTTCCCAACAAAACGCCATTTCAGGGCATCTGAAAGTATTTGTTGATGTAGGTCAACCTCTCTCAAGAGCTTTCACCATTATGAAAAATGGCTGGTGCCTCCAAAGTATCAAAATGAAGACTTTTGTCTGCTAAACTCATCATTCCACTGCCCGCTTTTTCAGAAACTATTAACAAAGGATAAGACTGGATGCAGAAAAGACATATGGAGAGGACAGATGCAAATAATTTTTTTTTCCTGTTTTGAACTTCTGGCATTTCTTTTGGTTGTGACCATGTCCTCTGCTGGGCCAAAAGGTGGGATGTAAAGCCCAACCTGCTGTTTACTTGGTGCAACATCCAGAAGAGTGACTTGGGTTTAATTCTCAGTTCTCTTTTGCTCTCTGCAAGTTATGTGCATATCAACTGGAGGGAATGCAAGAGACCCCAGCTGTCTAACTGCTTAAGTGTGTTTTCTTATCAAGGTTCTGAGAGACCTTTTCCTTGAATACCACACAGCCCTGATGTTCCCATCTGCAACGAGCTGTGGAGAAGCTGAGGCTCTCCTGGCTAGGATGAAATGCTCCAGCCCCACAAATGCTACACTGGCATCCTCCCTCCGCCTTGGGGCATTTCCAAAAACTACTTTTATTTTTCATCTAGATTTCTTCAGGTTCAGTGAAAAACCTTAACAATTTAGAATAATAATAAAAACCACTGAAAAGGTAGCCCTATCATGTTTATATTTGTTTCAATTACCAAACTGAAGCAAAAAGCCTTTTCCTGCTCAGCCTCTCAGTTGATTATTATGAGCTGGACAACATCAGTATCGATTTCCAGAACATTATGCTTCCTGAATTGAGAAGTATTTTAACTCCTAAAAAGCTGCAGAGTCTTTGAAAGAAGCAAGCCAGGAAGAGCTGTGTATTAACTCTATTCAGCTGGAACACATGCAGGCAATACCGATACTCCTACTGACATGTGTCAGGTAACATAGATCTTAACTGAATCCCCTGGCTAATCTAAGTCAGCCCTAATTAGCGGGTCTGGGGACAGAAAACATTCTGTATAATGACGACGATGCATCTCAGCCCAGTCACATTGACTGAAACACGTCCTGGGGAAGGAACAGAAACCTAACCCAGAGCTCTTCATATTAAATTAACTGAAATGCAAGCAACGGGTAGGTCAAAAGGAAAAGACTTATTAAAAAAAAAAAAAAGATAAATTCCCTCTTGCACTCAGTGATCAGTTTCACATGTAAAGCCATTTGCAAGAGACTGTGTGGAATTCATTAAACAATTAAAATGTGCAGGGGGTAACTGAAACTGTACCCTTCAGAAAGCAGAGTGCATCTTATTACAGAGGCTTCCTTCCTGACCTTAAAGCCTACCTCAAAATGGATGAGAAATTCAGTGTTATTAAACTTCCTGTGTGAAAGCCGCATGCTGGTCCGCGCCGAGACGGCCCCTGGGGATGGGTTCACCCCTACACTGCGTGGGGAGGGGGACAATGGGGCTGTGCAGTCCCTCACTGCCACACAGAAACACAGAATGTTTTCTTCTCCAGAGGTAATCTTGCAAGCCAGATTTGGAAAACCAGGAAAAGAAACACATCCAACTTTGAAGTCAGCCCGCACTGCCTTTTGGTTCTGGCAGTGCTGGCTGAGCAGAAGTAAGCCTGATTGCTTTCTGCTCTTCAGACCTCTCTAAGGTCATCTTTAACAACTTATTTTTTAAGGAAGCATCCATGCATTCTCACTTTGTAACAGGAAAAAGAAACATTAATGTGAAACACAAGACTCCATCCTACTTGAGGATAATCCATTTACTTCATGTCTGCTTTGTCTCCAGAACGGGGTTTTGGCATAATCTTGTGCAGGGCAGAGAGGGACCTGCTCACACCAGCCTGCCTCTGTCCACGTTATAAACCCTGCTTTCAAATGTATGGAAATGAAACTTCTCACTGTTTCTCCTCAAGGATGCTATTGCGAAGTCACCACAGGATACGGGGAAACCCATTAAGAAACTGGGGCTTCCATCAGGGAGGAAGCCACCAGAGGTTCTATACCAAAGTGCAGTATTGGTCACAGCACGGGACACCCAAATACTGCCCAAGTCCCAGCAGCGGCATAACTGAGAAAACGAGATGAAAAAGCTAAAATCCAAACACTGTGTATTTTTACAAGTTCCCTCCTACCTCAGCTGAGCCCCACCCACCAAGAAGAGGAGAAACCAGTAATGCCTTTCTGAGATGTCAGCTTTCTCTTGATGCTAGGGCAGCTCTGTTCAATGTGGGGCTGCAGAGATGCCACAGACAGGCTGCGATGGAAACATTTGTTTTCATTTACTGGTGTTCTGCACAATAAGAAAGTCTGAGCGGCAGAGGAATGAAGAAAGAGCATAAATTACCAATGGGCTCAGACAGCTGAGCCTTTGAAAATGAAATCTAATTATTTTACCACTTATATAGATTACGTGATAGCTTTCTGATCTCACTTTGCAATTAATAACATGTATATGTTTAGAGCAGAAACGATGAAGGCAAATTCCAGCTTGTTTTAGGAAGATACTTCCAATTAGGCCGCATGTAAGGGAGAGGATGACAGCTGGTTCCTCTTGCAGCTTCTAATTAAGACACAGTAGTCTAGATGACAGAAAATTGTTATGGGGCAGAGAGGGAAGAGGAGGCAAATAAATCCTAGAAATAGCGTAATTGTACCACAGCACTTGAAAACCCCTACTTAAAAGTGTGAGGAACCTAGAAAGATGTTCTTTCTCCTTGCTTTCTTGTATCTTAGGTAAAGGCTGAACTAGAGTGTTTACTGTCTTTAAGGTTATCTGAAATATTTGCAGTCTTTCATCTTGGTTTATCTACCTTTGGATCTTCAAACCAAGAAATGCAAAGTACAGGTCTGGCTTCCTTACAGTCTTCAGCACCCTCACTGCTGCACAGGTTTGGCCCCAGCTGTGGATGTGGCTGAGTTTGACAAAAAGTACTTCTGAACCTCATGCTGGCTGGGAGAGCACAGTGAAGAGCCCAAGAAGAACTGCTTCCAGCATGGTAGAAACCACCACTCAGCATCCCCCTGAACAGGCTGTTGACTCCTGTGACTGAGAGCCCATTAGAAACCTCCAGCTTCTTCATGATGTGAGAGAACCACTTACAAACCCTCAGGCTGTTTTTCTTTGATAGAGGATCAGGGACAACGTCAACATACAGCCAACACTTCTGCTCCAAAAGCCAACATCTGTCCCTGGACAGGAAAGACACTGTTAGGTGGCCATCCTACCCCTGGAAGGAAACACCCCTCTTAAATAAGGCCCCCAGACAACAGCGGCAGTTGTGGGGTACAGATGGTAACACTCCTACCTTACATTATTGGAGGGAGATGAATGAACAGGTTGGGTTACCTACTTAACCTGGTTTGGGCTTGTAATGCCTTACTGCATGAACGACTTTCTGGGTCAGGACAGATGCAGCACACCGGCAGTAACACTGTGGGGCCTCAAGAGAAAGCTTTTCCCTGGCATTTGCTTAAGATCCTTTCACCAAAAGGGTACCACATTAGATAAAACTACTGCTAACCTCAGCTTTGAGGTTACCTTTGAGGTTACTTTCCCCTGTAGATGCATCTCATACGATATGAAAAATTCCTGCCATCACAAACACAAAGTACTGGACAGGAGAGAGACTGAAAGGCACCACAGAAGGCAGTGAAGACACTCAGCATTAAATATGGAGTAAGAAAGAGGGGCTTCTGAAACAAAGGACACTGAGGGGATAATGGATTAACCTAACATGTCTCAGAAGCATCTCAATCTGTGAGTACGTGCAATTTCGTCTGTCAGGTCATTAACTGGATGAACACATAATTGATAAGCTGTAGGTTGCGCTCTACTTGAGAGCAATAAGCTCCTTTAAATTATATTAATATTTAACATACATAAAAGCATTTGTCATTTGCAAAGCATTCTATAGAGTAACTGATGGATTCTATAATGATCTCCAACTCCCAGACTACGCAATGCAATTCTGGAGGGATAAATATCTGGCCCTCATCCAAATCAAGATTCACAGGCAGAGCTATTATTGT
This sequence comes from Zapornia atra, assembly GCA_013400835.1. Taxonomy (NCBI): domain Eukaryota; kingdom Metazoa; phylum Chordata; class Aves; order Gruiformes; family Rallidae; genus Zapornia; species Zapornia atra. The sequence continues at coordinate 83,243 of VZTU01012160.1, forward strand.
AGCTCAAAATTAGGTTTCTAAGTTTCTGGTACTTCCAGATTACATTGCTTAGTAGCCTTCAGTGGGTAGAGGCACGATACAGAGACAGAGCTAGAAGACAGGAACTGACAACATGGGATGACATTTCTGACTCACATCCACCAATCATCTCATCCACAACCTGGACTACCAAAAGATACAGTGAAGTGGGTGAAACACAAGGAAACACAAGGAAGTGGGTGAAACACAAGTAAGGAAAATACCAAGTATCTGATTGCAATGTAATGTCCACTCCTCTTCCCTTTATTTAAGGGATTAATCTTGGGGAATTTTACTTTAATCTTGACCACTTTACTGACTTCCATAACTTGTTAGGTCTTTCAGCACACTTTCAGATAATATATTTTTTTTAGTTTGCTGCCCCCCAGTTCAAAGGGGTATGGTAAGTCCGTTCACAGGTGGTCCTTAAAACATGCATATACAGCATTCTTCCTGAAATGTGACAGATTGCTTCTCACCCTGCAGCAACAAGCTTCCATTAAGCAGTTGCAAAACTCTGTTATTACACAAAATCACTGTAGGAGAACTTCACCTTCAGCCTCCTACATGGTTTCCTGAGGTGTCTCCTGCGACAGACCCTCAGCCTTCCTGCCCTACCAATTCTCTTTGTGTATACTTTTTCTCCCTGGAAGAAAAAGCAAAGGGAATGTCACATCATTTCCCTTGGCTGGACACAGCATCCTTTTGCTGTAGCTGAACTTTATGCACATGGAGCATGGAATCCCCTGGGATCTACGAAGTGTTCCCATGGGCCAGACAGGGCTGTGCCAGAGAAGATACCTGCAGTTGCATCCTCAATACCCACAGCATGCTGACACCACCACCTAGGAAGGATGCCAAGTCTGGATCATCCATTTAAGGTATATAAATGCACGTGCCACTCTAGTTGCACTCGTTCCCTGAAATATTTATGCCTTCTAAACTGCTTCCTGAAACATTTCTGCCTCCTAACTAACTTCTTCACCCCCTTCCAGGCACCCAATGGTCTGTTCATCACCACGCCTCTGTCATACAAGGTTTCATCCTTTTAAGTGCTCTGTTCTCATCAATATTACATTCTACCTAGGAGGTCTAACCATCTTAGAAGGACATGAAGTGATTATTGATGATGGTCAATACAAATTCAAAATATTTCAGTAGTGCAAGTAGAAAAAATGCATAAAAAATTTATATTGGACATTATTCAAGAGCTATTGAGAACTTGCAAAGCAGAAAAATCTGACAAGAGCTAAAACATGATGACTTATATACGCTAGCACTTTGATACTTTAACAGAGTCCAAGATTTAGTGAAGAAGTGAAGTGTCCTAAAATAAAGTAATATTCACAGGATTTTTTTTTCAGAAGTCCAACGTAACAAATCTTCCTTTCTGCTCCATCTTACGTACCCATAAAGCTCAGCCTGCTAGACAAGATTTCCACAGAAATCCTATTTGGTAAAATTTGTTTGACTATATTCCAAAAAAGTGACTCACATTTTAAAACTAAGTGGCAAAAGCTTAAACAAGTTTGAGTCTTTCCATCAAAGCCAGTATTAGTTATTATTCCAGCTTAATGGTTCACACACTATTCCTGGCAGACAAAACTGGGACTGTAGGGCAAGAAATGACAATTTAAAAGTCACATAGTACATGGACAGATAGCTATTGCTAGCCTGAAGAAAACAACACGGGACTTGGACAGCAAAACTAAAAGATACTCGACAGCATGAGTGCTAAGTTGCTCTAGGAGTAATAAAATCACAGGTCTTATGTTAGCATAGAAAAAAAATGGTCCAAACTGTAAAGCCCCAGTTAAATTAAAATCATAACATTCTTCCTCATCTGCACTTAAAACAAGAGCGGCTGGAGGACGCGAGGGATGGGTGCAATCTGACCATAAAGACATTGGGAACTGGCTCCCAGTCAGATGTTCCTTTCCTCCGCCCTCGCTCCTTCATGTTCCTGTAGGTACCCCCTTCCAGCCTGCAGATGACCCTCTCTCTGCTTTTACACTCCTCTGTTCTCCCCAGGTGCCTTTTCTTCCCTGCCACACCCTGGGGTTGCCCAAAGGAGGACTGGCTTGGCTGAACTCTCCAACACACATCTTTCCCCTCCTGGCTGCTGCCTGTGGCCTCCTGACCTAGAAAACAGGCTCAGGACAGGCTGGTCCACTGCCCAAAGACAACCTAAGTTGGAAAGACTAAATGGAGAAATGGGTCCACTTTGAGATGCTGAATTTGCTGGTGCTCTGCTTCTCCATGGTCTTCAGGAGTCAAAGGCAAGGCATCCTGTTTAACATGGGTTTGTCCCCAGGCACAGATCACTTCTTAAGTGACAGTGTGGCAAAGACCATCCCTCCTCCCGAAAGTAGGCTTCTGGCAAAGTCCTAGCAGAGAAGGCAAGTTTCCTTACAGGAAACCACTAGCAACTTTCTGCCAGTAACAGAATCAGACAGAGTTATGATTCACAGACATCATGGAGAAGCCTGTAAAACTCACCACTCTCACTATTTGCTCCTGAAACATCCCATGCCTCCCCTGGGTGCCTCTTGTGCCCCCGCTAACCCTCACAATGGTCAGAATTGCTGTTTGGACCAGTGGCTCAGTGTGAGACTGGACTCAGCAGAGTACCAAGGGAAAATGAAGTCCTATGGGATCAAATCCTGCTCTGTTCACGGGCTTTGCTGCCCATAATTCACTCTCTGCATTCTGTTGCAGCATGTGCTGACAGAAAATTAATGCAAAGTCTCTGGCTGTTCCAGGGACTGCTCACGATCCCTTGTCCATCTCAGATCTGTGCAACGTCTTCAGTCTCCGGAGAAAACAGCGGATGTATCTCTGTGCCTGGCACTGGCGAAATACCAGGCTACTCATTCTTTGGCTTAAATTAGGAATCTAATTTCAACCGTTTTCCTCCAGACAGGATGAAAGTAAGACGACAAAGAGCAATGTACCTCTACTTCGCATGCATATTCTGATCCATCCAGGAGTGTCACTTTGCACTGCATATTTTTCGGTTTCTTGACGATCTTTAGAGGAGACTTGGAAAGTTTGCTAGATGATGATTTTTGAGAGAGCTTGTCGTCTTCTAGCTGCTGGTATTCCAGCTGTTTTGCACTTGCAGCAGCGAACTCCTGTTCTTTGTCTGTGGCCTACAAAGAGAGAGAAAGATACTTTTTGAAGTGAGGTAAACAAATCATGCCACGCAGTACCCTCTGCACCCTGCATCCAAGCATTTCAGTGAGCCTCACATGGGGCTTGGACGAGAAAGCCCTGATACAGGACAGAGTTGTCTTTACCTATTGAAACGATCTCCGGAGTTGCTCGTATTACTCCCAGCCCTCCCTTCTCACTCCAAAAGGTACAGAATACCTGCAGAGGAGGGACATGCATGAAAATACTTCAGGCTTCTCCTCTTTCCCTCTTGGGGAACAACATCCCTCTTGGACCTGGATTTTTTGGGTCTGTTTGAAATGCTGAATAATGGGTAAAAGTTGTGATGAACAGATATCCCCACAGTTCGTTGATAACACTTTTAAGTCTTGTACCTATTAAATCATACAATGCTTTTGCAGTGTCACATGGAACAGGAAAAGATCGTTGGGTTTGCAGTGATTTCACTGTCAGTAAGAAAAGAGTCCCCTGAACGAGGGCACTGGACCCTGTGACGGTGTGAATGCACAGGGCGATGCTGAAGTGCCTGGTAGAGTGGAAGGCTCCCCAAGCAAAGGGTTAAACAAACAGCACAGAGGGGGCCAAACAGCTTTTATGTGCAGCCAGACGGTTAATGGATGATAAGCAGGAGATGAGAGGTTGAATTTTGCTCTCTGCAGATGCCCACTAAGTCACTCAAGCTGGTAAGAAGTGGGTGCTATCTGAAAGACAAACATACTGCAGGAGAAAGGGGCAAGAAGAAACAACAGTAGCTACTTTTGCTTGGGTTTATCTGAGGGTCAGAGCATTTGAAGAGTTACCGCCATGCAGCACAGACCACGGCCCTCACCATGGCACTAGATGAAAGCCAGAACAGCTCTACAGCATTTCACCCTTCCTAGCAACAGCACTGTGCTGCAGTCATTACCTTTCTCATCAGTTCTGCCCCTGATAGTCTCCAAACAAAACCTTAACAGCAGTGTAGTAATGCCTAAGCTAAAGCTGAAATAAAACTAAAATAACACCTTTCTGTTATCTCACTACAAGGAAAAAAAAATATAACTGTTTTGGTTCTGAGTGATTTCAGTGTAATAAACAACAAGCATTGCTGGAAATATATTGTAAATTAATCCTTCAAGTCTGTTTCCATTCACTGTATATAATAAAACTTCACGAGAATGGAGCAAATCCGTCCAAAGGCTTTAATCTGCTTTGAGACCAGAAGAACCCAGCATCGCATAACCACCACCAGCATACCGCTAAATTGCAGGGAACTCTGCCTGAGAGACTTGGTACAAACAAGCCTAAGCTTCCCCTCTGCCTTCAGGTGAATGGGGGAAAGCTGATCTGGTGCCTCCTGTGCTACTGACACTGCCAGTCCAACCAAAGACCCCACCAAACTGCACGGAGTTGAAGCAAGACACCACGCTCTTCCTTTCCCTGCAAGAGAGGGTATAACAGTGGTGTCCTACGCTTCCCTGGGTGAGGAGACTAGAAATGGGACTAGAAAAAAAAAAAACAAAGCAAGAGTCACTTTCCAAATGCACATCATCCCCTGAGCGGCGGATGTTCTTCCCGAGGAACAGCCTACTAACTGTCTCTTCCATCTAGATCCAGCACTGGATCCAGCACAGGACTTTCTCCTTCCAGCACTTGGACACCAGCTCTGCATCTGAACATTAAGGCCCTTGCATGCATTGAAGGCTGGTGGGAGATGAAGTGCAATCAGTGAACTAGCTGTTAGCTGAGCATTTCACCCTCACAGCAGCTGTGACAAAGGGGAAGAAATCCTTCCCACCCCAGGGCTCAGAGAAAGGCTTGAGGCCAGATACCCTATACCTTTCTACCACATCCATGGCCAGCTGGCAAGTGGTGGACCTACTGCACCGAGAGAAAAAACAAGACAGAAGATGTCTCCTCCCAAGATCTCTGTGAACAGCCTGCTGCTGTTGGGCAGAAGGGCTCTTTGGTGATTTCTGTACTTTTTGTTGAAGAAACCTGTCATGGAAGGTGTACATGTGTAGGTACAAAAGGAGTAGACATATACTGTCATTGCCAGTGGGTCATTAGTTTCCTGTGTGAAAGTTAACACTCTGCCCCAACAAAAAACCAAAAAGCATAGGAATAATATTTTTAAAGAAAACAGGAAAGCTGCTCGAGAGGAAAGCTCACAAGAGCACCCACCCATCAGCCATTTATGCTTTAGAAGCATCCTCAGCCTACAAATCAAATTCTATGAATTCTTGTGGATCGGTGATTATTTTCCTTCTGACAAAGACGCTTGGTAACTCAACACTACATCAGAAATTTTCTTATTTATAAGCAGTGATGGTATTGAGGTTATTTTGCTTTTTAAGGTTCCTGTCGCCATTAAGATCAAGGGAATGTGTCTAGGTTAAAATCATACAAAGGATTTTCTCTCATTTGTCTAGAGAACAAAACATGCCAAGAACTATTAGAGAAGATCCTCCAAACTATGCTGACATGTTCAGGCACTGAGGTACCTTCAGACTGTATTAAGCATCTTCCTCCTAAAGAAACCTGACATCCTGGTATCTAGGAAAAAAAAATATGAAGTGGCCGGTGAATAACCCATGTAGTCAGTGATTTCTTTTGAACTCTGCAAGCATAGCTGCATTTTCTCCTAAATTCTTCCCCAAGACACCCCTGTGCTGTATTTCTGCAGTATTTTCAGTGCTGGGAGTGAAATTCTAGTGCAGCACAAGCTGCTTCATGGTTTTGTGCTTTTTTACCATAAGCTGTCTCATTACTGTATTACTGTACCTTACTCTGACACTATGTTCGACCCCTTCTGAAGCTGGACACCCCCCCC